>CM053144.1:118496670-118856670 GCA_028571685.1 Heterohyrax brucei | reverse complement strand
GCATAGATTTGACCTGCATATACACATAATGAACTAATATTTAACTAGACAGAATAAATGCACGTTGTTTGCAAAACATCAAGAGAACGTGAAATACACAGTTATGTTGGCTCATACTTGTAAAAAAACTTTAAAGTCTGGCAGAAATAGCATTTTTCTGATTTGTCACTACCAATTATGATTTAGAAAAAAGTTCACATCTGTGCCTATATCAAATGACAGTATTAAAATTAATGCAGTCCTTTATTCATAGTTGATAGTGATGTCATTTAACTTCCTCAAGTTCATTTCTGCTGTGTTTTTAAGCCCCAAATATTCTGCAGTTATTTCACAAACCAGCAGAGCTAATGGGCGTTCCTCATCTCCTGATGATTTGGCACAGGAAGACATTGTTGCCATCAGTTTTTCTCCAGAGTGTTTATCCTGAAGCCTGATGTGATAGCAGTAGTTCTGGGGACGGTGCTGTCTGATCTGAGAAAATTTTAGGTTACATCAGCAATACAGAAACATGAAACAGACTTTTCCTAGATGCACAGATAATGTGTAAAAAGTGTGAATGTGAGTGACCCCAAATCATCAGTGTAGGTGTAGGTTACTAACTGGCTGTGACAAGCCCCAGTGTTCTATTCTCACCTCTTCATGTGCTGCAAAGCTCCTGCAGGCCAAGTAGGGTAAAGTTCTCCTTTATTTCTTGGCCTTCAGGCTGAGAATGCTACCTCAAGGGCCAATTTGTGATTTTTATGATGGTGGTGTTCCAAGATATAGACTCATGCTTTGGGAATTGGACAGAGATCAAACAATTCTCTTCTCCCTGGGTTGCAAGCTAACACTGGACGATGATAACTTTTAGCCACTACCAATATGTCCTAAGCCTACTGATAGCAAGATATAAAATTTTCCAATTCTTCTATTCATACATGAACTTTACCTTCACAGTACCTCCTGGGATAAGATGACACAGATCACCAATTTGCATTTACCACTACAGGTACATGAAAGGCATCGCTGATTTACTGTTTTCTAACTTTATCATTCAATATTAAAAAAAATACTACTAGAAAATGTAAACTTTTTAAATATAAAATTGTCTACTTTTTACCAATACTGGAATTGTTACGTACAAGAGAAACATATGCATGAAAATGTCTGCTTCTGAAGATTTCACTTTGTGTACATGTGTGTATGCACGTGTACACACACACATATTTAAAGTTCTATTACTGATAATCTGATTTAATAAAATCTGAATATGGTAGTGTGCTGTAAATATCTAATGTGTGCATATACACGGAAATATGTGTGTGTGTAGATATCTGTCTGTACAAAATGACTCTGCAAAATGTAGATACTTAAAATTTTATATAGTATTCAGTCTGTGTCATTTTGTGTACTACAACGTGCTGATTCTGAGATTTTTATTTTCTTTACGTAATACCATATTTTCTTAACAAAGGAACAATACCAAAATGTAATGTTAAGAATAAAGACAAAAGGTACAACTGATTGCTAATCTTAACAAAATCCCAGCAGATTTGTTATCCTTGTTTAAGTTATTAGAAGATCATTTCAGAAAAGTTAATCAACACATGCAAATCATACAGCTACAAAGCAGTGGAATTTGAATTCACAGCACTCTGTCATCAAAGTTATTTTATCCTTTCTTCATCACGAGCAATTCTTGCATTTTAGTGTGCATCAGAATTATGAGTGAAGGAAACCCAAAACCCACTGCTGCCGAGTCAATTCTGACTCATAGAGACCCTGCTTGTTAAGCACACACTGTGCTTTCTCTCAATTTGTCTCAGTTTCAGCATCTATAACATGGAGATAATAATTGTTCCAATTCATAGGTTTATTGTGAGGGTTACAGGGGTTAGTATACATAAGATGACTAGAACAAAGCTGTGACTATAATAAACACTAATAAAGTGTTATCTATTGTAACAACTAAGTAACTTGTTTTTAAGACTCTTAGGTGCCAGGGTCGCCATGAGTCACATCCGACTCGATGGCACCTGGCGGAAGGTGCTAAAATTAAAAAGGCACATTAACTTTATTGCTATTTTCTGATGAAAGAAATACCAAAATAATTTTATATTGACAGATGAAAATTTCTAAAGCTAAAGGAAGAAACTGTTGTATGGTTCCTCTTATAACAGTGGCTAAATTTTTCAAGCTACCTTTTGTAAAGACACAGAATATACTTCAAATAGGTGATTTTTGCATTGATCTTCCATAAAACCTGATAACATAACAGTAAATCTTAAATAAGTGAAGGAATTTTTTAAGTGCATTGGAATAATAAGTTCTAGGCACTTTGCCTTAAGATGATTTAGCATCTATAAGGTTTGAATTTGAAAAATACAGATGGATAAAAAGAGATTATATCTATTAGGCTCTTTGTCTCAAATATAAGATGTTGCCCATCATGCGGTTGTGGCAAAAAGTGCTAGATCATAACTGATTTACCACTGAATCTCCAAACAACAAGGCTGTTACTTGAAATGGAAACAGTATGAAAAACCAGGGGATCAACCTTACCACTACGTATAGGAAATGAAAGACCAAGACGCTTTTGCAATGAGAAACAAGATCAATTCACTTCAATATGGGGTAGTTGTGATCATGTGTATAGGTAGCAGAGACCATTTGATAGCCAAGATAGATAAATAGAGGCAAAGAGAACATAACAGAGAGACAGAGAAGAATGATAGAAGGAAAGCAGGAGATAAACAGGTACACAGACACATAGATAAACAGGTAGAATGACAGATAAACAGAAAGACAGAGAGAGAGACAGACAGATTAGATAGACTGACTAGACAAAGATTTTTTCACCATAAAAAGTGCTTTGGATCTTTACAGCTTATGTAGAAGCATAGAATTTCATAATGGCAAAGAAAGTATCTGCAAAAGAAAGGCATAACTGGCTTAAAAAAAGAGAGAGAGGCAGAAAGAAAAAGGAAACCTGTAGATTTGGAATACTTTTCCTGTGTTAATATTTACACGTGAATAGAACTTTTTATTTTCTGGTATGCATTACTGATAAAGTAGTTTATCTTATCAAAGAGCAATGTTATCTTTAAAATTGCCTTTCCCTACAGTGACAGATTTAATGTTCATAGCTCAATTACCTATATAAGCAAACCTGCTTTCACTATTTTGTTGAAAGTCTCTCTGTTCTCTATGAAAAAAATCCTCACTATGTCATTCCTATAGTAATTCATAACTTAAATCCTTTTATTACACAAAATAATTAAAACGTAATGTCAACAAGTATTTCAAAACCTATAAACAGGAACTTAAAATTACTAGGATGTGTAAAACCAAGAAACTCAAGATAATTTCTGTTTATGGAAGATAACGGCTAGCAGAGTTGGTCTGCCTTCTCAGCTTAGGTCTCTATTAACCCATTCTCAGGAAAGGAGTAAATTATCAGTTATTAATTTTATCCTGTGAGGAAAATGTTGATCACTTTCATTTCACATTATAATGCTTTAATGTTTGTATTGCCTTTATAGATGTCATATTCACCAGTATTTATGACACCTGAAACTCTGAAACGTCCCAGGAGTAGGAATGGAAGTTCTTAGGGCTTTTGTGTGCTTCCTGTTGCTATGGTAACCACATTCTTGATATCCATGTGTTCGACATGTCACTCTCATTTTGTGTTTGGCTCTTAGAGAGCCAGCACTGGTGCATGGCGTCAAAGACACACAAGGAATAAAAACAAGCCAAAAGACCTATGAAACTATTTCTTGACAAAGATTTTTTTTAAAAAAGAAACTGTGTCAAGTCAATTCTGAAATTCTTAAATATCACATAGATATCAAGTCCTAAAGAAATGTAATATGAAATTAAGAATTTAAACATTAGAGTCCTCTATAGATAAGATTATTAAACATTCTCAGAAAATAAAGAGACACATTTATACAGACTCACCTGTAGAATAACATTCACACATCAACCAAAAGTGGAAGAATATTGAATTAATACATGAGATATTCAATAAACTCAATAAAAAAAAAGAACTGTATTTGAACTTTAAATATGACTCACATAAAGGCTAAATGCCAAGGTCAGCTCAATCATGAAAATTTTGATCAACATAAGACATGTCTAAGAGAAGGGCAATTATTCTTATGTGTTAAATATAAATCTGTCTACTAATATTTTAATCACTTTATTTAAATCAAGCCTTCTTCACTGTGGTTCATTTTAGAAGTAGATAGTTTATATCAATGAAGTGATTTTTAAATTATCATTTACATATTATTATGAAGAATTAGAGGTATTTCAGTAAATCTGCAATTAAGAATGACAAAAAAAGACCCTGTGGACATCATTTTAATGTGATCTGGATTGCATAATGCACAATGCAAAAGATAATTTAAAATGAATGATTAAGGAACACCATTTTTATTTGCTTGAATTTTTATTTTACTCTAGGCCTACCTTGTTCTGTACTAATTTTAATGTTTAGCTTTCAATAATAAACAAAATTCTACAGTTTAACTCTATCTCTATGTAGACACAGAAATACACTAACTTCTTTGATTTAACATAATCTACAGAAGACTGCAAGGACAGTAACAGGCATTTCATCCCTTTCTTAAGCCCTTACTTCCCCAGCAACCCACCAGCATTTGATGATTCCCCCAAGTCCCTACTGCAAAGACAGAGGCTAAGCTGAGATTGCTGAATGTGAAGTAGAGAAAGGGCTTCAGTGTCATGTAACAAAGCTAATATATGGACAATGGTCCAAAAATGAATTACATTACAGAAGATACTTTCCAATATAATCAAACATTATGGCATCATTTTTAGCTTCTCTGTGAGCTACTGCTGATTTTAACCTTCCACTTCTCAGAGAGGTTACAAAAAAGCTCGTGACAGCAAGATTCTAATGAGTGCTCAATACTAAATGTGTAGAAAACGCAGACTCAATTCTCATCAACAGGTACTGAGCCTAAAAAGCAACACAGAACAAAGAGAACATTGTCTCAGACTGTTTGAGTAGAACATACTCATGCGTTTTGCTTTTCCTGACGCATGGGTATCATCTGCTTTAAATCAGAGAGCATTAGCAGCTAGTAGTCAGGTGTGTAAAAAATGAAGTTGATCATCTGGTGAGTTCTGATGAAACCGAAATAAATTTGAGATTAGTATTAGTCATAGTTCTTTGGATAATCAGGTTGACTCAGAAGAGAATATTTTTGAACCATAATAATATATATTTTTCCTTATATACTTTTAAAATAAGGGTATGTATGATAATATACATTTATTACATATATATAATGTATACATTATTTTTATATATAGGTATAGCTAAGTTGTGGAAACATTACCATCAAGAAACTGTAGGTCTGTTATTTTTTTATTTCTTATTTCTTATTTTTTATTTTTTTGCTGGTTCTCCTCACCTATCTCATGGTCCTAGCTCATGTTGGTTTAAGTAAAAGCCACAACAAAAATCAATGAAAAGAACACAACTACCTCTGACCAAAAGAGGGTAACAGGGATCACATTTACTCTCCTGACTGAAACACTCAGAGAATAACAGAAAGAATATATAAAACAATGGCTTTAAAGATACTTATCATAGGCAATGAGACACAGTGATTCTTGAGACACAGGAAATGAAAGAGGTGGACTCAATGATTTCCCCAGCTGATAGCTTGAAGAAGTCTCTAGGGAAATGTGCAGGAAGGAGGAAACAGTTGAAACCTAGTAAACTCCCTGATGTGAGTCCCAGAGATGGAATTCTCAGAAGACCAACACACTAGAGTTTTCAAGGCAGAGTACCAGAGTGGAAAGAAGGGCTTATGGGGAGAACTTAAAAGAATGACAAAGCAGAGCCCAACTTGCATATTTACCTGAATATTGATGAGATATTAGTGTGGTCAAAACACTGAAAGATGAGGATTGATACAGTTCTTGGTGTTCTTACCGAACCAGGAATACTGCCTATTCCCGTCAATCAGACTGGAAAACCCTTAAAACACACTGGGCTTTGGGGAGAGTGCGTGTAAGTGTCTCGTCTAAGTTAACATAGCCATGGATTAATAGCTACTGGTCCCACCTAGCAAATCTTAAAAGAAAAACCCAAAAGAATCAGACTGTTTCCAGTAGCTTAACTTCATCATAGAACAGAGCTCAAGAATATTTATAAAAATGTAAAATTATTCAGCACTCAGCAAGGTGAATCTTAAAATGTCTGGCATCCAATCAAAAATTATCCGGCATGAAAAGAAATGAGAGCTGATGGTGTAGTAGGGAAACATAAAGCAGAAAAATAGAAAATCAGCCAATCACAACTGATACAGAACTGATAAGAGAACTATCCAACAAAGTCATTAAAAAAGTTATAGTAGGCAGTTATTCATGAAGACAATTACCACATATTCCATATCCTTTCTATTCCTGACTATCCTTTTTCCTCTTGCTTCAGGTGAACAGATACTCTGCCTTGGGTGGCTGTTTGTAAGCTTTTAAGATCCCAGGCACTGCACAACAAACCATTCGGCCAATTGACTGGGATGTCCCATGAAGCCACAACCGTAAACCCCCCATGCAAGAAACCAAATCTCATAAGGTTTTTGGCTGTACACAAGCAGCCTCACCAGCTATTCTTTGTTGTTATTGTTATTGTAAATATATCTATCACACAACTTTTTCCAATTCAGCTTTCTACTTACTGACAGCAATTACAAGAATCAGCTGTGACACTCTACTCTTAACCAACACAATATTTCCATCACCTTTAACTTACAATTTACCCTTCTCTCCCACTCCAGTAACCACTAACTTGTTTATTCTCTCTACAGTTGGCTTTTTGGGTCATTTTATGTAAGTGAGGTTATACAGTATTTGTCCCTTTGTGATTGACTGATTTCACTCAGTAGAATGTCTCCATGAATGCTAATTACCTTTATGAACAACTGTCTCCTTTGTCATGAGACAAGAAGAACTGGATGGTGCTTGGCTACCATTGTGATCAAAGATTCTACAGAAGAATCCTGATCGAAAGGGGAAAAGCAGAACACATTTTCAAATTCTCATGGAGTCCAGATTTCCTGAAGCCATGAAAGTTAGACAAACATTGGAAACTATTACCTGAAATAATCTTTAAGCCTTAACAAAAATCATCTCCTAAAGTCTTAAAACCAAAGGGTTTAGCTCAACTAGCTAAAAATAGCTACCCTGAGCATTATGTTCTTTTAAAAACTATATGTACTGGATTAAACTTTAGGGTGAATTCATGTTAATGGGAGAGGAAAAACTCAGAAAGGGGGAGTGACAGTGATTGTACAACTTGAATGTAATCAGTGTCACTAAATATACATGTAGAAACTATTGAATTGGTGTATGTTTTTCTATGTGTACTCTCAACAACAAAATAAACTTAGTTAAAAATTGTTATAACTTCATTCCACATGTTTAAAAAGTAGAGAAATGTAGTATAAATAAGAGACTCAAATCATAATTCTAGAAATGAAGACACAGATAAAAAAATAAAGTGATGGAATTGAATGCAGATTAAATACTGAAGAAGTAAATTTGAATACACAGAAGTAAAAACTATTCAAAATGAAACAGAAAAATGTTGAAATGAACACAGCTCAATTATTTTTAGTATATTCAGAGTTGTATACTAAAATCTTGAACTGTGTATTTTATGTGATAAGTTAATTAGCTCTCAATAAATCTATCTGGGAAAAAAATGAACAGTTGGCGGCTTCAAGTGGCCTTACTATATGAATGAATTCGCCAAAGGAGAGAAGTACAGAAAAAATATTTGAAGAAATAATGGCCACAAATTTTATGAAAAACTATAAATCCAGAGATGTAAGAAGTTCCACAGATTACAAGAATAACAGATACACAGAAAATGAACCAACAGCGATCAGAGGAACCATTTAGTCAACCCACAGAATTAGAGAACCAACAAATCCCTGTGTTTTAAGTCCTAAAGTTTTGGGGTGATATTAGATCACTGAAAATATGCCTGCCATTAGGCCTAAGGGAAATCCTGGTGGCACAGTGGTTAAGTACTACGACTGCTAACCAAAAGGTCGGCAGTTCAAATCCATCAGAAGTTCCTTGGAAACTCTATGGGGCAGTTCTACTCTGCCTGTAGGATCGATATGAGTAGGAATTGACTCAATTGCAGTGAGTTTGGGGTTATAAAACTATAAAGGCCAAAGAGGAAACCCTGGTGGCATAATAGTTAACAGCTATAGCTGCTAACCAAAAGGTCAGTAGTTTGAGTTCACCATGCACTCCTTGGAAACTATGGAACATTTCTACTTTGTCCTATAGGGTGGCTATGAGTTGGAATGTACTTGATAGCTATGGGTTTATGTAATAAGACAAAGCACTAGAAGTCATAGAAAAGTTTAAGACATTGTCAGTGAATCAGCAAGATAGTATTTCATTATTCTTGAAAGTGTTTATAACTAACTGCAGGGCAGCTAGTTTTAACACAGTAACTAGATTAATATCAAATGGGAAAACAAAGAAAGGTTCATCGAAGACAAAGTATTGGAAGAATTGCTGCCATCAAAAATGTGAACAGTACAGCAGTGATGGTCCAAGTCTAAGAGCAGGAGAAAGGGCACCAAGTAGAATGAACCCAGTCCTAAAGCTGCACCTTGGCATGCCTGCGGAGTATCGGGCCCAAGAGAAAGTGATGGAAATGTTCATATGAGCAGCATAGAGTTACGCATTCAAGATAGGGCAGGCAGATCAATGTAGCTGGAATATCCAGCAAGAGGAAGTGAGAAGAAAATTCAGTTGGAAATTTAGTTGGAGATCCACATATGTCATGCCATGGAGGCTGGATTTAAGGCCATAAGAAATAACAGCTTCATCAAAGCTTCCTAATTAAGGAAAAGCATTGATGAGATAGAATTTTTAAAAAGAGGATGGAATAAGGAAGTTCTCTAGATGCAGGGGCACTACTTGGAAAGTAATTACTACAATTAGAAGAATATATATTTTGATTTCTCAAAACTTATGATGGATAATTCTACGCTTATTGCTCAAGAGGTAGTTGATTTCTTTAATGATTAGACAATGATTTAATCAAGAATCAAGGACTACTCTAACAGCACAAACACAACTATGAAACCTAGACTGTTCAAGTTAGTTTTCAGAATAAAACAACCATACTAGATTCTGAGCTCTTTCACGCTTCTCTCACTTTCTCACTTAGCCTTCGGTGCGGTGGCTCCATGAGTGGGTACAGTTCCATTCCAAGGTGGCCTTAGTGTTATCACCCTTTCTGATCAGAAATGCACTATCCACTACACGTATGGTGACCTCGGGGAAACTCAACAAACCTAGTTAAGCTACTTTGTACTTTTTTGACTCAAAAGAAGTTCTGACCAGGTGCTCTCCTGGGAAAGGAAGGCTGCTTTCCTCCTCTCTGACATGGAATTACTAGTTATCAGTTATTATTAACATGATATACTAAACTAACATTAGATTTGGCATAAACAAAATTTGATATTCAAAACCAGAAATTTCTAACATAGGGTTGGATTAAAGTTGATGCATGAAATATGTTATTTAATAAAATCATATTACTTTTCTTATGGGATATGTATAATGAAGTTTGACTCTCTGTTGTTACTTGCTCTCAAGTTACTTTTGATTAATAGCACCCCTGTATAGAGCAGAATGCAACACTGCCGGTCCTGCACCACCTCATGCTCTTTGCTATCCATTTGCAGCCATTGAGTTAACCCATCTCATTGAGGACCATGCTCTTTTTGACTAACCATCTACTTTACCAAGTATGGCATCCTTCTCCAGGGGCTGAACCCTCCTGATAACATATCCGAAGGTATGTGAAATGAAATCTCTCACCCTTGCTTCTAAGGAGCATTCTGGCTGTACTTCACCAGCACATAATTTAAAGGTCATGATTCTTCTTTGGCCTTCATTGATAATCATTCATTTTACATGGATACAAAATGATTGAAAACACCATGGCTTAAGTCAGGCTCACCTTACTCCTTAAAGTGACATCTTTGCTCTTCAACATTTTAAGACAGTTCTTTTGCAGAAGATTTGCCCATGCAATGTGTCTTTTGATTGCTTGACTGCTGCTTCCACGAATGTGGATTGTGGATCCCAGTAAAACAAAATCCATTTTTCTGTTTATCATGATGTTGCTTAGTGTCCCAGTTTTAAGGATCTTAGTCTTCTTTCTGTTGGTGTGTCATCCATAGTGAAGGCTGTAGTCTTTGACCTTCATCAGTAAGTCCTTCAAGTCCTCATCATTTTCAACAAGCATGGTGGTGTCGTGTGCACATCACAAGTTGTCAAATGAGACTTCCTTCAATCCTGTTGCCACAATCTTCTTCACAGAGTCCAGTTTCTTGGATCATTTGCTCAGCATACATACTGAGTGAGTACAGTGAGCAGATACTATTCTGACACACCTTCCCTGACTTTTAACCACGCAGCATTTGTTTACTGGATTCCAACAACTGTCTCTTGATCTATGTACAGGTTCCTCACAAGCACAATTAAGTATTTCAGAATTCCCATTCTTCACAATCTTATCCATGATTTGTTATATCCTTTGCATAGTCATTAGGGTACAGATAAACATCTCTGGTATTCTCTGCTTTCAGTCAGGATCCGTCAAACACTCATAATGATACCCTCTGTTCCATGTCCTCTCCTAAACCCAGCTAGAATTTATGTCAGTTCCCAGTTGATGTATTACTTCAACCATTCTCGAATGATTTTCACAAAATTTTACTTGGGTATGACATTAGTGATTTTGTTAGATAATTTCCACATTCGGTTGGATCATGTCTTTGGAGTGGACACACACATACATCACATGCACATGCACACATTTCATATATATATAGTGTTTTTTCTGCTGGTTGGAGTTTCTCAATCAGCAGATGTGGATATACAAGACAGTTCTCTTAAAACAGAGGCCTGTTACCTATTAATATAATGTGACCTTGCCCAATAACTACTCATGTTGGATCCAGAGGTACTGCATAAATGTAGACAGACTTGACAGTTAACCACACCTCTTGTTCATTAGAAAGGCATAGTGTACTCCCAAGAGACCTGCCAAGACAGGAAGTTTCATTTACACAGGAGGAAACAATAGGGGACAGATATGAAGGAAAGTGTTGAAGTGGTGGGGGCCTCCCAGTTTAAACAATCTTGTGAGTGTGCACCCGGATGACCCACCAATAAACTGCATTTCTGGCTTGCATATGCCCAATCACTGAAACTCAGTTTCGTTCAGTGCCCTGCCACTTCCCTTCTACTGCATCACGTGCTTTTCCTTGTGTCTTGTCTGCTTGGCATCTATGGGACTTTGCCTTGAACAATTGGTACCCCTGTTTATTTATTTGTTTATTTATCTGTATGTTTGTTTATTTATTTAGTAAGGCCCTAAGCATATGGCTTCTTTGCTTATTGGGTAATCCACTCATGCCTCTCAGTATCTAATTTAGTCTATTTACCTCCCACACTGAACCAACATTAGCTTGAATGAAAAATGTATTGCGACTTCTGGAGATAGGTCATAAAAGAAATTGTCACTTCGACCTTGCTCTCTTAATCATTCATTCTCAGGGGGAAAGCATCCACCAAGACGAGATTCATGTAACAAGGGACTTCCAACAACCAGCACCTAAAGCCATGTGAGTGAGCCATGTTTGATCCTCCAGGCTCAATCTAGTCCTTAGATGACTGTAACACTGGCTGACATCTTGACTAAAATACCTTGAAAGATCCTGAAGTATAGACAACTAGCTAAGCCTCTTAGTATTGAGGTAACGTTTCATGCACCAACAAAATCCCCATTGCCTCTGAGTCAATTCTGACTCATAATCATAGTATTGGACAGAGTGGATCTGCTCCATAGGGTCTCCAAGGAGCAGCTGCTGGATTCGAAGTGCCAACATTTTTGTTTAGCAGCCTGTGCTCTTAATGACTTTGCCTCCAGGGATCCTATACTCTAATGAATCTATAAATAACAATATTACTAATGTAATAAATAATATATAAGAAAAGAAGTATAGCTGATCTATTATTACTGAATGTTTGCTTAAAAGAATACTATGTAATAGTAAGTAATTTCACTTGTACGATACAGAATTTAAATGATAGGCACCTTTAGTAAACTTACAACACGATATTCTTATTTTAGAGATTAGAGCATCTAAATGTACAGTGATGTATGAGTTTCCTGAGGTTCTGTTATTAGCTATTGTCCTTTTATTCTCTTCCATGTTTCTTTTGGATAACAGTGAGTTTCTCTATCCTATACTCAATAGATAAATCCTTTGTCCATAGGTCTTACATTGTTTGTTTGCTTTTTTATTTACGTGTTTGTTACTTTGTTTAATTTTCTGAAACAAAGAAATACTGATCAGAATTAATTTCTAAAATGATAGGCTTTATGGAGTGTTCTTGGTTCCCTCTTCTGAAGGTGAACTAATAGTTTGATGGAGGCAGATAAGAGTTAAAAAATTAACAAAAAATAATATGTGTACACGCAAAAAAGTAGAGGACTGCAAGAAGAGCAGATAATGGTATGGATTCAACATGACCAAACGCACAAAGCAATATTTTAAAACAGAATGAGAGTGGGATATTCTTATGAGTCAAAGAATCAATAAATAAACTTTGAATTTCATCAACCATCCTCATTTTTATGTAGCTACATATATCTAAATATTGATGATCATAATGATTATGGTAATCATAACTAAAAGAAAAAGAAGAAGTAAGAAGACTATAGATACCAGATATCATTTGTAAATTTCATTGCTGGGCTTTTATATATTTTTTAAAAGTCTGAGTATATAATCGCCAGGTGCTCCTTGGAAACTCTATGGGCAGTTCTACTCAGACCTCTAGGGCCACTATGGGTCAGACCTGACTTGACAGCACTGGGATTGAGTATAAGTTCTTACTCTTTTAGTGATATGGAAGCACTAATTACATTTTTTTTTCATCCTGAGAGATGTAATAAATATTTTTCATCTCTCTGAGTTAGATGTTTCGATATGTATTCTGGTCTCCAGTCAAGGAACTGTTGTCTAGGATTATAACACATATAAAAACCCACTGCCTGTCAAGTCAGGTCCAACTCACAGCAACCCTAGAGGTCAGAGCAGAACTGCCCCATAGAATTTCCAAGGAACGCTTGGTGGATTTGAACTGTCAACCTTTTGTTGGCAGCTATAGCACTTAACCAGCTATGCCGCCAGCATTTCCAAAACACATATAAATAAATACAAAAATCTACTTAAGGGCACTATATATTTTTTCATTATATCAGTGAGAATCAGATTCTTGGAAGATATTTAAGTAACAATAGTCTTTTAAACCATTGTGAACATTTCCTAATTATTATATAATGAAAAATAATTAAGAACACCTATCTGGTACTGTCATGAGTCGGATCCGACTCGACAGCACTTGGCTGGATCTGGTACTGTTAAGGAATCTGAAATGAAGACCTCACGGTCAAAGTACTGTCATTAATTTGAATTTTTAGCACAGTATTAAGGGACTGTTGTTCTTCAGTGGCCACCCACATGCCACTGATTAGAAGCACCCTTTATTTTTGTATTAGCAGATGTTCTAAAGTGCTGCTTTAGTAGCTAAAAATGCTCTAAATAGCACGTGGGATATCTAACTATCCTACTCCTAGAAAAAGAGGCTATAATGTAAGTGATTCAAAATCTAATGGAACAATGCTAATTACATATTGTACTTAAGGAAAATGCCTCCAAATGACACATTTCTAAAAAAGGCTGTGATTTACGATGACACACTCAGTAGTAATGATTAAGTACAGTACCATATAAATATCAGTCTTTTTACCAATATTAAAGATAAAGTCTCAATACACACTTTATACATTTTTTTCTGCATATGGCAGGGGACAATTAAAAATAAGAATTTAACTGATCCTCTCTTTTCATTTGATCCATCTATTCATTTATTAGTAGGTTTGTTTTTGTTTTTGTTTTTTTTCAGAGCATGTATCATTCACTAGAAGCCTGAAGTATTCATGTAAAAAAAATAAACATTGCTTACAGGCATGCAGACGACTTCAAATATTTCTGCACTTCACAGTGAATTGCTCATTCACCTGAGTGTTTAACAGTGTCAATATGCTCAAAATTATCATATTTAATTGAATAGTTCAACAAGATAATATGCAGTACATACACCACCCTGTGAAATCATTCGGTGCATTATCAGGCTCACAATAAATAAAGCAACACTTAAACACAATGCAGAGAGCTCAGAAAAAAATATACAAAAAAGGAGTGAAGAAAAAATAACCATCAAGAAAGAGGGAATTGGGGAAAGAAAAGAAAATGTGGATGGCTGTCTGGGAAGATATTTTCTAAATCAGATAACCAATTCTCAAACTATATTTCTTTTTTTCAAATGACATTAAGAGAACATATAACTCGTGAAAAGAAAAGAGAATGTGACTGAAAGATACGAACGTGACAAATGAGCACTGTTTCTGGTACTTTCGCCTAACCAGAGATAGACAAACTGTTCTACATGGGACCAGATAGTACACACAGTTGGCTTTTCAGGCCATATGAAAGCAGCCATGGAAAATACGTAAATAAGTGAGTGTGGTTATGTTCCAATAATATTTTATTGACAAAAACAGGAAGTTGGCCAGATTTGGATCATGGATTTATATTAGCAACATCCAATTTAGACAGCAAAGTCAACTCAGCTTTGGATTTGGACAGCCTGAAATATTATGGACAACAAGGAGTCAGCAATTTTATTCTATTAGTGATCCAGTGACTTATCTTTGGAGGTCACTCTTTCTTTCATGAGTGACCAAAACTATGTATGATATCAACTCTATGCAATTGCTTTCCATTTTTCTAGCCTTTCTGAATGATCTCAGGATATTCATCCCTTAGGATATTGCATGTTCAAATTCAGTAGTCATTTCTAGCTATTTCTTAACATTATAGGAAGGAAGCTTAAGGACATCTTTGTCACCAGCACACATTTTATTTGTTTTATTCAGAACACTGGAGAACTCCTTTACAAGTGAAAGAAAGTTCAAATGCAAATGTAAAGTTCAAATAATATAAAGTAACATAATGTGCCAGTCTTTTATTACAGAAAAATTAAAAATGTTCAAGTGAAGCAACAACTCATAGTCCTTTATTTAAATAATTAGTGCATTTAACACATTATGCAGAGACATCAGGATCACCTTTCTCTGTTCTATTTATTCTATGGATAGCAATCAAAAACAGTATTTCTAATCCTGTCAGGCTTGCTAACTTTTAATGGAATATGGATTACAATACAGTACCATTTCTGTTTTTGACTCCTGGGACCAGGATGGATGCTCCTACAGATTCTCTCCAAAGCTTTGGGTTGGCAAAGGTTTAGGGACTTAATGAGCCAGGGTTCACATCACATCCTAAATTCTCATGTGGTTTCAGCCAAATTATTTAACATCTCTAAGTTTGATTTCCAAAAATGTAAAGTAAGAAAAACAGTGTCTAACTCAGAGAGTTGTTCTGAAGATTAAGCTTCCACAGATGAAGTTCAATATATATATAATCCTTTTCTTTTCCCCATCCTAAGTAGGTGCTTCAAACAGAGCAGAAATACTACAAATCTTTTATCAGAATATAACTGAGGCAGAAGAAACCCGTTAAGAATAAAACATTTTAAAACAGAAATCAAATTTTTGTTGTAACTAGTAAAAGGACACTGATATAATTAGGACTTTGTTTTGAAATATGTGAAGACACACTATGGATATAATATCTTATATTTAACAAAACAACAATCTTGTAAGTACTGTGTGCTTTTCTTAGAATAAAAGACAGTACTGTGCTAATAAACAAAAAAACTGTTCACTGTTGCATTGTTTTCAACTAATTCATAGCAACCTTAGAGTACAGAGTAGACCTGCCCTCCAGGGTTCCCAAGGGGCAGCTGGTGGATTCAAACTGCCAGCCTTTTTGGTTAGCAGCCCAATGCTTAATCAGGGTGCCACTAGGATTCCCATTGTGCTAATGGGAAAGAAAGTATAATTATATCAGATAAACTACAACATGATATGACATATATGAGGTCATACTTTCTACATTCTGGTTTTTAAGTCCCCCCAAAGTGCACATTTTTTGCAAAAGGGATCATGGATCATTTTTAAACAGGATATTTTAAAACAGATAATACTGGCTAAAGGGAAAGAAAGAAAGCTACTACCTATTACATAATTATTGTGTGAATTTCTATTTTAGATATTCATCATACCCTATCTTGGTTGGACACAAATTTTCTTCGTAAAACAAAAAGTTTCAAATGTTATAATGTGGTTTTTATTATTATACACAAATTGTAAAAACTGATATCTAAGGCAATTTTGTTGCTGAATTGCCTCAGTTTAGAAGACATCAAAAGCATTGCCAAGGCATTAGGAAAATGTATATGAAACAATGTTTATGTAATTGTGCTTACAAACTTCTACTTGGCTATAGTGATGTGAACAGTAACTAACCTTGTTAATACAGCTAACATGGAACTTAACTATAATCTACAGTTTTTTCAAAAAAAATAACTTTGCTTTAGTATTCAAAACCATGGGCCTTTTTTAGGCCAAATGGTGAAGTTAAAATATTCTTAATGAATTTTTAAAACTGGTACAATTGTTTCAAGTGGCTAGATCCTTACAGTAGCTGAAAATTTGAAGCTAAACAGTGTGCTAGAAACAAGAAGCACTATAGTTATGGTTTTAGCTTAAGTCTTGGACTCATAACATATAATTCAAAGACTTTAAGATCACATCATACAGTATATGCTTCATTTCTCTTCAGATATGTTATTCCATTTTTTTTCTTCTTAGTGCATGCCATAGTACATAAAATTTGATACATTCTGAACAGACCAAGAAACTACTTGCTGTCACAATGAGTAGTTTGCTACCCAAAGTTAGAGTATTTATTTAGACATTAAATCAGTCCTCCTTCAATGAATTGGAAATTCAATTACAGTGAAGGGAACAAGTTTGGTGACCCATACTGTGATTACATCTTACATACAAATGCATCTAAATCATAAAGGACTATGAGTTTCCTAAACAAGTTGATATATTGGGCAACTTATTGCCTATTTACTTAAGATAAAATGGCACATTAGCATTTTCATAAAATCCATAAATGGAATGAAATCTCTAATTCAAAATATCAGTGTAATCAGTGGAACACTATGCACTATCATGAATCAGTTGACCAAGACTTTTATATTCATATAAATATATGTTTAGTGTACAGAAATATATATTATACGTGTGTAAATTTATATCACTCAATTAAGTGCTTGATTACTAGATGGAAAATTGGTGGTTTGAACCCATCCAGAGGTGCCTCAAAGACACGTATGTCTATCTGCTTCTGAAAGGGACACAGCCTTGAAAAGCCTAGGGAGCAGTTCTGCTCTTCACCATATGGCATCACCATGAGTTGGAGTTGACCTGATAACAACTAACAAAAATAAATGTATAAATTGCAGAAAGTATCTAAGATTACACAAATTTTCTTAGATTTTAAAACAATATACCACATATACGTCAAAGGTCTGTGAGAACTTCAATAAAATCCAGACTATAAAAAGAGAAACAGGAAGGCGGAGCCAAGATGGCAGACTAGACACATGTCTCCTTAATTCCCTCTGAAAACTAAGGCCTGGATTGATAATTGAATGAAGCATTCTGGACACCCAGTGAGCCTTACAGCATAGGGCTTTTGGTTTGGACCACATGCCACTAAACAGGAAACCTCTTCTCTCCTGCTGAGCCCCGTTCCTGCTAACTCACCACTTGGGTGGACCACAGGAACAGGTGCTTTTGTTTTCCTTTTGTTGGCCAAAAGGTAGGGGATGGGCATAAACCAGCAAATATGCCAAGCTGCAGTGCTAAAGTGAACAGCGTATATGGGATAGCTATGTTTTAAGAGCCTGATGGTGGACTGAGGGCACCAGAGCCCCTCCACCCTCTTTTCTGAGCTCCAACATAGATTCTCCTGCTTTGTGGAGGGAGGGGCAGCTTGACTAGGATGCCATCTTGGTCGGCTGGGAGGTGGAGTTACCCAACTGGAGGCCTTGGCAAGGTCTAATTCCCAGGCTAGGAGGCAGTGCCAGTCTGGGGAATGCTTTTCCAGTGGAAAGTCTGCCTTACAGGTAGGGCCTGGCAGAGGATGTAGCCCCTCCAGACTTTCAACTACATCATAGCATCTGGAGTCTGCTGAAGTGGTGTTTCCGTTGTTAGCTGGAAGGCAGGGCCTGCCACACCTGACGGTCTGACTGATTTTCAAAGTTGTCAGATAGCTTTTAGCTTTTTAAAATAAGACTGCCTAGAGAAATAACTGCTGTGCAGCCCAATGGCATCTCTTCCAGCCTTTACTGATCCACATCATAGGGTCAGTTGATAGCTCCCCAGTGACTCCATAAGTAGGGCAGTGTCTTTGCCAGCGAGCAGATGGAGACTACCACCCCAGAGAGTGCACAGGGGCCAGTCACTAAAGTACACAGAGGTGGCTGCTGACCAACTCCCTTCTCAGAACTATACTTCAGCTCTTGTTGAGGCAACACCAGAGAAACTAAACAGCCTCTAGACGGCCAGAGGCAACAGATCATCATGAAACATTTAAAGAAACAGCCCACCAAGACTCCAGAAAATTCCCCAAATAATCAAAAAATTTCCTGATGAAGACGTCTTTCTGAAACTATTGGAGGTCTAGTACAAAAGAATTACGTGGAGTGCCCTCCCAGAGATTAAACAAAATGCAGCAGAGCAAAATGAAAAATGAAGTAAGCTACTTGAACTGGTGTGCTATCAACATTCTGAAATCCAACACACCAATAACAAAATTACAGAATGAGACAATTCAATTCAATGCCAAAAGAGCTGAATTGAGTAAATGGAAGTCAGACTTAGTAATCTTGAGGACAGAGCAACTGACACTAGCCCTTATGAGGATAAATCACAGAAAAGAGGTAAGAAAAATGAAGAAACGTTAAGAAGCATGCGGGACGCTATCAAGGGGAATAATCAATGATTAGTTGGAGTTCCTGAAGAGGAAGGGATAGCTGAAAACACAGAGAGCATTGTTGATGAGTTTCTGACAGAAAACTTCCCTAAAATTATGACAGAAGAGAACATAGATATCCAAGACGTTTATCAAATGCCACAAAAACCGACCCCAAAAGAAAGACATGAAGACATATTATAATCAAGCTTAATAAAATGAAGCATAAGCATAAATTTTTAAAGGCAGCAAGACTCAAGGCAAAGCTAACACTCAGAGGGAAGTCCTGTAGGCTTTTGTCTGACTTCTCAGCAGAAACTATGTCAGCAAGGAGGCAGTGGGATGATACATTTAAAGCCTTGACGGAGAAAAAATTCCAACCAAGGATTATATATCCTGCAAAACTGTGTTTCAAATATGAAGATGAAATTATGACATTTGAGGATAAACAGAAGATTAGAGGCTTTGTAAAAACCAAACCAAAACTACAAGAAACACTGACAGAAGTTCTTCACTTAGAAAAAACAAAACCATTAACAGTATACTTAAGGAAGCAATGCAGGATATAACATCCAGAAACCTATTCATTGAAGGTTCAAAACTCAATCAAAGCTATAATATTAAAAGAAGAGAACCACTGATCATATCATGAAAACTATGACACCATCATACTAAAAAGGGGTATACTACAGTAGTTATAGTCCTTTCAGACGGAGAGGAATTTAAAAATATATGTAGATGTTAAAATTATGTTTAATCTTAGATTATTAAGAGGGATTATAGGGGTAGCCACAAAGCACAATAACAGTGCAACATACCAAAACAAGAAACATAACACAGGAGTCTCAACAAACACAAAACCAGCACTGAAAAAGATGAAAAGTCAGCCCATATAGAAGAACGACCCATAACAGAATATTAAAAGGAACAGAGAAAACACCAACACAAAAATAAATACATCAAAATGACAGCACTAAACATATACCTATCAATAATTACACTGAACGTAAATGGACTGAACACTCCAATAAAGAGACAGTGAGTGACATCTTGGACAAAGACATGAGGCCTGTGTATATGCTGCTTACAAGAAACACACCTAAGACTTAAAGATAGGAATAAACTGAAAATTAAAGGATGGAATAATATATACCAAGTTAACAATATACAAAGAAGAGCAGGTATACAACACTAACCTCAGATAAACTAGATTTAACATAAAATTCACTGTTGTGGACAATGAAGGTCACTATTGCTGAACGGTTCAACACACAAGCAGGACTTAACAATATTAAATATTTATTCACCCAATAATAGAGCATCTAAATACATCGAACAAACACTGACTACACTGAAAAATGAGATAGATTACTCTACAATAATAGTTGGAGACTTCAACACTCCACCTTCAGTAATGGACAGATCATCTAGAAAAACGCTGAGTAAAGACACAGAAGATCTTATTGAGACAACCAATTAGATGTCATCAACATACACAGAACTTTTTATCTATCAACAAATAACTACACCTTCTTCTCCAATGCACATGGAACATTTTCCAGAATGGACCATGTGTTAGGACACAAAGCAAACTCAACAAAATCCAGACCACTGAATTAATGCAAAGCATCTTCTTAGTCTATGAAGCCATAAAAGTCTAAATCAATAGCAAAAAAAAAGCATAGATAGAAATTGGAACTCATGAAAACTGAACAACACCTTGCTCAAAAAGCCATGGGTTATAGAAAAAAATCAATGACAAAATAAAGAAATTTATAGAATCAAATGAGAATGAAAACACATCCTACCAGAACCTATGGGATACAGCCAAAGCAGTGCTTAGAGGTCAATTTATCTCTACAAATGTACACAGCCCAAAGAACAAAGGACTCAGATCAAAGAATTAGCCCTGCAGCTTGAACAAGTAGAAAGAGAACAAAAGAGGAACCCCTCAGGCACAAGAAGAAAACAGATCACAAAGATTAGAACAGAACTAAACGAACTGGAGAATAAAAGAATTGAAAAAAAATCATTAAACCTAAAGGCTAAAGGCTGTTTTTTTGAAAAGATCAACAAAATTGACAAACCATTGGCTAAACTCACTAAAGAAAAACAGGAGAGAAAACAAATAACCCAAATAAGAAATGAGAGGGGAGATGTCACAACAGATCCAACAGAAATCAAAAGTACTGCAATAGAATACTAGGGAAGACTGTACTCTAACAGATTTGAAACCCTAGAGGAAATGGATAAATTTTTAGATTCATATTACCTACCAAAATTTTCACAAAAAGAGGTAGAATAACTTAATGAACGCATCACAAAGAAAGATATTGAAAAAGTCATCAAAAAATTACCAACCAAGAAAAGCCCTGGCCCAAATGGCTTCACTGCAGAAGTCTACCAAGCTTTTAGAGAAGAGTTAACTCCAATACTACTGAAACTATTTCACAGCATTGAAAGGGGTGAAATACTGCCAAATTCATTCTATGAAGCTGGCATAACCCTAATACCAAAGCTAGAGAAAGATCCCACAAAAAAAGAAAGTAACAGACCAATAGCACTCATGAACCTAGATGCAAAAATCTTCAACAAAATCCTTGCCAGTAGAATTCAGCAACATACCAAAAACATAATTCATCATGACCAAGTTGGATTCATACCAGGGATGCAAGGGTGGTTCAGCATTAGAAAAACAATTAATGTGATGAACCATATAAATAACACAAAAGATTAAAAAAGAGGCATAGTTCTAACTAATCTTCACCATTGTCAAAAAATTAAAAGTGTTGGCTGATAAAAATTCCTATATAGATACTACTGGGTTAGAGAAAAAAAAAGTAGCCGTATCTCTGCTATTGGGTGGAACTCAAGATAACCTTGAATTATGAGATTCACAAGTCAAACTTGAGGAAAATGGCTTGGGAAATACCCTTCTATTTTGAATATGACAGAGACTGAAGATAAGCAAAGTTCATTGCTATCAAAGAATAGTTCTGGGGCATGTGAGAAAGACTGAATAAAATCTGATAGCTGAAACAAAGCTTTCAGGGGGAAAAATGGGGGCCATTTGGCACTGGGCTAATGATTCAAGCCACCTTTCTGTAACCATGCCACCCAGCCCAATCCAATTAGATAGCAGCTAGCATCTAGAAGACTGATCAAATCTGGCAGTCCTGTGCATCCTTGTTGCCCTGAGGACACAGCCTCTGCCCTTGAGTACATGGATTCTCTGTGAAAATACAAACTTACTATTGCCAGTTCAATATTTTGCTACAGTAAAATTCTTTCTAGATTTTGTAATGCATTGTTCTGGAAAACAAAACTGCATCATCGAACATTTTTTAAAAATTCTCTACAGTTTTTATATCAGTATTATTCATGTTGGAATACACAATTTAAGTATCAGAACTTTATGAGTTACGGCTTATAAAAAACTAAGCCCATTGCTGTCCAGTTGATTCTGACTGACAGCCAATCTTTAGGACAGAAGGGAACCGCTCTATAGGTTTTCCAGGGCTGTACCTCTTTACAAGAGCAGACTGCCACATCTTTCTCCCACAGAGTGGCTGGCAGGTTTGAATCACCAACCTTTTACTTAGCAGCCAAAGGCTTAACCACTGTACAACCAGGACTCTTTCATGAATTATAGGGTTCTATAATTCTTAATACTGCAGTCTTCATTATTCTATAAATAACTCTTATATCCACACCCCAACATTCCCAAAAAGTACTAAATAGGAGAAAATAAAATGAAATATTCAAATAAACAAAAGTGAAAAAAGGGGGTGGGACGACAGCTGATAGCAAACTGTAATCAGAAACTGTTCAGATTATATGTTTTGGAATATAAGCTTTTTGAAGGTAGGACTGTGTGGTTTAAATGATAATATATATTTGTATTCATATGAAATATCTTACCTAGCCTCATGAACATGAGGGTAATTACAAAAAGAATAACAATTCTTACATGTTGCTTTATTTATATATGAGGTGCGAGCCTAGTTTCATGCCTGTAGCTGCTTATTTATTATTGAATGTTGGCTTTAGAACCAATATGTTTCTGTGTCAAATAAGCACAGATGACACTTCGGTCTGTTTCAAGTCCCCACGGGCATTATGATGGCTTTCTGCATGCTGCATAATGGTCTCTGTGACTTTCAGCTTGGATGTCATCCAACTTTTTAAAGCTAAATGTAGACAAGACTAAATTATTACTCGTAGAGTCTCCTCAACATCAATCTTTATATTTCTTTTTAGTTCTTCCCTCTGACACCTAGTATATCCTTCTCAATGTCTCAGTGCTCGTAACGCTGAACTGATTTTAGATTCTGAGGTTTGTTTTTGATGTCCATATTAATCAGGTTGCAAAGTCATCTTATTATCATCCTAGTAGCCTTTCTAGGATATATCTCACCGTGTCTCCAAGGGACAGACAAACCCTCCAATGTGCTTCCATTATTTCTTGCTGGTATTACCGTAATTCATTATATTCTGGCCTCCCTGTCACCTCTTCTCTTAGCTGCTTACAGCTCACGCAGACTGGGTAATGTGTGAAGGCATACAGAAATTAGAATTTCTGGTCACATTACTTCGTGAAAGTGGAAACTCTGCTTACCACTAGGAGAGCTCTAGATTGTGTTTAAGCCTCCATTCCCTACAAGCCTTCTGGCTTTCTGAACTATAGTCAAGTGATCTGCTATCACTAATTGCTATTTTACTTTAGGAAAAATGCCAAGCATTCAAAATATTCATTTTCCAGAGGCAAATTCACCTCACAGGAAAAAATAATAGATACAATCCTAAAAAGGTTGGATAATTAACATTTTATAAATCGATTCCCAATTGTTGTGAACTTGAGAGGAAGTTTATTATGCAAAAGAAGCTTGTTAAAAATCACATATTATTTTGTTATGCAAATAACATACTTGCACTACATGTGTGAATGTTAGCTGTAGAGTATTCGGCTTAGTAAGGCAAAGTACACCTACAGAGATGTTTAAAAGGAAACAGTCACCTTGATCTCAGTCTTGACTCTGAACAGTGAACAAGGACAGCTGATAGGTCAGGGGCACATTTATAACATTGCCCCTCACCCAGCCACTTACAGTAACTGACCAAAAGAAATAATAAAGAATAGTCACCTTCTATTTTGTGTGTGATTAATTTACACATTGTCACTTCATTTTGAGTCTTGGTTTTACCTTGTTATTTTCCCTGCTCCCTGTGAAGCTGTGCCAGTGTCAAAACCAGAAATCTCCTTACTGTGAGCCAGAAACACCTTACCTGCATTTTCTCCTACATCAAAACTGACTTACTAGGTTCATGTAAGTGGCAAGATGAGACTTTTCCACATCAAATCCAATGAGAACATAAATGAAATGCTAGACTCTTCTCACATCCATATCTATTACCATTTTCCCATGTTTGTTAATGGTATCTTTATGATAGTTTTCCAATATTATATTAATAAATCTACATTGTTTTGCAACATCTCAATTGTTCTGCCACAAAAAAAAAAAAAAAAAAAAAAAAAAAACCCACTTCCCAAGGCAGTCAGTCTGAAAAGTGGCAATGTCTCCTGAATCATTGCCTGAATTAGAAATTGGAATTCGGAAAGGAGGCAGGGAGCAAATTTCATTTCCTTGCTAACATTCAGGACAAACAGTGGGTGGCCAGGACAATGCTGAGTGGCTTAGTCAGCTGGTACTGCTCTAACAGAAAAGACCACGAGTAGGAGGCTTCATGAAGAGAAAGTTTTGTTGTCATAGTCTGGTACGACACAAATCCATTTACAAGTTACAAGTCCGTTCAGCAAGAGAAATTATCCCAGTCTGGGTGGCTGTGTCCAAGTTGAAGGAAAGCATCTCAGTACAGGAACCTCAGGGCCAAAGGTGCTACTTTCTTGGTGGCGTGAAGTTTCTAACTTCCTCTGCTCACTTTTCTCCTTTATATCCTACAAACTTACAGCTTGAGTCCTGCCTCACTAACACAACTGCGGTCCATTCTCCATCATCAATATCACAAAGGCAGGACTCACAACACATGAGAGGAAGGGCACCATATCGGGACTCCTAGCCAAGTCAAATCAACATATACATTTTGAGGGGGACACAGTTCAGTCCATGACACTGAGGATAAGAAGAATCTCAAAACTAAAACCATTCTTGAGACACAAGACATTTTACCTAAAAGACATGTTAGATTTCATTATCAAATTTTTAATTTTTTGATGGCATGCATATTCAGTATTGGCATTAATTAATGCTTACGAATTGTGTTTAAATTTTGGTTGGTAATAAGGATTTTGAGACATCCAATATGGTAATACACATCACCAATAAGGCCAGTGATACACTGGCACCACCAATCTGTAGTTTGGCAATATACCAATAAGAACTAAACAGAAAACTTGTTGCAGGTGCTTTTCCATGATGTTACATGGGAAACTCTCATTTTCCAAACAAGACACAAAAGCTAAAACAAGCCCACCAGGGCTTCCTCAGATTCATACAGGAAATCCGTGATTATACTTGTCAGCTTGATCTCACAGAAATAAAGGGAAAAAAAAGAAAAAGATACAAGTTTATAGCACTAACATATCCAGGGAGCATCAACTAATAGAACTCTTAATCTGCACAACAATGTGGCTCCAGCCGTGGTCTGCTAATCTTCACACATTTCAAAAGGAATCCACATTGATGCTAAACACCTTAGAACTAGAACAAGATCATAAAAAAAACCTTTAAGGTCCAAAACTGTCAGAAGTTCCTGGTATGTTGTTATAATGAATGATAACTAAAAAGCTAAAAACACTATCTCTTGTCCAATTCTGTGGCGAGCTGGCCCCACACCCCCCGAGCGGCCGCACCCAAAGATGGCGCCTTGGCTTGTAGCCACACCCAGACCCAGAGACCTTAGAGCAGTAAACATCTTGCCTGCGCATGCCTGGGACACGCCCTAGCCCGTACGTGGGCCAGTAGTGATTGGCTGATTCATTCCGTATATAAGTGGAACTACTGGAAATAAACGCTCTCTCTGCTTGAAGACCAGAGGACGTGGTGTCGGTCTGTTGCTGTCACTCCGCCGCGGGTCGGTATTGGGCGGATAGCGACACAATTCTTGTGTTTGGCTGAGTATCATATAAGCAGTAAAACTTTGGAAGACTCCCTATTTAAACCTATTGTTGTTCTTGTTAGGCACCATAGTGTCAGTTCTGACTCACAGCAACCCCACTGTTTCAGTCAGCTAGTGCTACTCTAACAGAAATACCACAGAGTGGATGGCTTTAACAAAGGAAGGTTTATTCTTACACTGTCCAGTAGGCTACACGTCCAAATTCAGGATGTCTGGCCAGGGGAAGGTTTTCCCTCTCGTCAGCTCTGGAGGAAAGTCCAGTATTGCATCAGGGAGCATCTTGGCACAGGAACCTCAGGTCTCAAGGACGCGCTGGTCTCCCAGTGCTGTTTTCTTGATGGTGTGAGGTTCCCAATTCTCAGTCTACTTCCCTTTCCTTTTATCTTTTGCAGGATGAAAGGATTACGGGTTGGACAAGTCATCCTCCAGGGAAATTCCCTTTACGGTGGAGCAGGGAGGTGCTCCTATGAAGGGATTTACAGTCCCACCCTAATCCTTTAACATACAGCACAGGAAAATCACAAAATGGAGGACAATCATAGAATACAGGGATTCATGGCCCAGCCACATGGCTACTCACATTTTGGGGGGGACACAATGCAATCCATGACACCCACATACAACATAATGAAACATTACCTGGTCTTCTGCCATCCTCAAAACCACTGTTATGCTCATTGTTGCAGCCACTGTGTCAATCCATCTCACTAAGGGTCTTCCTCTCTTTCTCTGACCCTCTACTTTACCAAGCATGATATCCTGCTCCTTGAATTGGTCCCTCCTGATAACATATCCAAAGGATATGAGACAAAGTCCACCCTCTTTGCCTCTAACGAGCATTCTGACTGTACCTCTACTGAGATGGATTTTTTTCAGCCTTTGGGCAGTCATTGGTATATTCAATATTCTTCACCCACACCATAATCCAAAGGCATCAATTCTTTCATCTTCCTTATTCATTGTTCAGGCTTTACATGCGTATGAGGCAATTGCAAACACTGTGGCTTGGGCCAGGGGCAACTTAGTCTTTAAAGTGACATCTTTGCTTTGCAACACTTTGAAGAGTTCTTTTGCAGTGGATTTGCCCAAGGCAATGAGTCTTTTGATTTTTTGACTGCTACTTCCATGGACAATGATTGCGCATCTAAGTCAAATGAAATCCATGACAATTTCCATTTTTTCTCTGTTTATCGTGATGTTCCCTAACAGTTCAGTTGTGAGGATTTTCATTTTCTTTATGTTGCTGCACAGTCCACACTGAAGGCTGTAGATTTAGATCTTCATCAGTAAGTGCTTCAAGTCCTCTTCACTTTCGGTAAGCAAGGTGGTGTCACAGGCAGGTAAGATGTCAGTGAGTCTTCCTTTAATCCTGAAGCTCCTGTTCTTCTTACACAGTCCAGCTTCTCAGATTATCTGTTCAGCATACAAACTGCATAACTACGTTGAAAGGATACAATCACGATGCACACATTTCCTAACATTAAACTACACAGTATCTCCTTGTTTTGTCCGAAACACTGCCTCATTGTCTACATACAAGTTCCTCATGAGAACAATTAAGGGTCCTGGAATTCCCATTGTTTGCAATGTTATCTATAATTTGTTATGGTCCACACAGTCAAATGCCTCTGCAGTCATTGAAACACACACCTTTCTTTCTTTTATTCTCTACTTTCAATCACAGTCCATCTGACACCAGCACTGATAACTGTAAAAGTCTTCTATTAGATGAGTAATCCATGCAATATCCTACATAATGAAAATTATATCATTTGCAACCTTAAAATTAGAACCATTCCTTCTTCTCTTTCTATTTATTTAATAAGCTTTACACTTGGCGTCCTTCTTCAATTGCTTCCCCTAAGACCTTCAAAAGAGTAATATAAGGTCTAACAATTAAGTTTGTGAACTCATCCTAGAAAAAGTGCTACATAACTCATTGCTGAATATCACTACAGTCACCTTTGAAGTGCTCTCCTTCAGAAGCTATGCACTGATGCCAGTGCCTAGTCCACCTTTCCAAGCACTTTTGGAACTCTTTTGCTGGAATGACCATCAGAGCTCTTGTAGTATTACTCTTGATGTCCTGAATGTCATCAAAATGACTTCTTTTCAATACTTTCTTTATCTTTAGGTAAAGAAAAAAGTCATCGGAGGCCAGATCAGTTGATTAGGTCAGGTGTTCCAAAACATTTATTTACTGCCTAAAAACTCCCTGACAGACAGTACTGTGTGAGCTAGTGCATTGTTTTGATTCCAAGAGCCATGAGTTATTGGCAAAAATTCAGGTCATTTTTTGTCTTTTTCATGAAGGCTTTTCTGCACTTCCAAACAGTAAATTTGATTAACTGTTTGTCCAGTTAGTACAAATCATAATTGACACTCCCTCTGATATCAAAAATGTTAGCAATATTGTTTTGACTCTTAATTTGGACTGACAGAACTTTTTTGGTAGTGGAGAATTGGCTGACTTCCACTCTACAGTTTGATTCTTTGTTTCAGGGCCATATTGGTACACCCATGTTTCAACACCAGTGAGAACACAGCTCCAAACATCATCTTGCCTCTCCAGAAGGTCTCAGCAAATTTTGACACTCCTTTATGTTTGTTCAACAGTGAGCTCCTTTTGGTCCATTTTGTGTACACCTTTCTCTTGCCAAGATTTTCAGTTAAGACTTTCCCAACTGTTTCTCTATCTATGCTTTCTTGATCTGCTATGCTTCTTACAATCAGCTGATGATTTTGACACACAATTTGACAAATTTTTGCAATATTTTCATCAGTTTTCTCATCACTGGCTGCATTGACCTCTGTTTATCAGTAACACTGCCTCTCCTCTAAGAAAAATGTTTAATCCATTTGTACACTGGAGTTTTCTTCATGGCATCATCCCCATAAACTTGGATTAATACATCCAGGATTTCACTTCCACTCTTGCCAAGATTCACAAGAAATTTAATGTTTATTCATTGCTCTAATTCAAGCTCCAACACACAAAGGCAACAATAATGAACACCACTCAGCAAGACACTGCCACATGTAGATATAAATACAGCTGTGAGTCACTGATATACCAAGGTCATGAAAACTTATCAAGTTGCTTCTACAGTGCTGCCAATGTAAGCACATGGTGGCAAGTTCACAGACCAAATTGTGAGATCTCAGAGCTGCAGTGATAAAAGCAGAAGTTGTGCCTTGTTTGATACTGATCTTCTTTATTCCGTGAATTCCTCCTCCTTCCCTGACTGGCAGAAAACTTGTTTGTATGTCCAATTTTTAGTTCATCATGAAAGGTTTTCCTTCCTCTACTGGAATCAGAAACCACCTGCTGGATATTTTGTGCACTGAATAGAGATTTCCTCTTTTATCTTAAAGCACCTGGTACAGATAATCTAATTGTTCTACAAAATGTCACAGCCTCTGATATTTCCTGACTTCATTAACATCACAAATAATCTTGATATAGGATGTCAGTTACTAGTTAGACACTGATGGTCTTCTTTACAGCACAGTCATGTTGTTTCAGATTCATATTGAGATATTGTCTTTCCTTGTTTCTGGGCAGCAGATCTTTCCAAAGAAGTGAAGCAAACTTTTGTTGTTACTGCAAGGGCCAGATATTGAAACGATAGGTGCTCTTTAGAAACTTTCTGAGTATAAGTGCTATGCAGTGTTCAGATCTCAGTGCGTCAGAAACACTACAGATCCTTGTGTTGCAAACAAATTTACAATGTCCATTCATTCATTTCTTTATTTGTTAGTGAAACACTATTTGTTCAATCATATTGGCATAACTAAAGGGTAATACGTATACCTCTTTACAGTGCCAAGAGAGCAGACATCAGCCAACATATGAGAAAAATTCTAATTTTTATCATGTTATTTGCCCAAAAGAGTCATTATGCAAATGATTATAGAGTTTTGCTATATTTTCTTAAACTTATCTTTTCCATTTTAATATTCTATTCCACTTAATATTTTAAAACTGATATTTGGTAAAGAAAGTTCTACCTTCTTATCAGTGTCTGGGGTTTCTGAGTTGTTATCTAGACCTGCAGATGCTATGCCAGCTGCCAGGCATATTGCTGTGACTTACATAGGTGAGGTCCCTGTCCTCAAGGACACTGGAAAAAAATAAAGATGATTACAAATTGTAATCAGTGCTGCAGTAAAATGATGGGAGATGGAGGACATGCCTTAGATGAGGCTGTCTTGAGGTCTCCTTGAGGATATGATAGCCAAAAGCCAAGTGCCGTCATACTTAAGCTGAAAACTGAAGGATGATAATAAACTTGCTTTCTAAAGAGATAGAGAATAGCATTTTTGGCAGTCATAGGAACCAAAGCAAAACTCCAGCAATGGGAAATGGCTTAGAATAATCAAAGGTTAGTCAACAATGTGATAAAATACATTAAAGAAGGAAAAAAAAGGAATCCAGATGAGTTTACAGAGGAAGACAGAAGAACGAGGACCAAGGACCTAAATAAACTGTGATTAACAGTTTAAATATCATTATACTATAAATAGAAGTGTTGAAAGACTTTAGCAGGAAAGCCAAAAAGACATGTTCTGTGTTCTTAACAAATCCCTCTAGTTACTTAGTATACATTACAGAAATAACAGGACCATGGTTTTTCTGGGTCCAGTTTGAGAAATTGGTTGGATCATTGTTTCTTGAGAAACAACGACACTTCTGAGATAGGGAACCTGAAGCAGGAAGATAAATAAGACAAGGAAAAACATTTACATATTTATTTTGTACATATTTAGTTTAAGATATGTATGAGTCATCCAAAGAAAGGTATCAGCTATGTACTCCAAGAATCTGAATTAGAAGAGAGTAAGAATTTAAAATACAAATTGGGAAGTCAATGGTATATACAGTGTATTCAAAGCCAAAGGTTTGAAGATCATTTAGGAACTGAGTAGAGATAGAGAAGGGGAAGGTGCCCAGAACCAATGGTCTGAGGAAAGGAGACTGATTACTAAAGTAGGAGAAGAGTCAAGTAAAATGAATAAGGAAAGCATTTGAAGAAAGGAGTGGTCAGACGATGCTGCACCTTAAAGAAAAGAACAGGAGAGGTTTGTTGACTAGTTTTGGTAACTGACCATGGTTGACACTGATATTACGGCTGAGAACAGTGGTGTGCTGGAGATGGGAGTCTGAATATAGTGGACCAGATCTCAAATTATAGATGAGGGAGTAGAAACAGCAAGTTAGGTACATTCTTCGTATCTGGCCTCTGTTATTTCAAAGCATGTAGTTATCACTAACAACTAAATTAAAAAGTCATGTTGTTGTCCAGTAGCAAGTAATAGTACAGGGCAAAAGATGTTTATTACATACATGTATATGACCCTATTCTGTGTAATACTTTAGGTCAATTTTGAAGAATAAAAAAGCACCTACTAACACATTCAAAGAAAACAATTGAAGACTTAAAAAAAAAATAGTGAATGAAAACTAAGGTGAAGGAGCTACAGATCTATCTTAAGACACTGTGTCATAGCAAAAATTTTAATATTAGAAACTGCCAAATGAAAAATGAATAATGCTGAAGACAGACTCTGTGATGTAGAGAACAAGCTTTAGAAACATGGGAAAACGTACATCAGTGGTAGAAACTAGATAGGAGATGACAAAGAGGACGCACAGGTTAAGTCCAACATATCCAGAACTGGTATTTCCAAAGGTAGGGATGAAATATAAAACATACTCAGTTGTGCAACAAGTGGAAGGATGAGAAATGCATGGCTCTTCATTAACTTGGGATCTCCTAGTTGGTGGCATAGTGGTTAAGCACTACGGCTGCTAACCAAAAGGTCAGCAGTAAGAAGCCTCCAGGTGTCCCTTGGAAACTCTATGGAGGAGGTCTGCTCTGTCTTCTAGGGTCACTGTGAGTCAGAATTGACTTGACGGCAGTGGGTTTGGGTTTTGAAATTATGCAAAACTGCCTTCCTCTCAGGTTCTCTCACAAACCTGCTTTAGTTTAGGTAATAAGAGAATATTGAAACATGGCCGGGTATATTAAATAGCAAGGAGCAGATACCATGTTTACTTCAGCAAAGACAGAAAAGCAGGTAATTCCTCCTTTTTCAGTTTTCTAAATTAAAAGTGAGGATCAATCAAAATTTAAAATGCCAAATTGAAACATAATTGAGCCTTGAACTAGAGCTGTCTATCCTACCTTAGCTTATCTTTTGTGTTGGAATACTTACTGTTACTAAAATGTTGTAATCTAACTTTATATTGTCTAAACAGAAACTACTAATAGCTTTTAGTTACTGAGACCATTATCAAGGAAGTAAATAGTACATCTAATTGCCCTAATAGTAACTGAACATGTCTTGCAATTCTCTGTTTTGACAGAAATATAGGCCATAGATTTGAAAAAGTTCTGATCCAAATAAACACATATAAAAATAACAAATTTTTTCTCCTATTTTACTGCTAATGACGCTTGAAATGGCTGATTTTATTACAAACAGTGAATTACCAAGATTGATTCAAGAAAAATAAACAAGGCAATAACTATGGATGACAATGTGATAGTTTTAATGTAAATACATAACAGAAATGTTCTGACAAATGTTATTTTAATTTCTAAAACCTGTAAAGGAAAGCTTTCTAATGACTTGTGAAGTAATGAACAAATGAGTCTCAAAAGAAATACAACCATAAAGACCTCAGAAAAGAGAAATAGACTTAAACATACCAAGAATCAGAAGGTGGCACAGAATCAGACAATTTTTTTTTTTTTTATTCTTAAGGTTAAGGTAGCCATGAATCAGAGCAACTGGAAGACAAATAACAACCAAAAAAAACCCCAAAGCATTAGAAAAATAAATAGAAGGAGATGCAGAAAATAACAATTTTGATTACAGATGCAAAGCTCCTAAGTAAAATAATAGCACCTAAGATCTACTTGGGAAACCCTGGCAGTATAGCAGTTAAGTGCTACGGCTACTAACCAAAACGTTAGTAGTTTGAATCTACCAGTGCTCCTTGGAAACTCTATGGGGCCATTCTGCTCTGTCACAGAGGGTTGGTGTGAGTCAAAACTTAACAGCAATGGGCTTATTTTTCTTTTAAAGATCCACTTATATATTAAGATATGAATGAAACAAATATCCATTCCAGTAATTCAGGACTGTTCATACTTTCCTCTATAGGCTAAAATCCAAAAACAACTACATACAATGGTTTGTAAAAAACAAATGCATGCAACTTTGTGACATGCATCAAAACATTATTATTATTACTGTATTACTACAATAAACATGTTCTCATGTATCTGAAATTCCTTTTATGCATTGAAAGGTACACTATATATTATATACTAAGACAAACATTTCACTGATGTTATATATGAACCCATGCATTACCATTCTTTCTTATATACAGATTTGCCTTAAAGACAGATTAGGAATGGAATTCATTTGTAATCCAGGATCTGTCTGTATCTATAAAAATGTAAGAAAGCAAAATCTTAAATTAATTAAACTTCTATATGGTCAATTAAGCGATGGGCAAAGGAAATGGACAGACACTTCACTAAAGAAGAAATCCAGGCAGCCAAAAAACACATGCGGACATGTTCACGATCTTTAGTTATTAAAGAAATTCACATCAAGACAACAATGAGATACCATCTCACCCCAACAAGATTGGCCATGATCCAGAAAACACAAAACAACAAATGCTGGAGAAGCTGTGGAGAAAGTGGAACCCTCCTACACTGTTGGTGGGGTTGCAAAATGGTCCAGCCTCTTTGGAAGGCAATCTGGAGCTTCCTTAAAAAAATGGATATTGATATACCATTTGACCCAGTAATTCCACTACTTGGAATATATCCTACAGATTCAAGGCCTTTCACACCAACGGACACATGCACCAGAATGTTTATCGCAGCACAGTCCACAATAGCAAAAAGATGGAATCAACCCAGATGCCCAACAATAGAAGAATGGATAGGTAAACTGTGGTACATATACTCAAAGGAGCACTACGCAATGATAAAGAATAACGATGATTCCAGGAAACATCTCCTAACCTGGTTTCAACTGGAAGACATTATGTTGAGTGAAAGTAGTCAGCGACAAAGAGACAAATACTGTATGAGACCTCTACGATAAGATCTCAAAAACAGACTTGTGTATAGAAGAAAAGACTCTTTGACAGCTGCAAGGGAGGGGAGGGAGGGAGGGAGGGCAAGGGAGGGAGGGTTTAGTTTAGATAGTTACTAGAAATCTAGTTGGGAGAAAGCGGTGACAGCACACATTAGGAACAAGAACAACATTAAGTGGACTTCAGCATAACTTGAGTACTCCTTCCATCTTAACTCAATACTGCAAGGATAGAGTAGCTGGGGCGGGGGGCGGGGGACCATACTCTTAGGCGAATTCCAGGCCAATTGGCACAACTAGCGTTTTGCTAAGAGAGCTCTCTGCACCCCACATTGGTGAGTGGTGTCTGGGGTCTTAAAAGCTGCCAAGCTGCCATCCAAGGAGACAGCAAATGGTCCCAACTCAGCAGGAACGGATGCTCACCGAGGGCCAAAATGGCATGCGGTAAAGACAACCGAGAAGACAGAGAGACCCACAAGAGTGGGTGCCTACATTGACTTGGGACCAGAAGAACCGGATGGTGCCTGGCCACCACCAGTGATAGCTACAACGGAGCTCACAGAGAGGAGCCTCACTGGCAACACAAGAATAAAAAGAGGTGCATCATGAGATCTCCACTAAAAGACCTCAATTGATGGTCCAGCGGTTTTGGGGTTCCTCTGACAGCATGGCCCCCTGCCCTGATGCTGCCCTTTCCCATAAATTATAACAAAGGTCCACTCTTGGGACAGGAATGGATTGGACTTGGCAATGCAGAGTAACCATATATTGGAAGCACTTTATGGTTCTATTCATCTATAGGATATCATCTTGCTTACCTCTGGCTGGAGGAAGGGGAGTGGACAGAGAGGAGAGGAAAGGAGACTGTTGGGAGGATGAAACATGTATGGAGCAGAGAGGAATAGTGTGCAGTCACCGGACAGGGAGAGCAGTGGAAGCTGCATATAGGGGGGCATGTAAATTTATATGTCAATGTACATTTTCACTCAGTTATGTTAAATAAAAATAAAAATTAAAAAAAAAACTTCTGTATGGTGATCATCAAATTTAATATCTTTAAGACAAAGATTTTCTTATATGCCAGTCGGAGCCAATTGTAAAATACAGTATGAAAATTATAATTTCTGTTGGCCACAAATATGTGAAAATATAACCATCCTAGAAGCCAAATTAATAAGAAACACACAGAAATATACAAAGAAAAACATAAAATTAACATACTGATGAGCAAATGGAGAAATAAATTTCTGTTTTTGAAGAGTTAATATCAAGTTTTTTTTCCAAATTGCAAATACCAATTAAAATTACATTAGAATTTTTTTGAGAAAACTTGACAAAAAGTATGTAGAGTTTGTATAAAAAAACAAGTCAGATAACAACTGGCTAAAAAAGAAGAAATCCTATTTCTCACTTTTGTTGTTGGTAGGTACCATCAAGTAGTTTCTCAGGTGACTCAGGTAAAATAGAATAAAATACTACAAATATGTAGAATATTTCAATCAGGTAGTGCCTATAAAGAAATAAAAAAAAAAACGATGGAATAGAACACAACTAGTCACACAGACAAAACTAAGAAAAACTGAATATATGGGATAAAGTGTTATGGTTCAAATCATAGAAAAATAATGAATTATCAATGAGTGGATAATTTGAGAAAAAGTACAGAGTAAATTTACTTTAATCTTGTTCAACAAAGTTAATGTAGGTGCAATGTAGACTTTAAAATTTAAAATTCCTTATTTAGGAATTTATTTCAAGAATCAAATCACATAAGTCAAAAACATTTTTCATTGTTATCAGTGAAAAATTGGAATAAAAATTTAAAAAGGATTTAGGTTATTGTACTTAAAATACTAACCATCAGTTAATGTAATTTTGGAGAACAATATTTAATAAATATTAGAATCACCAGTATATAATGAATTTAGAAACCATACCAGAATAATGATTTTGTTTCTAACTAGACAGACTGACTTTTTATTTTCATGTTTAATAGTACCTCAGATTTTCTAAATTAACATAGTTCATGTTTTTAATGTACACAAAATTTAAAATATATATAAAATTTTAATGCACAGTATATATATGATTTTTTTTCAAAGGCATTCCATTTCATCTAGGCTTAACCAGTCACAGCACGTGTAATCTTAAATGAATTAACAGCCCCTCACAGTCTCACTTTCTTCAACTAATGTTCAAAATGTAGGTACATGAAACACATGTATTTGTAAATTATGTTGTTATGAGAATTAAATGAGTGGACAGTTACCTTTATTTAACTCTATTAAGAAATATCTAACGTACAGAAAGAGAACATGAAAACATTGGGGACACATTTCCTGGGAGTAGTGCGTTTTTTTCCTATTTTGGTCTGGCTATTTTAATTTTTTCTAAAAAGGGCTGTACTAGAAAAAGCAGAATTCTAGAAGCTCCTACAGAGTCTTCTGACTTATCTCAAGAAAAACTGCAATTATTTTGTTTTATAAATTTCAAATTGAATGTTATTCTAAATAAATATTAAAATACAAACAAGCATATGTGAATTTACCTGCTTAAGGTTCTAATGGATCTAAATACATAGCTATAAACATTATCAATTTCAAAAATTAGATAAAAGATAAGAAGTATCTGCTGACACAGGACAGTGATTAAACCTTAAAAGTAAAAGAAGTAATTAACAGAGTGATACCATTAATGTGATTTTATCTTGGTGAAAACAAACACACTTCCACATGTACATGTTTGACCCTGTTCCCATGAGCAAACAGAAAACCACACCAACTACTGATACTGCTTGTTTCAGGAGTGAGAAAAAAGGACCTCACTGTGACATGGGTAATGACTATCTTTTATTTATACTTATAACAAAACAATTTATTAAATCTATTTTAAATATTCTGTGAATTCCATCTGACAAGATATATCAAGATCCTTAAAAATATTCGTTTCTCTTGATGCAGTAATTTCTCTATCGAGAATTTTTCTTAAGAATTAATTACAAAGGCTTTCTGGGATTTATATATGAGAATATTAATTATAAGAATAATTATAGTAGCAAAAATATATGAACCAACTTTCCACTAATAAGGAGTTGGCTGAATATATTACATAAAATATTATATATGCACACATGTGCATGTGTCTCTCTGTGTGTGTATTGTATGAAGACATTAAGTCACATTGTTTATGGGAGAATATTGAATCCTTCCTTTACTTTACATGTTACAAATACTTTTCAGTTTTGTCTTTTGCTTTCTATTCAATTTGAAATTCTTTTATTATTCCCAAACTTTATTAAAAAATACAAGAAACAAGTCATCAATTATTTTAGAGTGAGCCATTAGATACACTGCATGTGATTTTTAGTTCCAGGTTGATGTGGTTGTGTACTCTATATCTCTTCTATGATAAAAAAACATGTTAAATTCATAAACAGAACATAAATTATTAAAAATTAAAATCTTTCAGTTTTATCTTGGTCAATGTGTGGTATCTAAACAAACAGATCACAAAGAAAAATTCTACATTAGCTAGATGAGCATAGTTACAGACAGTATACATATGTCTGGGAGATAATGTTTTTCAGAATACTGTAACACAGAATAAAGCATATTTATCTTTTTTCTTGGATAAGAAATGGGAATAATCATTGTTAATGATTTGTGCCCAAAACACATATAATTAACACATTTTGGAATGCATCAATAAAACCTACAAAGAATTTTTAGAGAATATATATATCTATTTCCAGAAACTCTGTATTACTTATCATTAATTGATATTAAACACTTCTGGGTGTAAAAGTGTTTAATAATTAAACTTTATCCTGACAGGTGTTCTATAATTAAATAAATTTTCTTTCTTTCCATCTATAATTTTTTTCAGATAGACATTTCCTTATAAAAAATCAGAAGGATTCTGTTTTGTTTGTCTGGCTGCTGTTTCACGTGAGCAGGCTGAAAATAATTCTTAAGTGAAACTTTCCCTGTGGTGAAGGTATTCCTATTATCTTTCCATAGCACCTGCCATGGGGAAAAAAACATATCCATTGCTATTTTAACAAGCATATTAAGGAGTAAAAAGACCTTTCCAAAAGGTGAGAACTTGCCTTTGGTACTGTTAGTTAAATGTCATATTTTCCTCAAGAAATTAGTCGCCTTTACTAATGTAGCTCACTACAGTGGTCTGCTACCCCATTCTGAATTTAGAAGGAGAGTAGTATTTCTCCATTTCCCATAGAGACAATCCTGGCCTGTGTATGAAATACAGGTTTTGCCTAGTTTTTTTTCTATTTTCTACATAACTTTCAAATTTGGTTTATGAGGAGTTATAGTTGTTAAAATTCTTGTGATTGAAAGGGACAGAAACCCAACTCGGCTGTTGTCACTGAGGGTCCCCGAAGCAGGGGAGCAGAGCACCGGCCGAGCACGCTGGCGTGTCCCTGACGCAGCGCCCGTGCTCCTTCACCCCGCTAACCACGGAGAAAGAAAAGCGAATTCTACAAAGACAAGGAATATGTCAGCGAAATGAAAGACAACAAAGGTGCTCGACCTCAACCTGGAGCCTGTAACTCTCTGCTCTCGTCTGTTGACCTCTGGGAGCCCCTTTTACTTTTCTGTTTCTCCGCAATCACCTCGTTACCTTCTCCGGCCCCAGGCCCGAGCACGTTGCTACACGAAGGCCCCCGCCAGTCCAGACCTGCTAAGAGAGAATGATGGGTCTGACCTTAAGTCCCGAACTTCCAGAATATGGATTCAGTGTTTCGGATAGGGTCAGTACCTTTTTCAAACCGGTCACCTGAGGTTGCAGAGTCGTTTGTTTCAATCTTGCTGCCATGCTATGGATGCCAGAGCTGTGGACAACAGCCCAGAGCTACTAAAAGTACATGGTGGTGGTCCAGCAAAGGAGACCGGTATCTACTGCATCAGTTCTCCGTCGTGGAGCCTGGGTGAAACAACTGAGGGGCAATCAGCTGATAACCTAAAGGTTGGTAGTTCGAACCCACCCAGTGGCTCCATGAAAGTAAGGCCTAGTGAACTATGTCAGTAAAGATCGCAGCCAAGAAAATCTTGTGACACAGTCCTCCTCTGCAGCACGGGCAGGGCAGCATGAGTCAAAAGCTAACTCAATGACAGATCAGCAATAAACAGTCCTCTGCCCAGCCAAAGCCAAGTGCCGTCGAACAGAATTCTAAATATTAAATTTCTTTCTCCCTAAACTAGAGAAATACACTCTGTGTCCACTGGAAGTAGAATACTTTGGTCTATTACTATTTTCACAGGATATTTATTTAGACCTCTATAAAAGTTTTTATTGTGGCAAGTTTCCTTGTTCTCTCCGTCACTGCCACCTGTGCTGGTGCTTGGCTAGGTCACTGCCTCATCCTTGCGTGCCGCCTCTGGCATGCTTCATAAACAAAGACAAGTAGTTATGTCAAGTACCACTATATCTGGAAGTCTCTTTTACGCCCTAGGATGCACAGTCCAACAAGGGTGTCTGAGAACTTAATAGTTCTAAGTGTTACATACCTCACTGCTGAATATCACTACGGTTACTTTCAAAGTACTCCTCTCAGGAAGCTATGCACCAACACCAGTGCCCAGTTTACCCTTCAAAGCAATTTTGGAACTCTTTCTGGAATGGCCATTGTGCATGGTAGCATGGTTGCAAGTTCATGAACATAATTGTCTAGTTGTCTGTGAGTGAGTTTTAAGCCAGTAAACAAATAACTGTCTTGGAACACCCTCCCTACTCACCTGATCTGGCTCCCAATGATTTTTTTCTTTACCTGAAGATAAAGGAAATATTGAAAGGCAGACATTTTGATGACATTCAGGACATCACAGGTAGTAGGATGACAGCTCTGATGGCCTTTCCAGAAGGAGTTCTAAAATTGCTTTGAAGGATGGACTAGGCACTAGCATCAGTGCACAGCTTCCCAAGGGGAGTACTTCATAGGTGACTGTAGTGATATTTAGCAATGAGGTATGAGGCACCTTTTCTAGGATGAGTTCATGAACTTAACTGGCAGTCCTCCTATTCTGAGTACCTTCTCATCACCAAAATGTTCGGCCTGGTCACAACCATGGCAGAGTTCCCCTTAGCTGACAGACTTTGCTAATATGTCTTCATGCACTTCTTGGCTTCATTGAGCAGACAAGCACATTTACAGCACTACTTACCCCCCAAGAGAAACAAAAAATCCCTTTGCCATTCAGCCAATTGTGACTCACGCAACCCTTGAGGACAGAGCAGAGCTGCCCCATGGGGTTTTCCAGGCTGTAATCTTTATTGACATCGTCAAGAATGTCATTTTATTTGGATCCACAAACAATACTCATGAAAACAACCATCAAGAAGTCAAAAAACATATTGCATCAGGCAAATCTGCTGCAAAAGATCCCTTTAAAGTATTAAAAAGCAAAGTATCAGTTTAAGGCCTCAGGTTCACCTGACTCAAACAATGGTATTTCCAGGCTCCTCACACGCATGAGAAAGCTGGATGATGAATGAAGCAGACTGAAGAATTGGTGCCTCTGAATTATAGTGTTGGCAAAGATTACTGAATACATACCATGGGCAACCAGAAGAACAAATACATTTGTCTTATCAGTATAGCCAGAATGTTCCTTCGAAGCAAGGAAGGTGAGACTTTGTCTCACGTACATGGGACACATTATCAGGAGGGATTAGCCCTTGGAGAAGGACTACATGCTTGGTAAAGCAGAGGGTCAGTGAAGAACAGGAAGACCGTCAACGAGATGGATTGACACAGTAGCTGCCACAATGGGCTGAAATATAACAAGGATTGTGAGGTTGGTAAGGACTGGGCAGTGTTTCGTTCTGGCATACACAACATCTCTGTAAGCTGGAACCAAGTCAAGGGCGTCTGTACTCACACACAACCTCCACAGAAGCAGAATGGCTTGTCTTCCTTCCACAGAGCTGCTAGTGAGTTCAAAGTGCAGACGGTTTGATTAGTAGCCAAGTGCTTAACTACGGAGCCACGAGGGCTCCTTATTCTCACCATTTCCATAAGGGAAGAAAACTTTGAATCTGATGCACTCCCTCATTTCCAGTTGAGGTAATGCCCAAACTGGTATTTCAGTAAATAAATGATACGAAGAGAAGAACTAGACTTTGGAACTTGCCACATCTACGTATCCCAGGAAATCAGTATGTTTACTAAGTTTGAGGAATCCTGGTTGCTCCATGGTTAAGTGCCTGACTGCTATTGGAAGGCCAGTGGTTCAAACCCAGCAGCTGTTCTGTAGGGAAAGATGTACCACTCAGATTCCATAGAGAATACAGTGTTGGAAACCTTGTGGGGCAGTTGTCCTCTGACCTATAGGATTGCTATGAGTTGGAATCGACTCAATGGCAATGGGCTTTTACAGTATTTTTCTTTGGGAGACCACAGTTATAGATTTCAGTTCCAGCTCAGCTGTAATTTAGTGTTGGCGAAGTTACTTAACTCCCCTGAATCCATATTATCCATAAAGAGGTTTACTATACCTACCTGAAAATGCTGTCTGTATAAAACAGGATAATGCATGCACTACTATAAGCACAGTTTGTCTTCTCAATAAACATTGGTTTTTACAACCGTCAACCCATACCCTGTACTATGCAACAGCCCTCAAGGACAAGAGGCTCAGGCTGACCCCAAGATGATAGATGCAGCCAGGTTAACTGGTAGGGTTTAGGAGAGTCAGCCTCCATATGACCTGTTTCATACCTAGGTAATGCAGCAGAGTCTCTTCTGGCTGACCAGGACACCTCCTGGCCTGAAGAAGCTGCTGATTGTCACATCCTTCCTTCATTTTAACTCACATTCTCTGCCTGGATACATGTGAACATCAAACAAAAACTAGAGCCTATTGCATGGTTAAGGTTTCTGACAGATGCCTTTGGACAAAACACTAAAAGTTTTGGTTAGGTAACACAGAAATTGCTTATTCGATAATTAAAAGTGATAAAGTGTAGGACAAAAAAAGGCCTTAAGTAAGCAAGCCAAAACACTGATATGTTACAATGGCAGAATTGTAACTGTTTATATGTTTATATTGCATATTTATATTATTTATGTACAATTATGGGTTTATAAATTTAATTTTTATACTTGCCAAACTTTTTCTTAGTATGGTTACATTACTTTTAGAATGAAAAAAGAAATTTACATTGGAAAGAAATAGCCATTTTAGAACTGTTTATTACAACATTAAGTATATTAGAAAACAGAATAAAATAAAAGCCTAAATGGTCACGTCACAAACAGAAGATGGATAAAATAAGCCTTGGTACATTCACCATATAAATTATCATGAACATATTTAAAATGACTATGTAAGTTTATATTTATTGAAATAGATAAAAACATTTGGTCATTATGAGTTGGAGTCAATATGATGGAAATGGGTTTGATAAATATACATACAAACACAGATACACAGGCCAAACACAGTAGGGTCACTGTAAGCCAGAAATGACTTGACACCGTATAGGACAGTGTAGAATTTTCCTATAGGGTTTCCAAGGAGCAGCTGGTGGATTCAAACTGCCAACCATTTGGTTAATGGCTGACCTCTTACTGACTTCTTAGTTACGTAGGGACAAATCAACTGACTTAATTTTTAATAATTGAGATGATACATCTCTTTCATAACAGGGTTTCAAATGTTTTCCAAAGTATCATTTAATGTGCCTTATTAATTTATCAAGAAATAATATAATCAAATTACTCTGCTCCTTCTTTATGTACAAGAACCATCTTTCTCCTTCCCCTGGCACCCTTGTAATGCCTGCAGAAGATTCAGTTATGGCACTCGAACTCACACTGTTTATTTATTTCAAATTAAGTGATATTCCCATGAGCAAATAAATCATTACTGATGATCATCACTGATGATTAAATGTACATGCAATGTTTCAAAAGTAAAATACATATTTTATAAAGCTAACTATAACTCTGCTTTGCTTTTATTCTGAAAAATATGTAGTTTTGTCATCAGCATCCCACAGTGACTTGGTGATGACAGAATGACAGAACATACACCTGGGCCTTGATGCTCTTGAACCTGCAGGGAAAAGCCAAACAAAGTCTTCTCAAAAAAAAAAAAAAAAAAAAAAAACCTTTCTAGGGTCACTATGAGTTGGATCCGACTTGATGGCACTTGGCTTGGCTGGCTGGCTTTCTGAGGATCTTTTGTTTTCGGGTATACTGACACCCTTCTCTGATGTATTTGTCTATAAGGAAAGAAGGCTAACCCCACACTCCCCATCCAGTAAAAGAATCTTCTTTTCTAGTCAAGGAGGTCTTACTCAATTTAAAATTGTGTTAAAATGTGCTTATGTTATAGTCACAAAGGCACAAGAAAAATGCAAGTATCTCCAATTATAGAACATGAAAATGACTCCTTATTTGATATATAAGGACTGAAGTCTAATTTCTACATCTTCAGAAATTAGACTCACCTATTATGTCTTAGGAAAATGAGGGGGAATTGCCCTCGGTGTTTTAGATATTTATTTTGTTGAAACCCCATAATAAGCCTTTGTGGAGGTACTATCATGCCTGTTTTACAGATAAGATCAGATGGTAGGTGAGGATGCAGTGTAGAATTTGAATCTTAGCATACTTGCTCAAGAATTTCCGCTGTTCCCAAACATTGTGCTCTGTATAGTTAACTTTTAAAAGCTTGTTCACATATTTAATATTTTAGCTACAATTTCTAATTGAGTGAACTACTTTTATATGATTTGTCAAATCAGTCACCAACCCTCACGCGCACTGTGGATGCTGAGACAGGCTAATTGAGGAATATTTTACTTTCACTAGGAGACTGCACCGGCAAACATATCATAGTATCATCCCTGCCATCATCACCATAAAAATGATTTCTCTTTGAGCACCTAATATTTGCTACTATTTAATAAAATTAGCACACAGACATATTGTGTCAATTAATCCTCGCAAACATACCAAAATCAGGAATCATAAACCACAGATGACTTGTCTAATATAATGTCCATTCTTCTTACTAACACACTAAAAGCGAATCCACATTTACTAGTTTATTTCTCATTTAGGCCAATTAGTTTAGCACACTACTATCTTTCCACACTGAAACTTCATCCCTGAAATTCTATCCCACATCTAAATGTCACCTCTAAACTTTGTCTGTTACTTCTGTGATTACTTGCTGCTGGTCGCAACATTAACTTAAGACGGCATCGCAACTGGTTGAATATCTTTTTGACAAGACGGAGTTGACTTTACTTTGTACACCAAGGCCAATACCTAGATCTAAGTCTCAATCTCCTTTAAACCAGATGACTCCAGTTCCTAAAACAATTCCAGATGCAAGCAAGGTGAACTCTATTACCTTTTCAGTGTTGCCTGAAAGTTACCTGATGTTAAAACAGCAGTCACCTTTAGAAAGAGCTTCCACCCATATAGTTTCACTTAACAGTTACTCTGTATAATAGGGATCCTTATAATTCATGTTTTAGAGATCAGGTACAAGTAAGCTAAGTGACTTGTCTAAGCTCAAACGGGAGAGATATAGACCCCCAGTGCATTTACTCAATAAATATCACTGAATGCGTATTATCCAGCCTTGAGCTAGGTGCTAAGATCCATCAACACACAAAACACACAGAACTCCTGCCCTCTTGGAGCCTAAACTCTACAGAGTGGAGAGAGACAGCAAGCAAATAAAAAGGGTGTATAATTACATAAAGTGATTGATAGGCTTCTACACCAAAATGAGGCAGGTAGTCAGCAGGGTATATAACCTGCTGGGCGACGGATGCAATGCAAAATAAAGCAATCAGGAAGGCACATGAGAAACTACTGAAGGAAGTGAATATTGAGAAAGAGGGTATCAGCAAGTGCAAAGGCCCTGAGACACTAAGGTAGAAGCTCCCCAGTGGGCTTAAAAACCACAGTGGAAGCACTACAGCACTGTGCTAACTTAATTTGTCCTAATCTAATTTGTGTTTCCCTCATCAATTCCCTTATTCTAAAATCCTACTACTTTGACAAAACTACACAGAAAGTCAGATAAGGTCTCCTATGTCAAAGCCACAAAACACACAATCATTTTATCTCTAAACATATCTATTATATTGATAGCTTTTTTACGTCATGATACAAACATATTCTTCATTCATTAATGGTGCTACAAATTAACTGCAGTGCCAATTAAGTACATGAAGCATTAATTTGGCTTCTTAGTTAACCTAAAGCAGGTTGTGCTCTCTGTAAATCCTTCTCATTCTAGGGAATAATTTAGGCTTGCCTGTGATTTAAGATGTATTAACACTTCTAGAAAGCCACTGTGTAAAAAGCCCTTAAGAGAAATTACTGTTTATAATGCAAAGTAAATTTGAACAAAAGTTGAATTTTGAAATTATATCTGATTTTATAGGGTCTCTATGAGACAAAATAGACCTGATGACATATATTTTTATGTTCGTTCATCATCATCCCATGGGGTCATTATCAGTTGCAATTGATACATTAGCAATAGGTTTGGTTTTTCGGTTACATGTACATTACCAGGGTTTCTTAGTTTATAGGTAGCTTTTCAGAAAGTAATTATCAATATTAATGATGTCTATGAAAGACGAGCATTCAAGTCAGCATATGAACCTTATTATGTGATGACTGTTGATCTAAAATCTGTGGTACTATAACGCTGCTGGAGCATCCATTTTAAAATTCCGATGGTAGTGAGCCTACTCTACTGCCTGGCATCGGATCCCATCTAGATGACATGTTTTGCCAATAAAATCTGTCATTATGACATATAAGACATATCAGATATCAAGTAAATTTGGTGCATTATAGGAAGGTGCCTACTGCCATCCTAAGTCACATAATTCCAGCTATACATTTTAAGGCATCTACATAACTGGATATCAAGTTTTACAATGATCTGCAGCACATTTCTCACACATCTAACATCGCTAACATCCCCTGTCAGTCACACACTGCCCCCAAAATGAGCAAGGTGCACATTCTCTTATTTCTTCCTTTTCATGCAATCAGACATCCAAACACTACATGTGAATTCCAGTGACAAAGAACCAGCTAACTCTTTACGTGGAAGTCTTCAAAAAAGAATTTCTTTAACTGGCATTTTAAAAGATCTGAACTTTGTGAAAGCATACTTTAAGATTCTTTTTTTCCTCGTCTACTTTCCAATAAAACTATGGAGGAGCTGCTTCAAGCACAATAACAATAAATAGCAAAGAGAAAGTTTTTAAAATCCTATTGGTCCTGCAGCCTCCTGCCAGAGCCACACACAATGGCAAATACTTAGGCTGAGAATGACTCCAGTGGAGCAACTCTAATACATTGGACACAGCTTCCACCCTGTCATTATGCAGAGGAGCCTGCGCTGATCCCTTTTTAAACTGGAGACTCTTTTAACCAGGAGTCCCAGGATGAAACGGAACCATTTTCCTCATGGCAAAACAAATCCTTCTCCAGTGAATTTTGTTATTGTTTATTGTTACACTGTTTTATCAGCACTAAACTGTATGAAAGCTTCAATTAGTTCTTGATGAATGAACCCATAAAAGCATGTAGTTTCATTTCCCCTGCCACCAGATATTTCACTGAGTGTTATTAAATGAAATATAATTGGGATAAGATTCAGGAAACTGAGAGAGGCTGTAGTGCTTGCCGCTCAGCCTAAAATGGTTAGTCATCAGTGTGGTTGAGTCACGTCGGATGTGCACCGTACGTATAAATTCCAATAGCTTGCTCCTGGAGATAACATACAGGCACTTAGTAGAGACTGATGCACCATCTCTGCCCTTCAGTGAGGACAGTGAGGGTAAAGGCCAGTGGGGAGGTGCTGAGTTCAGGGCATGGTCAAACAGTTTTTATCTCTGTGCAGGAGCAAACAGCACCTATATCAGTCAGAGCTCTGTATAATAGGGCAAACAGTTACATTCACTTTACATTTGACATGGCACTTATTATACTGTTCCAACAGAGGCAATTGGTTTTCCTCTTTCTCTTTATTATTGTTGTTGTTAGGTACTATAGTATAGGGACACTGATTTTTAGCTAAGCATATTGTCATCTGACTCGAGGGCACTTGGCTTGGCTGACATTGTCATGGATTGAATTGTGTCCCCCCAAAATATGCATCAGCTTGATCAGGCCATGATTCTCAGTATTACGTGGTTATATTCCATTATGCGATTAATATAATTTTCCTGTATGTTGTAAATTCTAATCTCTGTCTATAGTTAATGAGGCAAGACTGGATTATGTTGAGGGGATTAGGGTGGTATGTGACACCCTTGCTCAGGTCACTTCCCCAATTAAATGTAAAAGCAGTTTCCCTGGGTTATAGTCTGCAGAACCTTTTATCTTGCAAGAAAAAAAAAAAAGAAAGGGAAATGAGCAGGCAGACAGGACTTCAAACCAGCAAGAAAAATTGCCAGGAGCAAAGCACATCCATTGGACTTGAGGTTCCAGTGCTAAACTGCTCCTGGATCAAGAGAAGACTGATACGTCGTCAGGAGGACCTTCCTCCAGAGCAGACACAGAGGAAGGCTTTCCCTGAAGTTGGCACCCTGAAGTCAGATTTCTAGCTTACTGGACTGTGAGGGAATATACTTCTCTTTGCTAAAGCCATCCACTTATGCTATTTCTGTTATGGCAACACAAGATAACTAACACACATTGACACATAGAATAAAAGCCTAATTTCCTGGCTTCTTTTGCTTGTGATCATGTTGCACCCAAAAGAATTTAGAATTCAGGTGCAGGACTTCCCAGAAAGCTGACTATAGGGAGTTGACACAGCTGACAGCCTTCCCCCCATTCCAAAGTTTCTTCCTTCTTCTAACCTTCAATTCAGTAGAAATACCTGAGTTCTAGAAACTGTATTGGATTAGAACTAACCTTAAGATGGAAATCACATGGTATAACACAGCACCTTGGGTACCTGAAGGCATTCTACAACTAACATCCAAGTCTTAAACTACCTAACTTAAGTTTTAGTTTATTTGTAATGCTCTGTTAATTTCATTGATATACAGCTGTAACCAAACCCACCACCATCAAGTGGATTCCAATTCACAGTGACCCTGTAGGTCAGGGTAGAACTGCCTCATAGAGCTTCCAAGGAGTGCCTGCCAGATTCGCACTGCTGACTTCATGGATAGCAGACAGGGCACTTAACCACTGTACCACTAGGGTTTCCATAGGCTGGATCTAATGAACCTGAGACAATTGTTCTTCTTGTTAGGTGCCATTGAGTGGGTTCCAACTCATAGCAACCCTATAGGACAGAGTAGAACTGCCCCATAGGGTTTTCAAGAAACAACTGACAGATTCAAACTGGCTGATCTTTTGACTAGCAACTAAGCTCAATTACTATTCCACAAGATAATAATGAATCTGTTGCATATAAATATATTTTAATGCTGGAACATTGCTACTGTGTATTAGTCATTCTATGAAGCCTTTTAATGCATTATCACATTTAATCCTCAAAGCAAAACTATAAGGTAGGTAATGTAATTATCTCCATTTTGTAGTTAAGAAAATGAAATCACAGAGCAACTCACAGTGCAACATGCTGGCTTGAAGGGAGTGACAAATTATATTAAAATATTTAATGTTTTCATTTTTAATTTGTAATACGATAAATAGTAAAAGATACAAGCAACAGAAACAAAAGACCAAAAAGTCTTAGAACCACTGATCTAGCAGACTGTCCTTCATCTTCATTTGTTAGATACTAGTCTGTCACTGGAAGAGATCTCATTTTAATGTTGGGCAAATTACTTAGAAACAGGAAGCCAGAGCTCTTCAGATTAGTTACTGGATCTCTATGGGGCTCAGGGTATTTCTTGTGTGTTTAACTCAGATCTTCCATTAAATCAGAATGACTCAATAGCAGAAGATTATCTGTCAGTGTAAAGTCTTTGACCTGAATGTGACCACAAAAGACACAAGATACTCTTATTTCAAATGACAAAATGAAAGTTCAAAAACATGTGGCTTTCAACATTGCAATTCAGCCAACACTGGAAAGTCTTGTTGACAGAAACGTCCATGGCTAATTACTCTTATTGCTGTAACTGTTAATTTTCTCTGTACTTAAGAAAAAAACTATTGGCTGCAACTTTTAAAAAGTGAGTAAAGAATTGCCTATGATTCCTGATTCTTACATCATTTTCTTCAAGAAAAAATACATGTCTATAACTCAACCAAGGATTCTGTTTAACAACTTAGTTTAACATAGTAGCATTTATTATTCAAGTATCTCCTTAAAATTAAGATGATATCAGTCATCTAGATGTCAGTTTTTAATCTATTAAACATAAAAGCAATAAGTTTCACTTCTTAAGGTTGTCATGAGATTGAAGCAAGAACAACTGGTGGAACATAACCAAAGACCAAACCCCAAATCCACTGTTGTAGAGCTGATTCCGACGCACAGCAGCCGTATATCAAGTGATGAAGTATTTCAGTTTCTGTTTGATATTTTCATTTTCTTGACCCCAGGAGTTCTGTTAATACTAGTAACAATAGCTCTCATCAATCTACTATAAACCGGTTGCCTCAGAGCTGATTACAACTCAGAGTGACCTCATATGTGTCAGAGTAGAACTAGGCTCCACAGGGTTTTAAACAGCAGATATTTTTGTCAGTAAATTGCCAGGACTTTCTTCTAAATTTCCTCTGGGTAGACTCAAACTTTCAGTTAGCAGCTGGGTACGTCGTTAACCATTTGTACCATCCAGGAACCCATCCATTGTGATGGCCTTGAAAACATCCGCTTTAGATCTCTTACAACTTCACTTAAGTATAATTAAGCTTTAACCCCACCTTACATCACAGCATTTGCTTTGAAGCTGTACCTTCTGCAGGCTGTTTCCATCTAATGATTGGCGTGACAAGGACATTAAGAGACAGTCATGCTGGAAAATAAGAAATTGGACTTATAGTTGACCTGGCTTAAGGACTTCCTCTTAGGCTTGCCAAATTTTTCTTAGAACTGTATTATATTCCTGAGATCAGCATGCCTGTTCACCTTCCTTCCTTTGTTCTTTCAATTATTTCTTTCTTCCCTTCATAAGGACCAGGATTGCATCATACTTTGACAGCTTTCCCACTGTCCTCTGGCTCTCTTTCCATTTATTGTCACAGACATTTCTACCAACTCATTGCAAGTCTCATCTCAATATGGTTTCTGCAGACTTCCAGCCAACATTACACCATAAACAGAAGCACCACATGATCCCTTGACAGCAAAGAACAGAAAAACTAAGTAAAACACAGGCAATGTCAGTCCTGGAATGCAAATGAAGAGATGAAGATCTCAGCCCCAAACCAAATGGAATAAGCAACTGGTAGAAAACAGCAAGAAGAGCTAAGAAAGAAAGTTCTGTATCAGCTAACCCATCATAGATTTACCATCTTGGACTCCTGTGGGATACAGGCAGAGAGCCTAGGAAAGCAGATTCATGGAAACCTCAGCAGGAAACAAAGCACCTGGTAACCAATAAGATGAACTTTCCCATCCCCGCCCTCCCACCATGTCTCTGCTGCTCTGGGTCCAATGCCTCCTGGCTGGTGATGGTGGCTTGGCCAACCTGGAAGTTCAGTGTCCAAGCTGCCATTTGTTCTGTGGCACAGTTACCAACTGAGGGGGTAAAATCAATTAAAACTCTAATACTTGAGAACTTGGAAAGTCAAGGAACATTGGCTTAGCAAGGTCAAGGACAAGTCTTAAGATTCAAGACAGGAAAGTTTTGAGAGTTCAGAAAATCAGTCTGTTCCAAAGTTACAGGGCTAAAAAGCAGGTAGTATTTAAGTGACTTTTGCTAGTAGGTAAATGCTATCATGGAATTAAGAACTATACAGATTTATGAAATGGTTTCGGCTACTGAAAAAGACAGAGCAACGGGGAGCGAAAATGTAACGTCAGTTAACCTAGAGTCTTTTAAGCATGAATTTAATTCAGATTCAGACCCTATCTGTTTTGTGCTTGCTGTCTTCTAACCATGTGAAGTCTGACAATGAAGCCTGTGAACTTAATTGTTCTAAGTGCTACATACTTCATTGCTGATTATCACCAGGGTCTTCTTTGAAATACTCACCTTGGGAAGCTATGCACTGATGCCAGCGCCTAGTCCACCCTTCAAAGCAGTTTTGCAGCTCCTTCTAGAATAGCCATCGTGCACTGCAGAACGGTGGCAAGTTTGCAAACTTAATTGCATGGTTGTCTGTTTTTTGTCAGAAAACCAATAACTGTTGGAACACTCTTCCTACTCACCTGATCTGGCCCCCAGTGATTATTTTTCTTTACCTGAAAATAAAGGAAATACTGAAAGGAAGATATTTTGATGATATTCAGGACATCAAGGGTAATACAATGACAGCCATTATGGCCATTCCAGAAAGAGTTCCAGAATTACTTTGAAGAGTGAACAAGGCGCTGGTATCCATACATAGGTTCTCAAGGCAGAGTACTTCAAAGGTGACCATAGTGATATACAGCAATGTATAGCTGTATATATAGCACTTTTTCTAGGATGAGGTCGTGAACTTAATTGGCAGTCCCCATATACACAATTTAATTGGCAATATAAACCTTAATTACATATTATGCTGTGGTCCAGTTTATCATGTACTAAAATCTTCCCCAATCCAGAAATAGTTGATTTTAGTCTCCTTAGAAATGTAGAATGAATTCACTACCTTAGGAAAACCAATCATTGAAAGAGCAAAATTAAGAAACATATCATATATCTTACTCCTGATCTCAGTAACCTTAACTTTAAGACATTCTGAATGAGCTTTCCATTTTAGAAAAATAGTTTTAGAAATAAACCAAACTGAATGGTTGCTATTGAGTCAATTCTGACTCACAGACACTATAGAACAGAAATGTATAGCTTTTCCAAGGAACACCGGATAGATTCAAACGTCTGACCTTCTGGTTAGCAGCTGTAGCACTTAACCACTATACTACCCAGGTTTCTGTCTTTAGAAATAGAGGCCTATAAATGGGATTGACTTATTGTAATCAATAGCTAGAGTAAGCATGCAGGTAATAATAAAAAATGAAAATGAGAACAAATTATTAGTGTAAAAACTGTAATCTGCCCTGAAATTTATGGATTTTAAATAGATTTTCTTATTCATTACTATGCTGTTATAATAACACAAGTTTGTGTCCAAAAACTTCACAACCCAGTCAAATTTCACCTTAAACACACACACAGACGCACACACCCACACTCTTCAGTTATGTACACGTACACATTTTCAAAATGGAAAATAGAAGCAATCCCATGGCCGATAACGATGACGACTGTGATGACAATGGCTAAGCACTCATCACTTTGCACAGAGTTTTCCCTGATATTGATTTAGTCTCATATCAGGTAGACAAAGCAGAAAAATCTTTTTTTCTGAAGAGGAAAACACAATAGGCAGTTCACTTGTCATTCTAGAACTTGTTCCGACTTGAATGCTTTTCCGTTAGATCACAAATAACACAAAAAGACTGACCACATGCAATTCAGTTCTATAGGTCTCTGTTCACCATTCGTATATTTCATCTTTCCCAGTTCGTTGTGTCAGAGTCAAGGGAACATGGATATTAAATTTTATATACTAAGCTTGTTTTATTGATAACTAGATCTTACTGCATTTTACTTATGAATTAAAATGGTTCAGTCAAATGAGAGTATTTCAAAAGTAGATTGCGTACCATCTGCATATCACTTTAAGATGAAAATAGATTGGGTATTGGAAACAGTATTTTGTAGAGCCTTGGGAGTGTTCCTTCTGAGCCTTCATAATGCTGTCGGGCTCCTACTTTAAAGGACTTCATTTTGCTAAGGGGTGGCATGTTTCCCACTTTGAAGATTCTGACATGTTTTAATGGTTCTGTCTTTGAAGAAATGAGTATCTTTGGGATTTCCTGATGAGGAAGTTTCCTATTCAGGGAGAAAGAAAGTCTTCTGTTGAAGTTATTTACTAGATTATGGTTTTAACCCTAGAGACAAAATCTAATCCCTGACAGTGTTATAATCTTTTTGAAAATATTAATATGTTTGGAAAAGGTCCTACTTCTGAAAAAAAATCTTATTACCGAGAAGAGGCTATGTTTAAATTTTTAGCAGTTTGTTGTTTTCAAAGATGTTTTGTAGTACAGGAAAACTTCAGTGAGAGAACACTAAAGGAAAAGGTGATGTCTTCTATTGGTATTATCTTACAGAAGTCTACAAAAACAAGAATAGAACTTGTATTTGTAAAAAATATGACAAAGTGTGTAAATCACCACATACGTTAAACAAAGTTAAAAAGTTAAATGAAATCTACTTCACTTAAAATTACATGTGTCTTTAATAATCAACTTTTATGTACTATCAGTTTGTATATATGAAGAACTTCACATGTCCTATCAGTATGTTGCTATGTTGTTAGGAGTCATCAAGTCAGTTTTGACTCACAGCGACTCGATGAAAAATAGAATGAAACACTGCCTGGTCTCGCGCCACATCCACAATCGTTTTCTAGCTTAAGCCCATAGTTGTGATTGCTGTGTCAGCCCATCTTGTGGAGAGTCTTCCTCTTTTTCACTGACCCTCCACTCTACCAAGCATGATGTCTTTCTCCAGGGGCTTATCCTTCCTGACAACATGTCCAAAGTATGTAAGATGCAGTCTTGCCATCTTTGCTTCCAAGGAGCTCTCTGGTTGTACTTCTTCCAGAACAGATCTGTTGGTTCTTTTGGCAGTCCATGGCACATTCAACATTCTTCCCCAACACTGCAATTCAAAGGCATCAATTCTTCTTCTGTCTTTGTTCACCATCCAGCTTTCACATGCATATGATGTGATTGAAAATACTATGGCTTGGGTCAGATGCATTTTAGTCTTCAAGGTGACATTCCTTTGCAGCAGATTTTTCCAGTGTAATGTGTCTTTTCATTTCTTGACTGCTGCTTCCATGGGCATTGATTGTGGACCCAAGTAAAATGAAATCCTTGACAACCCCAACCCTTTCTCCATTTATGACAATGCTGCTTACTGGTCCAGTTGAGAGGATTTTTGTTTTCCTGATATCAAGGTGCAATCCATACTGAAGGCTGTGTTCCTTGATCTTCATCAGTAAGTGTCTCAAATCTTCTTCATGTCCAGTAACTAAGGTGACGTCGTTTGTGTAATGCAGGTTATTAATGAGTCTTCCTCCAATCCTGACGCCTTGTTATTCTTCATATAATCCAACTTCTTGGATCGATGGCACTTGGCTGGCTGGCTGGATTATTTGCTTGGCATACAGATTAAAAAGGTATGGTGAAAGGATACAACTCTGATGTACACCTTTCCTGACTTTAAACCATGCAGTGTCCACTTGTTTTATTCATATGACTGCCTCTTGATCTATACACTGATTCCTTAAGAGCACAATTAAGTGTTCTAGAATTCCCATTCTATGCAATGTTAGCTGTAATTTAGTATGATCCACCCAGTCAAACGCCATTGCATGGTCAATGAAACACAAGTAAACATCTTTCTGGCATTCTTTGCTTTCAGCCAAGGTACATCTGACATCAGCGATGACATCCCTGGTTCCACATTCTGTTCTGAATCCAGCTTGAATTTGTGGCAGTGCCTTGTCAGTATACTGTTGCAGTTGCTTTTGAATGAGCATGAGCAAAATTTTTCTTGCGTGTGATATCAGCAATACTGTTTAGTAATTTCCACATTCGGTTGGATCACCTTTCTTTAGAATGGGCGTAAGTATGGATCTCTTCTAGTCAGGTGGCCAGGTAGCTGTCCTCCAAATTTCTTGGCACAGACAAGTGAGCACTTCCAATGCTGCATCTGTTTGTTGAAATATCTCAGATGATATTCCATCAGTTCCTGGAGCCTTGCTTTTTGCCAATGCCTTCAATGCAGCTTTAACATCTTCCTTCATTATTGTTGGTTCCTGGTCACATGCTAACTCTTCAGATGGCTGAACATCAACTAGTTCTTTCTGGTATAATGATTCTGGGTATTCCTTCCATCTTCTTTCGATGCTCCCTGAGTCATTTAATAGTTTCCCTGTAGAATCCTTCACTATTGCAGCTTGAGGCTTGAATTTTTAATTCAGTTCTTTCAGCTTGAGAAATGCAGAATGTGTTCTTCCCCTCTTTGCATATGTCATTATAAAACTTTCTTTTGTCTTCTCAAGATGCTCTCTGAAATCTTCTGTTTAGGTCTGTTACTTTGCTATTCCTTCCTTTTGCTTTAGCTGCTCAACATTCAAGAGCAAGTTTCAGAGTCTCTTCTGACAACCAATTTGGTCTTTTCTTTCTTTCTTGTCTTTTTAATGATCTCTTGTTCTCTTCATGGATGATATCTTTGATGTCATTACACAATTTGTCTGGTCTTTGGTCTTTAGTGACCAACACATCAACTCTTGTTCTTGAGATGGTCTTTAAACTCAAGAGAGATACACTCAAGGTCATACTTTGGCTCTCATGGACTTCTAATTTTCTTCAGTTTCAATTTGAATTTGCATATGAGCGATGATTTGTGCTGCAGTCAGCACCTGGTCTCGTTCCAACTGCCAATATGGAGCTTTTCCATCATCCTTCTCCACAGATGTAGTCAATTTGGTTCCTGTGTATTCCATCTGGTGAAGTCTATGTGCACAGCTGCTGTTTGTGTTGGTTTAAAAAAGGTATTTGTAATGAAAAAGTTGTTAGTCTCGCAAAATTCTATCATGCAATCTCCAGCATTGTTTCTATCACAAAGGCCATATTTTCCACTACTGATCCTTCTTCTTTGTTTCCAGCTGTCACATTCCAGTCACCAGTAATTATCAATGCATCCTGATTCCACGTCCATCAGTTTCAGACAGCAGAAGCTGGTAGAAATCTTCAACCTCTTCATCTTTGGTCTTAGTGGTTGGTGTGAAAATTTGAATAATAGTCATATTAATTGGCCTCCCTTGCAGGTGCATGGATATTATCCTATCACTGACAGTATTGCACTTCAGGACAAATCTTGAAATGGTCTTTTTGGTGATGAATGCAACAATGTTCCTCTTCAAGTTTTCATTCCCAGCATAGTAGACCATCTGATTGTTGAATTCAAAATGACCCAAACTGGTCCATTTCAGCTCACTAATGCCTAGAATGTCAATGTTTATGCATTCCATTTCATTTTTGACAATTTCCAATTTTCCAAGATTCATACTTCATACATTTTGTGTCCCGATTATTAATGGATGTTTGCAGCTGTTTCTTCTCATTCTGAGTCATGCCACATAAGTGAACGAAAATCCTAGAGGTCTTACTCCATCCATGTCATTAAGATTAACTCTACTTTCAGGAGGCAGCTCTTCCCCAGTTGTTTTCCAAGTAACTTTCCAACTTGGGGAGCTTACTCCTGCACCACATTTGACAATGTTCTGCTACTATTCGTACAGTTTTCCCTGGCTAATTCCCCTCAGAAGTAGACTGCCAGGTCCTTCTTCCTACTCTGTCTTGATCTGGAAGCTCAGCTGAAACTTGTCTACCATGGGTGACCCTGCTGGTACCTAAATACCAGTGGTACAGCTTCCCGCATCACAGCAACAAGGAAGCCTCCACTGACAGACAAGTAGGGGCTACTCACTCTGTCTTTACCTTGCTTATCTGATGGTGTTACCCTGCTTACCTGATGCTATTACCCTCCTTACCTAATGCTGTTACCCTTCTTGCTTGATGCTGTTATCTGCCTTATCTAATGCTGTTATTCTCCTTGCCTGATGGTATACACTCCTTACCTGATGATGCTACCTTCGTTACCTGATGCTATTACCCTCCTTGCCTGATGCCGTTATCCTCCTTACATGATGCTATAACCCTCCTTACCTGAGGATGTTACTCTCCTTACCTAATGGTGTTACCTTTTTTACCCGATGGCGTTACCTTCCCTATCTTATGCTATTACCTTCCTTACCTGAGGCTGTTACCCTCCTTATCTGATTGTGTCACTCTCCTTACCTGACGGTGGTACCCTCCTTACCTAATGCTGTTACCTGCCTTATCTGATGCTGCTATTCTCCTTGTCAGTATAAATGCATATATAAATATGTATATCAAAAATATTCAAAATAATAAGCATTAGCTCTGGTATTGGTCTGCTGATGCAGAAAAATGCTCTTCATAATCATTACCTTATCATATTTTTAAGGTTCCAAACTATTTCAAAGACAACCTCATATAAATATTACTCATTTGAGGAATTCATGTGAGTAAATGAAGGAGGTGAAAGGAATGGAGGAGTTGTAATTATAAACATTTCAATCCTTTCAATAGATAAAAGAGCGAAAGGGGAGAGAGAAAACAAGAAATAGAGGGAAAAAATAACTAAGTGATTACAGAAATATCTGTCTTCTTTGAAGAATGTGAAACATAATAAGGAAAGGGGCAAATAAAGGGGGGAAGTAATACATTTAACAGTGAATTGAACTTTACTAAAGATAGTAAATCCCAATAATAATTTTAGTAGTTTTACTTTAAGATGATTCCTTTATTTTTCTGGTTTCCCATGTTTTCTATAAGAAATTTTCTATCCTGAAAAAGTTTTTATGAATCTTAAAAATCTTAAATATATGTACTCTAGGTGGAAATCCTAGTGGCATAGTGGTTGAGTGCTACATCTGCTAACCATAAGATTGGCAGTTCAATCTGCCAGGCACTCCTTGGAAACTCCATGGGGCAGTTCTACTCTGTCTACAGGGTTGCTGTGAGTCCATATTGACTCATCAGCAGTGGATTTGACTGCCTGAGGTATACTTACATTTAAAAAGGCAGTGTGGATTTATGTAGATCTGATGAGAGAAAAATTGATGTCAATCAATGGCTTTGCCAGATAGTAAGAGCATTTGCCCCAGATTATCTAGCAACTGCATTCCCTCTGACTTCTTCAAACCATCACCAGCTAAAGTGTAGTTCCCATTATCCTGAGCACACCTCCATGTATGTTTGCTCATCTTGTCTCTCTTTTCTAGAATACCAACCCAAATTCAATCCTGGCTTCACAGATTAAACCATTCTTGGTGTCACAATCACTGGACCTATGTGTTCTCTGAACTGCAGTAATATGTATTCCCATGGAATCCTGGGTCAAGGTCTATTGCATCTTCTTCAGTTAGATTTGAAGCTCCTTTGATGGCAAGACGTGGAATGTTTTACAAACTTTTACCTTGTTCCAAATGTTGTATCCTAGTATTTCAGGACATTTGAGTAAGCTTTATGAATCATATTCAGGGAAAAACAGATAAAGTATTTTCCCAGTATTGCACATTATTTTTATTGTGATATAAATATAATTGTGATAATAAAAAATAAATCAATCAAAGGTACAAACATTTCAAATGAATGTTAATTATTTTCAGCTAAAGCCAAGAGCCAATGCTGATTTTAATTGTAGAAAGAGGTATCGATGCCCTAGTTCTAAATATAATATGACTTTGTATTTTGAGTTTAATATTTTAATGCAGAGAATCCTTGTTCACATAATATGTTGTACAGAGTGGGATTTATTAGTGACTTCAGTGTTTTGCTGGTTCAAGAGAACCAAATCTCATACTTGACAATAATCCCATCAATTTTAATAAGGTATCATTTGATGACTCTTTAACACTGCATTGTTCCTTTGAATAAATTGTTCACATTGCTGTTATTAAACTCTGCATTAAATGAGTACCCAATGTAGTGATTCTAGACATTGGAATAGGCAACACATTTGTCATTGTGCATTCATTATTTTACTTGCTATTTCTTAATTTTTAAAATTTAGTATACCCAGAAATGGATCCATTTATTGTTACCTTTTATTTAACTTAAAGTGATACTGTTGTCATAGAGTAGCCTTCTATGATTCAGAATGTGGCTCCAATTTCCCCTAAATTTCTTCTATTTGAATCAATGCAGAATTTGTTCATATAGCTACCCATTACTTCATATAAAAAAAATTCAAATTCAAATTTGCCAAGCCAGCCAAGTGCTATCGAGTCAGATCCGACTCATGGTTAGGCACTAAAATTTCATGGTAGTACAGAGTGCTCAATTTGATAACATAAAAGATGATAATATTGGCTTGGCATTACTATTTTAATATTACCAATTGAATGAAAACACAAAATTAAAATTCTCATAGAGAATTCGTGGTGACGGTAGAATAACTCCCTTACGCAATAAATATTCAGTGAGTAATCAGTCAATACATATCTACCACATTAGAAGTCTACAAATAAATTTTGAATAATTAGATTCATGGGTCTCCTCTTTTAAAGACCTTAAAATCTAGTAGTAAAGACAGACTTATGCTAGTGGAAAAAATATGAAAGCAGTTAAACACAACGTAAGAAAATTACTATATTACAACTATTACAGACATTTATTATTTTATACACAGGATTCATTTTCAAGAAGATGCTAAGGAGAAGGGGAAAATGAATTATGACTTCTTCTGGAATCTTTCCTAGTCAATTCCATTCCAGCTCCACAATCCTCACTCTTGTTCATTCGCATTCAGTGACTGAAACTTTTGCTACATCAAATAGCTCTTACTAAGGTCAGCAGTGATCTTGGGTCACTACATATGATGGAAATTCTCAGCGTGTATTGTAACACTTGACAGTATGAACCCATTCTTTTCTCAAAAATATTGCTTTGGCTTCTCTCGGTTTCCTCAGCGTTAATTACTGAGCATTGGTTTCCTGTTTATTATCCTTTTTAAGGTGATCCTTCTCTACCTAGGCCATCATTGTTTCATTTCTTCACAAATTGGTCTTAGATCTTTTTTACTTTATTATTTTCCTTTGCCTCACATGTGTACATATACTCAATTAATATTTTACCTTTTCATCCCATCCTGGGCTAAACATGGTCCTTACCCAATTGGGAAACCAGAAATTTCTGAGTGATGCTAGACTCTTTCTTATCCTTAATCCATACACCAAATCCCTCAGAGAATCCTACCACTTTATATCCTAAACACTCTCGAATCTATTAATTTCTCTTCATCTGTAGGTACATCACTTTATTCCGCAACTTATCTGTACTACTGGTCCAACTCATACTCACACTAGCGGCAGAACCACCTTTCTAGTGTATAAATCTCATCCTACCACTCCCTTAATTTCAGCAGTTTATTGGATTCCCAATATTTATGGGATTGAAAACTAATCTGATTACTATGGCTGTAAGGCCCAGCATACTCAAACCTCTCTACATCCCATCACCTGTAATTCTCCAGAGCCCACCACCAAAGTTCCTTGGGTATACTGGCATTGTTTCAGTACCTCAGATTCATTTGGTTTCCACATCTGTCCTCTAGAGTCACAGGGTTCCCGGAGATAAATTTCAAGAGTAGTTTTGTGGAAAAAAAATACGGTTTCTGGAGTTGGAAAAGCCTGGATTTGACCCCAGGTCTATTCTTTATTGTTACTGTGTTCTCTGTATAACATGCAACCTTTCTCAACCTTAGCTGTATGAAACAGAAATAATATGACATATTTTTTATGACTGTAGCATAGTGGTTAAGTGCTGGCAGTTCGAATCTGCCAGATGCTCCTTGTAAACTCCATAGGACAATTCTACTCTGTCCCATAGGGTCACTATGAGTTGGAAACCACTGCATGACAGTGTTTTTGTTGTTGTTGTTGTTGTTTGTGGGTATTAATGTCATGACACATTACTTATTTTCCAGCTTTGAAGTAGGATTATGTTTATTTTCTAGTCCCCAAGGTGCCTAGACGTAATAATTGTTCAGTAAGTATTTAATGAATGAAAATAGAGACAAAGACAGGGGCGAGAAGAAAAGAAAGGAAGAAAAAGACAGGAAGGAACAAGTGGGGAAGGAATGGAAGGGACAGAAGGGGAGCAGACAGAAGGTGTCATGGATTAGTTGTGTCACCCCGAAAATATGTGTAGCCATGTGGCTGGGCCATGATTCCTATGTGACTGTTCTCCATTTTGTGGTTTTCCTGTGCTGTATGTTAAAGGATTAGGTTGGGACTGTAAAACCCTTCATAGGATCACCTCCCTGCTCCACTGTAAAGGGAGTTTCCCTGGAATATGGCTTGCCCCACCCTTAATCCTTTCATCCTACAAGAAATAAAAGGAAAGAGAAGTAGGTAGAGAACTGGGAACCTCAAACCACCAAGAAAGCTGCACCAGGAGAAGAGCACGTCCTTCAGACTTGAGGTTCCTGCGCCAAGATGCTCGTTGAACAAAGACTGATGCAATGTCGGACTTTCCTCCAGAGCCAACAAGAAGGAAAGTCTTGCCCTAAAGCGGACATCCTGAATTTGTACTTTTAGCCTACCAGACTGCGTGAGAATAAACTTTCCTTTGTCAAAGCCATCCATTCTGTGGTATTTCTTTTAGAGCAGCACTAGCTGAATAAACAGGAGAAGAGGGAAGGAAGAGATTTTTTTTTTCCTTTTATGTGAGAAGCAAACAACAGATAACTTTGACTTGAACAAACTGTTCACTATGTGGATTAAGGAAAATACAGTTAATGAGATAAATAAGATGATGAAAAAAGATCAGAGAATGTTGTTCTGATAAAAGAAAAATAGAAAAACTGCAGATGTGTGAGAGATTATTTTGGCTTTTGTACCTAAAATAGATTATACAATGACATTTGTGAGAGACAGAACTCAATAGAACTGCCATGTTTGTCCAAGTCTCTCAGGCTTTCTGTCTTTGACAGAATGTAGTCTTACTATTTTCCTGTCGCTCATTTTAGTGCAAAATATTTGACTTTTGCTTCTCAGTTTCTGTTTTTTGCAAATTATACTGTAGTATTATAGGTGAGGAGGAGGAGGGGAGATACTGGAGGTGAAATAATAGAAGCAAACTGGGCTCACTGCAGTTATGAAACAGAAAATGACAATGTAAATGTAGAAGCATTATGGGAAAAAATTATTAAATGTTATTTCTGGGCTGACTGAGAAGAATACTGAGTGAATAGATTGAATAACTACTCTCAACAGCACTGGGTATTATCCTTCAAGCATATTTCCCTTTGCTTATGTTGAACAGCTTAGCAAATTGGAAAAGTATTGACTAGGTTAATGTCATCCACTTCCACTGAGTTGATTCCAACTTATAGCAACACCACAGGACAGAGTGGAACTGCCCCATAGAGTTTCCAAGGAGCACCCGGAGGATTCGAACTGCTGGCCACAGGGTTAGCACATGTAGCATTTAACCACTACACCACCACAGTTCCCTGATTAACGGGAACTATGAAGTGGTAATATGTATGACTATTTCAAGTAAACGCTATATGTATGACATAATATATCTGGGTTTATTTCCAAGGACAGGTGGCCTCAAAGCAGTTATGAAGATCTGATTAGAATGAGATCAGAGCTGATGATAAAGATTTCAGAATCATTCATATATACTTAGTAACTGAAAAAACTTAAAGACTTTCATTGGTAAATAATTTTGTGAATACCCAGAAGGCCTAGGAATTATCATCTTAGGGGAATAGAGGTACGGTTGTGAGGAAAGTTGAGACAGTGCTTACAGATGATACAAAAGAGGCACTGATGAAACACTGGGTAGAGGTGAGGCTAGTGTCATAGATGTCTAATTCCAACAGAGCCAAAAGTATTTTACTTCTTCCATCACAGATGATGTGAAGTAGGGCACATACATGCCTTCTGATCTTTGGTAGTTTGTATCTCATTACACCTGGGTGAACAACTGATTTGAATGGAGGTGGGGAAAAGCAGTGAACTTGAAGATGCTTAATATACTTCACAGAGTGGGAAAAGACACAAGTCACCTTCTTTAAAGCACTTGTGGCACCTCAAAGAGTCTCTGAAATCTTGGTCAGACTGAATATCTTCTGTAAGAGTATGTATCTTTTGATCAATTCTGTCATCTTATTTATTTTTCTTCAAATCTGTCATAATTTGCTTCTTCTGTTTCTTGTAAACAAAATGCTTTAAATTATTTTGAAATTTAATTGGCTTTAAATGGTAGATAGTAGATTGGTTCTGTGCAAATGTTCATAAAATTATATAGGGATCGAAGTGTACACATTACAGAACACTTAATGTCACCCCAGTGAGAAACAATGGAATAAAGGGATATGTGTACTACCATATACTTAACAATTTTCAACAAAATTGGATTTGCTTTGGCCTTTTCAGGGGGTGATTCTCTAAGGACACTCATGTAAGAAGCAATGTGAATGGTCACTAAGCCTATTTTTGTTCTGTGTTTCTGGCTTAAAATATACCAAGCAAGCAGAATTAGATTCTGAAAAAATATATATATATATTCTACCCTGATTAATGGAAGCTATAGATATCTTTCTGCTCTGTCTGCTTGGTTAGCTTTGTTTCAAATGTGATACAGATCTCATGCTGCACAGCAGATCCAGAAATAGTCCATGTTCCTTTAAATTCAGGCAATGCATCATTTTCTATTACACTGTGTCACATCAGTCTATGACTGCAATGCATGAGTTATGTGGATATGGACCAGTAGGTGTACTGGTCCCAACAAATGGATGATTTGAAGATCAAATAAAATATTCTCATGAAAAAATATTTTTTAAAAGGGAATAATAAATAAAACATAAGATTAAGGACACTGCTTCTATTTACTTACGAAATCAACATTCCGTATAATCTTCCCCAAAAGTCAAACAAACGCATCTTGGCCAGATGTATCTAGATGATCTAGCTCTTAGGCAAAAAGTTTCCTGTGTCAGATTTCACCTTTATTTTATTCAGATATTAGTTATAGAAAAGATAAATAATGCAACAGAGCTCCAGTGTATTTTTTTTTTCTCTCTCTCTGTCTATCTCTCTCCACATCATCTGTGCCTAACAAAACAATAATGGGAACACTAAAATTAAAATGGAGACAGAAAAAAGGCTTTCAAGGAAAAGATATTATGTTTGTTGTAAAAATCAATATTATTCCAGTGGGGCCTTAAGGAAGGGTAATATGATCAAAGTAACGACAAAGTCAAATTGCTATACCATTACTATTACGATGATTACCATTAATTAACATTAATTGAGTCCTGAGTTGCTAGCTCTTGCTGAGTTTTAAGATATGCATAGTTTTAAGATGCACATAGCTCTAAACAAAGGAGCTTACAAAATAAAACAAGCTTGAGAATGATGGCAGCGTATATTTAAAAAGGCAACAGATAACAATGCATTAACATTACAAAACTGAAGTGTTCTGTAGTGCTGAAATCAGATTGTTTAGAAGTGTTTAACCGAAGTGAATACAAAAACACAATTTCAGTAGGGGAAACTGAGGGAGAGTCTAGGTATAAGATGATAAGGGAAGTGAAAAAATTAACTCATTATTTTGGTAAATTCTTCTTATAAAATTTCTATATGGTAGAATATTCATGAGATCCAACAAAACCTTCTTCGAGCATCCACATATCCCTAATTATGCCCCTAAAACTACATTTGGGACTCTGAGGAAGAATGTACAAAGAAAGGAAAGCCATAAATGATACAGCAAGAAAAATAAAATATGAACCAATGCCAAGCCAAGACACCAAATCTTAGTAATACACTATTTGAAGAAGGAAATGACCACTTTAATTCATTTAATCACTCTTTCATTCAGTGAACATCAACTACCAGCTATATATTAGGAAAAATGTCTAGCAATGCCATGCTGAGCCACACTGGTGCCTGAAGCCAAAGAAATAATGTACGCCTCTGTATATCTTCTTGTATTTTGAACCAGCGGAAAAAGCCTTACAAGAAAAACCATGTGGCTATACAGAGGCCTGAGCTGCTGCATCAGGCTGCAAGCCGTGCTCTACCCTTGTAAACTGACCCAGTTGGTGATGCCAAACACCTGTGCCGGGCAGGAATCAGGGACTGAGGGAAAACAACCTTTCCTGCTGTAATGTAAAGCGGAGTCATTAAAAACAAAACAAAACTAAAACCAGTAACGGGTAACTATTTTACCATGCTGATGTTTAACGCTGGTGTTTTCTTCTCCACGGTTGTGCCTCCCAGACAAGTGTCTGTCAGTTTACCCTAATCAAAGCTCTGGGTTGAAATGTAGACTGCAATAAGATGTCTGCTGTCAAAATAATAAAATTTGAATAAGAATTTTGTTTCCAGGTCAATATTCTCCCTCCTATAGCTCTCTCTCAATATTCCCCCTCCTCAAAACACATAGAAGCACATATGGACCAACTCTCTCACACATTTAAAAAACTTGTCCCCATCCTTGCCTAGAGAATTCTACACTTCTTTTGATGCTTTTCATAATTACATCCTAAAATTTTTAATTGTATTTCAGACTTTTCAATGTTTACATTGTTACTCAAATGTCACCAACAATTTAGTATTTCATTTCACCCACAATTTAATTCAGCCCTGATTGCTCATTGCTTCAGATTTAGTGTCAGTGTTGCAGCTTTTGCTCATGACAGCAGACATCTTCCACCAGGGTCACTCTGCAGCCACTTTCTGTCCTGCTCGCCACCACAAGAGGTTGATCCACGTGCGCTTTATCCATCAGCTGCCTTGTCCTCCCGCTTCTAGCTGGGTTCAGCCCCTGGGAAGCTCCAACAACAACTGGAAAGATAGACGTGGGTGAGACTGGGATATTTATTGCCCTCTCCCCTCTCTAGGTCAGTCTCCCCAGCTGACTATACTCCTCAATACGCTTCTCAAAACAATCTTCTTTGTAAGACTTTCTCCTTTAGATTTCCTTAACTGCTGTCTTTCTTCCTCCCTTTAGGACTGAAGTGGTTGGTAAATACCTGTGTTTTGACCAGTTCTGTCTTTTGGGTTTTGTCTTCATCCTACTAAAAATCACACCTTTATAAATGACCCCAGTGTAAATAATAATTCTCAGTTTTTCCTAATCAAAATATGTCATTCATTTCTTGTTGGGGTCCTGAATGATACTCATATATTGTGTAATGATTTTTTTTTCTTTCTCAGTATCACTATTTATTAGCAAATATTTAGCTTGATGTTCATGATTACATCTTAATTTTAATAATTTTCCATCTTTTGTTGGTTGTTTTAATTCACATCCATTCTTTGAATTTTAAAATACTTAATGAAAACATTTTCAAATAACTCATATACTACCCTGACGCCTTAAGCCAAGTGCCGTCGAGTCGGATCCGACTCATGGCAACCCTAAACACAGTGTTTATAACTTGAGTTAACCTTAAGTGGTAAGGAAATTTCACTGTTGTAAGCATGAAATAATGTAAAGTAATGCTCTAAAGAGCTTTTAAAATGTTGCACTGCTTTCTAAATTAAACAATCACAGGCTCTTTTGAAGTCCTTTTTTCTGTACTTACACTTGCAATTTATCTTTCCGTGCTGCTTCTTTACTCAACACATATACATACATATTTCCAGAACACAAAACATTGTATGTGACACCAAGTACTAGTTGTGATGCACAGGAGTTTGTAGTGTCATCTATGTGCCCCTAGGAGGGTCCTTCTTTTTCTTTTTCTCACTTATACTTTGAATCTGCAAATATCTTTGAAAAGAGATAACTAAACATGATAACAAGTGTCGAGTGGGGGATTTGGGGACCACGGGTTCTGCGACTACTACAACTCTTTTGTAGCTTTGGGAGCATGTCTCCAGATCTGCAACTATTTTTTAGAGATTTTAGACTCCTACAGGAAATTAGACATCAGGATGAATGAGGTTGCATAAGCATGGATTCCATGAGTTTATAAATATAAATTAAATAGATATAATTATAAATACAATTATAGTTTATAAATATAATATATAAATAGTTTATAAATATAATCACATATGCAATTTCTAGAGTGTATGAGAACTATTTAGACAGTGTCTATTGAACTGAAATTCAATTTTTTTTCCATGAAGTATTTATTAAAAATTTTAACTAGATAAAATATCTTTCATTCTGATAGATCATAGGCTTTACTATCGATATCATACCACCCACCAAGAATTTTATTTAAATTAGTAATTGAAAGTAAAACTTTAATTTTCTTCTATTGATTTCAAGTAAACTTATTCCTTACCTTGCTTGCGTGAGGGTAAAGGAGCCCTGGTGATCCAGTGGCTAAGAGTTATGGCTTGTAACCAAGAGATCAACAGTTTGAATCCACCAACTACTCCTTAGAAACCCTATGGGGCACTTGTACTCTGCCCTGTAGGGTCACTATGAGTTGGAGTTGACTCAGTGGTATCTAATTTGAGTTTTGGGGTGGGGGAGTAAAGGCCTCTGGATATATACACTTATTCTGTATTATCTACAATAATAAGACAAATTTGTCTCAGAAAAAGCATTGTTAGGATGCTCCTTAGAAGCAAGAATGGTGAGGCTTCATCACATGTAGTTTGGATACGTTATCAGGAGAGGCCAATCCCTGGAGAAGGACACTGCGCTTGGTAACGTAGAGGTCCAGCAAAAGAGAAAAAGACCCTCAGGAGATGGATCAGCATAGAAGCTACCACGAAGGGCACTAGCATATAAATGGCTGTAAGGATAGCGCAGGACTAGGCGGTGTTTCCTTCTGCTGTACAAGGGTCACTATGAGCTAGAACCATCGCAAGAGCAAGCCAACAACCACCATCACAAATATTCATGATTCACGGATTCCAGTACAAAGATGCAATATGATATTTTAAAGAAAAGAGTATAATAAACAAGCACACTTTAAAAACTACATTAGACTTTATTTGTTTAAATGAACACATTTAAGTATATTGGTTTCTTTAATTTCCTAAATATCTTGAGTCCAAAGCACAGGAGGTGACAGCAAAGGCTTCAGTCAGGAGACTATACTGAAATGGAGTGAAGAAGCAGGATGCCTACACGCGGCACAGAGAAGCATGGTGCAGTGGTTAAGAGCACTGGCTCCTTGCTTTGAAGGCCACTTTGGCCATTTGTCAGCAGAGAAGTAAATTAGCTTCTCTGTGCCTTTGTTTCCCCATTTGTGAAATGAGGATGATTACAGCAATGTATAAGATTTCTTTGGGGATTCAATGAGGAAAAGAAAAGGAAGATGAGAATTTAAATAAATCCAGTAACTGTTCTAGGATCTATAAAATTAAAACCTATATTTGATCATTGTAAAGAGTTACAGTGAACCATTTGAGCATCTTGTTTTTTAATCCACTAACTTCTCACTTATGGACCTGCTTAGGTTCCAAAGACCTGGTTGTTATGCAGGAACCAGCACTATAGGAGAGTCAGGGCCTTTTCTATCTTCAGAACCAGTGTCTCATGGCTCACCCTCTTCAGCTCTCCCCTCAACACTCCAGTGTGACTTGGGGTGTAGGACATCCCCTTCCCTATCACGTCTTCCCCATCACCACAGAGCCTGAAGGGATTGAAACAGTGGTGATGGTGGTCGTGGTGGTGCCAGAACCAATGGAAAGAAGTTGAAATATTATTTTCAATTACTAATTTAAGTTCCTGATAGGCTATATGATACAGATAGTAAAGCCCATGATCTATCAGACTGAAAGATATTATAACCAGTTAGAAGTTTTAATAAATACCTCATGAAGTGCCTCACCACTTTGTCTTCCAGACCGGCCCACCCCGGACACAAGCTCAGTGGCAGGTAGCTCCTGGACCTGAGGGAAGTTGAGGCCTGGCCCTGAACCCACCGAGGTTGTAGAGGTGGCAGAAAGGTATCTTTAGAGAAAGAGACTTCTTAGCATCCTGTCAGACTCCTTTGGTTTGGGTTCCAGCTGTTTCCTTGGGACTGGCTGCCCGTGTGAGGCTTGCACAGTGCAGGTAATAGAACCACCCTTGACCTGTGTGGTTTCCTTCCCTCACGAAACAGTTCCTCCTCACCTTCTGACCTGGATCTTCTGTCATATGCAAAATAATCTGATTATTTAACATTGTTGTAAATGCCCAATGTCCAGAGATGAAATCGTTGATAGATGAAGGACATGTACATACCCAGGTATACGTTCTTATATTATTCAGGAGTCTAAATAAAGTGGCCTATCAAAATAAATCCACCATCCATCTGTCAGTTTGTCATACCACAGTGGCTCATGTGTTGTTACGGTCCCGTAACACCTGTATGTAATACACTAGGAGTTTCCTCCATGGTTGATAGATTTCAGCAGAGCTAAGAAACTATGAAGAAAGGCCTGGAAAGTTACTTCTAAAATTACGTTAGTGGGTCACAACAGAACATTGTCCCCCTGGCTTGCTTTGGACAATCAGGAAGGATCAATTGTTGTAAGACATTGTATTTTGTAAAATACAGTGTCGCCTAGTATGAGGGAGACTCCTCATGAGATAGATTGGCACAAGAGTCACAAAAATAGACTTGAATAGTCCAGCAGTCACGAGGATGACACAGGACCAGGCAACATTTTGTCTGCTTGTATACAAGGTCACCATGAGCCACAACTGACTCAATAGCAACTATCTATCTAAATAAATAAAGGATGACTTGTTTATTAATTCTGACCATAGCTTAACGCTAAACAACTTTAAGGATAAGGAAACAGGAAATCTTAACAGGAATCTTAACAGGAAATCTTAAAAAAAGCATGGGAGAGATTGATTAAATACATTTGCTCCCATTCCAAAGTGGTGAGGCAGAATTAAAATTTTTTTAAAAGCATGGCTTTTCCTTATTTTCCCTTACTAGTTTCCTAATGGACACCCTGGTGGCATAGTAGTTAAGTGCTACAGCTGCTAACCAAAAGGTCGGCAGTTCAAATATCCCAGGCACTCCTTGGAAGCTGTATGGGGCAGTTCTCCTGTGTCCTACAGGGTCACTATGAGTACGAATCGACTTGACAGCGGTGGGTTTACTTTCCTAATGTCACTTCCCCCTTCCCCACTGTTTTTATTGTGACTGCTCATAAGTTATTTGCTTAGTCAATTTTCACTTTTATTGTCAAATACTTTAATTTCTGGCCTCTTAACTTTCATTGGTCTGCATCACAACCTTAATGCCATTCCAAAATATGTAGGAACATTTGATGAACAATAGGAGAAAAAAGTTAACTCCTTCAAAATGTCTCTTTGCTATATTGATCAAATTTTCTGTCATCAACAACCGCATAACCAAGCATGATGGTTAAGCATCTGTTTTCTGGTCTGTTTGCTTATCAACTTTACACATTGTTCTGCATAACTTTTCACCCTGAATCTGTGCTCTACACGACATAGGTAAAAAAGCACACAGTAAGGTGCAACACTTTGTATAGAGAGTGAACATGCAGTGCAAATTCATGCTGTGTGGATCTGCAAAGCACCTTGAGCTCATGAACAGATGTGAAAAATGTTGCGGCACTCTGGAAAAGCATATTTCGGATGAACTACTATTGTGTTATTTAGGTAACAATGAAGTTGCTAACTCACAAAAGAGCAGTTTAAAATGCTTATTTTTTAAAAAAAATATCGGACACAACACTGAGAATTGAAATCAAAATCTACCACGTTAGAATATGTTCAGGTAAATAATTAAAAAGTGAAGATCAAAATACCAATAATAGCCATATATTTTAGACATAAAAAAGATCTGCTTTCTCCAGTTTGCATCACACAAAGAAATATTTCTTTGCAAGAGCTGAAAAGAATAGAATCCAGATCCTGAATATTTAATATAAAATAAAATGGTATTTATTTTTAAGTGCATTCTACACTCAACACAACTGCATACTCACAACAAATCTATTGCATTGCCCTGACATAGTTACTGCAAAGGTTTTTCCTTCGCTGTCCCAAGGGCCCAATTGATTTATCTGCCAGAAGCCTAAAGCCCCAAAATAAGATAGCTTTGAGTTTACAGAGGTCATTTTTCATTGTCTAAATAAAAATTTCTAAACAAAAATCTCTCATCCTGTTAACCGCAGGGTCCCTATCTCCCCAGAGGCTACAGCAAACTGAAAGAAGCCATTTCAATTCTTTCATGAAGAAAGATAAAAGCAAGTTTTCGATTAGAAAGCCCAGGAAAGCCTTCTTATTAAATGGTGGTAACAGTAACTAGTTGAAAAGGCAAAACTGTTCTAGAATAGGGGGCAAGAGGAGAGGAAATTATTATGCATGAGACAAACCTTCTACGGGGACTACTGCCGAGACAATTGGAGACAGAGACAACTGAGGAGGCAATGAAGTTTATGAGTCCTTGTAACTCCTCACAGTGCTTCTACCCAGGTCCTTAATAAACTGCCTAGTTTGATCAAGCAGGTTCTTTTAATTGTGTGTGCCTACTTTAGCAACCACCGTTAGCTGCCTGTCACAATAATTATGTATTCAGGCCCATCTTCTCTGATTCGTCATCATTCCAAGTGCTTATGCAGCGCAGGCAGAAGTAGATGTAGCATGCTAGCCTAGCTTTACAATAATAGATTTTCTGAGGCTTATTTAAAAGGAAAATTATTGAAAATGACTTCATACACTAAGTTTTGATAAAGAAGATAAACACAGACACTGATAGTGATGCCCTGGGAAACAAACCAGAACCAGGAAGGAAAACGAATATTTTGCTCTTTGGAGAAACCTGCAATAAGTAAAAGAAAATGAAGAACACTGCTCATATTTTCACTTAATTCTTTCAGCAGAATGTAGCTGGCGAAATGCAATTCTTCTGGAATGTATATACATTAAAACTGGTTAATCCACTAGCTAACGTGCCGCAGTATCACTGCTAACAACTCTGAAGAGGGGGGTGGGATGAGGGCCTTTAGCTAAGTAAATGTCAGATCTTAAATCTCTTTAGCCCCTAAAATTATATCCTATTAATTAATTTATTTCTTTTCACTAACTTTCTTATATAAGAGGAGGTACCCTCACATAAACTCTCAGGCAGAGTCTACAAAAAGTGTGGTTTACCTTATCTGCCTGTTTTTAGCTCTAGTTAATATCCATAAATTTAAATTTATTTCTCTCAGTCCTGGTATTTATTCTGAAAAACATCTGAAGGTGCTCTTTATTCTGTATATCATAAAGAAGACACCTTTTCTCTCATCTCCTGCAAAATATGAAAATTAGATTTCTATACACAATGTAAAATTTAATTGTCACAACAAACCACTGTTAGAATGTATGGCTTCATAATAAATACCTCAATCTTAATATTACTATATATCTAACAGAAATTAAATTTTCTGGGAGTGTATTCTGTACATAATCCAAACTTGTAGATTCAAGTGGAGGCCATGTTGTTCAAAATTAGATGAGAGAATACAACTGAAGGTGTGTGTGCACGTGTGTGTGTGTCTACTCTCCTGCTATTCTAAGCAGTGGTAATATCTGCTTAGAATATTTCTAGAGCAAAATTATCCTGGCTATTTTCTGTGGGGCAGAACTGTGGTGAGTAATTTATCACTAATCCATATATTACAAGAAACCCAGAACTCTTTCATAAGAAAACATGTGCTCATGAGGCCACCTTCAGGCAAAATAGATGGTTTTCTACTCCAGCATGAGTGTTCATTATTTACCTCAAATACTGTTTATAGACTATCAAATAAGACCAGTTGCACTGTTTTCTAGACATGTGGTATGTCCTCACCTAGAAACAGAGAATATTACCTCACTGGCCTCCATCCAAGAATAGATTGTTGATTTCATATATCTCATGTAGCATCAAAACCCAAGCTGAGGAACTATGCTAGGGATGAGAGGAATCTGAAGACCATACCCTACCCTATAGATTATTCATCCTGCTTTGAATCAAAATGTTCCATTAGAAGGCATCTGGCTATGAGACCCTCACACAGCTGAGGCCAGTGAGCTCTGTACTGATGACCTTCTCTTGCTTGTATTGAAGGTACATGGAACAAGCAATTCTAAAAAAATATATTAACTGTGGTTCACATGGAAAGTGTAAGTAAGAAAATATTCTCTGCATCACTTGGTATTCCTTATATCAAGATCCACCCAAAAAGTAAATAAATAAACCCACTACTGTTGAATCAAGTCCAATCCAGAGTAACCCTAAAAGACAGGGTAGAATTGCCTTAGTGGGTTTCCAAAGAGTAGGTAGTGGATTTGAACTGTTGGCTTTCACCAGCAGAATACTTAACAACTACACTGCCTTGGCTACAAAACCCATATGGAAAATACTACTTAGAAATCAGTATTCAAAGAATCTGTGTTTTCTCTGAGAAAGAAAGCTTGGTGGCACAGTGGGTAGGACTTGTATCTGCTAACCAAAAAGTTGGCAGTTTGAATCTACCAGGCCCTACTTGCAAACCACAGGACATTTCTACTCTGCCCTATAGGGTCACTATGAGTCAGAATCAACTCAATGGAAATGGACTGAGGTTTTTTGGAATTTTCCTGGAGAAACTATTACAGTTTATCTCTAGTTTTAGATACCCAGTTTTAGTATCTACAGATTTTATCCACTTAATTTTTATTTTTATTTTATTTAATAAAAGGGTTGGTTAAGAATGAGTGAACTCACATTATGAAAGTACTATAAATCAAATAAAGAAAAACCAAATCCACTGCCTTTGAGTTGATTCTGACTCATAGCAACCCTATAGGTCAGAGTAGAACTGCCCCATAAGAATTTCCAAGGAGCATTTGGTGGATTTGAACTGCCAACCTTTAGGTTAGCAGACAGCACTTAACCATTATGCCACCAGGGTTTCTTGAAAGTACTATATGTGACCTAAAAGGAATACCTGACTCACACAGTCTTGAGCAGTAGAATCATGTAAGTCATAATGAGAAGTCATGGGAGAAGTGGTTCAGCTGCTCAACAACATTAGCAGGAAGTAAGCGTATTCTGTCTTTCCACATAAAATCAGAACACCAAACCCTTTGCCACTGAGTCAACCCCAGTCTTAATGACCCTATAGGACAGAGTAGAACTGCCCCACGGAGTTTCTCAGGAGTGCCTGGTGTATTCAAACTGCCAAACTTTTCAGTAGCAAAAGTTGCACTTAACCACTACGCCACCAAGGTCCACAAACTAATTTTTTTCATCTCTGCTTTTTGACTCTTGGTGTTAACACTGCAGCACTATTTCAAATAATAAGACCATATTCAAAGATAAGAGGCAGAAGAAAAGAACAGCACATCCCCTGCCTGTATCAGTGCATCCCCTCATCCAGCTTTCCCTCACACTTCACTGGTTATGATGAGAATGCATAGACAACTTTTGCTGCAAGGAAAGCTGGGAAAGAGAGTACGAGATTTTCCAGGACTTACAATGAAGGTGGCAAGAGAAAGCGTGGCTGAACATGGCTGGTATGCTATCAAAGATGATACAAAAAAAAAAGGATCTGCCATGGTTGTTTAGATACCTTAAAGAAGCTTTAAATATTCTTCATTGAGTTCACAATATAATAAAGCACTATCTTCAGTATGACAGCATTATTAAATAGCTGAGCAACTGGTAGAGGTTTGTCTTCAGAATCTGGATGGCTCATTTTCTAAAGGTGCTAACTGGGATGGCATCGTTCTATCATTAGCTGAGCTCTCACGGCCCAAAATAAACTTAGTGTGAAAAGTTCAGTCTTATGATGGTAGATGTAAATCATACACCAGATAAGGTTCCTGATAATGTCTAAATTACTTGACCAACGACTTGTCGGCCCTAATAGGTCATCATTGTTTTTATTGTGCAGTATGAGTGACACAGAATAAAATGCCAAGTCTGCCCCTTTCTTTCTCTTCTCTTTTAAATGTGCCTGTTTTATTAGCATTATATTTGGTTTTGTTTTCTAGGTTAAAAACAACATTTAAAAATTACATATTCCTCTTAGGAGTTAGTTTTAACTCTCTAAAACTAAATTAAACTAAAACTCTACAAGTACAGTTCAAAAAGCTTTATTTATAGTTTCTGATTTTGTCATCACAACAGCCAGACTATTTAGATACTATTAATATCTGCATTTTATGGATGGGAACTGTGAGTGTTAATGTTTAGAGGTCACACAGTAGTAAATTGCCAGGCTTGAAGTCAAAATCAGCTGGGCTGTTCACAAGTCTTTTTTTTTTCTGAACCACTCTACCAATAAATCAATTAATTGAGTGATCAATCAAAATTCAACCAAGCACAACCTTCAACGACATGGACTTTTAAGGTATAGTCAAGTTCTAAGAAAAAATAAGAAAGCAAAAGAAAAACAATACAATGCCATGGATTTACTGACAGTAAACCTGCAGGGAAATTCAATTTTTTATTTGGATCTATGGTTAGATACAACAAAGGTTCATTTCTAAAATAGTGACTGGCTTCAGAGTGTTGTTAATCACTGTGATTTCTAAGAAAATAAAATACGAATGCATTTTGTGGAGGCTAAAAATCAAGAATATTCTAGTAAATACATAATCAATAAGGAAATTCAGTGATTTATTTAAAGTTCCATCAAGTTTAATACATAACAACTCTACTAAGGTTAGCACAAACAGTGTGTGCCATTAACTAACCTCAGTGTTGGTGGCCTGAATCTACTCAGCATTGCTATGGCAGAAATGCCTGGCAAACTGCTTCTGTGACGATCACAGACAAGAACACCCTATGGAAGAGCTCTACTGTGTGGCATCTGGGATCAGCATGACCTGGAATCAACTCAGTGACAAAACATTTGTTTTTTGATTTGGTTTGTACCTAGGAAGCCTTGTGAAACTGGTCCCCAAATCTTTGGTAAATGCAAAAGGGAACACAACGTCTGTGAGTTCTCTACAAATAAACAGGTAAAGTAGCGAATTCATTGAACACTTGATTTTTGGTTGACATTCTCATTTGAACTTAAACATGATCTCCCCTGAATGGTGTGGCCCAGCAATTGAGCCACAGTTCATAGCAGTGTGTTTACTGACACTGAACACACTGCAGTCTACACCATAATTCAACTAAAGCAATGAAGTGTCTCCTAATCGCTGAGTTTTTTCTCATGGCTCTGACTTTAATAGATATTAACTAGCTAGATTTGTTGTTTGGCTTTGTATTTGCTTTTTCTTAAGTTATGATCCCAAATATTGCTAGCAAAGTGCCGTTGAGTCGGATCCGACTCATCATGAACCCAAATATGCACAGTGTTTTAAGATTAGGTAATAAAAAAGTAAAGAATTACAATACTATCATCGGATAAAATGAAACTTGCATCCAGCCTACGTCCATGTTTCCTCTGAATTATTCTAAAGGATATTTTGTAGATAACATCCTTGATTTTAGATCACGATAGCCTTCTGCTCTATTTGTAAAATTAGATATTTTCCCTTGCTTTACTGTCAGTCTCTAAAAGGATACAACTTCTTTCTCATTCCTTAGATTTAAGTTCAGAGTCGGATGCAAATTGAGTTCAGAGTTATTTGGTAAAACAATAGCAGTGGATAAGTTCCCTGGGATGCTAAGTGATAGTCTGGTGCAGCCATTAGGGACTGTGAAACAGACTTTACCCTTTTTTTCTCTCTCTTTCCCAAAATAACTTCCAAGAAAGTAAGACATCTTTCTTAGCTCTTTTGTGTTCAACATGTCCTTCTCCAGCCAAATGTCAATATTTTTTTACTCTTCAAACTAGTTTTTCTCTTATCCCTAAATCTGGGTGAGATAGATTGGCAAGTAAATTTTGTTTAGAATTTTGCAATCTAATTTCTATGTGTTTGCAATTTTAAAGTTTTTTACCCATGCATCTACCCGCCCATTCCTCTAACATTTACGGAGGACACTACTTACGTGATGAGTTTGGCTAGATGGCTTTATCTGCAGTCTCATTTCACATACATGGGAGGATTTGCTTGGTTCTATCTTAGTTACTGTCACAAATGGCCCAAAAATGGGTGGCTTAGAACAAGAGAAATGTATTTGCTGACAGCTGTGGAGGCCAGAGGCCAACAGGGCCACATTCCCCTGCAGTTGTACAGGACAGTCCTTCCTGCCTCTTCTAGCCGCTCCTGCCTGTCAGCATTCCTTGGATTCCGTGGCTCATGGCCTCATGGGCCCACATTTACCCCTACAGCACCTTTTCCTTTGTGTGTCTATATCTTCTCCTCTTTTGACTTTGCCTTTTACCTACATCTTTCTTTGTCTGATTTCTCTAGATTGGTCTGAAGTAGAGGTCTTTCTCTTTTAAGGGCATGTGTTATTGGATCTAGGGAAGCCCACCTAGATAATCCAAAACGAATTCATCTCAAGATTCTTGATGCAAGTGCATTTGCAAAGACCCCTTTTCCAGATAAGGTAACATTTACAAGTTCCAGAAATTTGGATGTGGACAGATAGTTGCGGAACCCACTATTCAATTCAAATTCTGTAGGGTCACGGTGATTTGGATTTGACTTGACGGCAATGGCTTTGTTTTTCATTTTTGTTTCGTTTTGCTTTATTCAATCCACGCTAGGCACTAACTAGGAAGCACAAGCATCTTTCTAAATATAAATAAAATCATCTTATAGAAAAGTGACCATTTCAGTTGAGGTACTTATAATAATGCTCATTTTTGGCTATGAGCCTTTGAAGGAATTTCAGTTCACTTTATGATCTATTGGCCATACGTCTTCCACTATTAGTACATCAACACTGATGCTGATAGTCTTATACAACCAAATAGTCTTATAAATAGTATTATAACAGTCTTATAAAACCAAACCCACTGCCACTGAGTTGATTCCAACTCACAGCTACCCTATAGGACAGTGGAGAACTGTTTCATACCATTTCCAAGGAATACCTGGTGGATTTGAACTGCCAATCTTTTGGTTAGCAGCTATAGCTCTTACCTTACCAGGCTTTCCAACAGCCTTACAGGAAGACAGAAAAAACAAGTATACAATGTTGCATAATTTTGATGTCCTTTCAAATGCTGTGCTCAAACTGGAGGTTCTCAAGGAAGGATTCCCACAGAAGGTGATTTTCTAGCAGGGTATGAAAGAACAACATTATTTGACCAAATGAAAACAAATGAAGAAAGCACTGGGGCAGAGAAAAGAGCATCAGCACGAATACACAAAGGTGTGCAGAGAACTACAACTTGTATCATATGTGCAAGCGTCAAGTATGAGATACATAGGTGGGGCCCAGGACTGAGGAAAAAAACATGGGCCAGATTAGGCCATTCTAAGAAGCTTGAAATGTACTCTAGATGGTAAGGAGCCACTGAAGAGTTTTAAGCAGGAAATGAAATGAATAGATGTGCATTTTAGAATGACTGTTCTGGGTGCAATCATTGTTGGATGTGGATTAAGAAAGAAAATCCAGAGGTAAGAAGACTTAACCAGTATCAACAGGAAGAGGAGAGAAGCTGAAGAGCCCTCCCTCCCAGGGACATCTGCCTGTACACAGTTCATCCAGGGACCGTTGCACCTCCGGTTCCTTGTTCAGAGTTGATTCTAGATTCTCACATCCCTTATGTCTCTTCTCCTCCCTTTCATGAGCTAACCTGTGTGCACAACTCTCTTGCCTTGTAACCTGATTTCATTTCCTTAACCTTCCCATTCTTTGAGACTCTAATCCATTATTACTTTATTACTAACTTCCTTCCTCTAAGGAGAAGAAAGAATAAAAATGAATAAACAATGTTACATTCTTCAATGAAAGTGTTTCTTTACATTCCTAGTATTAATCGTATGTCTATGTATTTCACATACTAAACCCAAATCCCAATCCGCAGTTGTTGATTCTGACTCACAGCCACCTTACAGGACGGAGTAGAGCTGTCCGCTTAGGGTTTCCAAGGAATGGCTGGTGGATCAAACTGCACCCGTTTTGGTTAGCAGTTAGCACTGAGCTACCAGGGCTCCTCACATACCAATCCATGATAAACAGAAGCATATAGCCACAGTATAGCTCTAAATAATTAGCTTTCTTTACATTTTATGCTTATCTGGTGATATCTACATACTAGGATAGAAATGATTTTAGTAGATACATGTACAGTACAATCTGTTGACATAAAGAATACATCATGAAATGTTTATATTCCAAAATAAAACTAAACGATTCATTTTAAAATATTTAAATAGAACCCTTAAGGAATATAATACAATTCTAATGCACACTTCTAAATCTATGTGAGTTAGTTTTATTTTAAACTATGTCATTGAACTCACTTGGTTAGTAGAATGATCTTTTTTAAAAACCACCTGAAACAGCACTGTGGTGACTTAAGTAAAAATAAAAAGAAAGAAGGAAAGAAAAATCCCGCTATATATAGCTTTCTGTGTGGAACCCATAATGTCCTTGATAGAGACTATCATGTATTGGGACACATATGCTGTTTTCTACTATTTCTTTGATTAGCCCTCATTCTTGCTCTTCAGGGTTTCTATCATAATACTAGAAAATAAAATTTTAAGCCCAGAAGGATTTTTACAGTAATGCAAGCTATTGATCGGTGCTTTTTTTTCAACCAGAGCTTACTATTGCGTCCAGATTCCTTACTGCTTCAATATGCCCAGTGGGTTAATATTAGGTAAGGTACAAGCTGTTAGAAAACCACCAGTACATTTTTTTCCCTCAATGTTGTTACATATTTCAAGCTCCTATGAGGCAGTAAAGAAAACTTTATTTCTTTGTTTTTATCTAAACCCTAGACTTTGGTTATGCTTTGAGTGATGAAACTAAGTCATGAAATACTAATTCAAACTCTGATTTTCCTGTGTTGGTTAACTCTAAAATCTTTGTTGCACAGGGCTTGTCCATGCCTGGTTTTGAGCCCAGAATGACATCTTAAGCAGCTACCTCTCCTCCCCAATCCTCAGAAGACTGTGGATGAACTACATGTAGTGCTACTGTCTTTTCTGATTGGACATCTGATCTTTCCATTACCTGCGCTTCTACTTTGAACCCTCTCTTGGTTTCTATTTTCTGACACTTTGGCTTTTACCTATATCCTCCTTTGTCTAATTTCTCTGATTAGTCTGAAGTAGAGTACTGACCTCTATTTCAGAGGCAACTTTGTAAGATGCCTAAGTTCTAGGGTCTGTCATGGACTGAATTGTATCCCCCTAAAAACATGTGACGCCATGTTTCTGGGCCATGATTCCCAGTATTTTATGATTGTTCTCCACTTTGTGATTTTCCTATGCTGTGTGTTAAAGGATTAGGGTGGGGCTGTAAATGCCTTTGTAGGATCACCTCCCTGCTCCACTGTCAAGGGAGTTTCCCTGGAGTATGGCTTGCCCCATCTTTAATCCTTTCATCCTGCAAGAGATAAAAGGAAACAGAAGCAAGCAGAGAACTGAGAACCTTGCACCATCAAGAAAGCAGCACCAGGGGAAGAGCGCGTCCTTCAGACCTGAGGTTCCTGCCCCAAGATGCTCCCTGGACAAAGACTGATGCAATACCAGACTTTCCTCCAGAGCCGACAAAGGAGGAAAGCCTTCCCTGGAGAGGACAACCTGAATTTGGACTTGTAGCCTACTGGACTGTGTAAGAATAACCTTTCCTTTGTTAAAGTCATCCACTCTGTGGTATTTCTGTTAGAGTGGCACTACAAGACGAAAGCAGGCTCCAAATTTGCATCATCTCTTTCCACGGTCCTGAGTGGAAAACTGACAGTATATCCACAAAGTCACTTTTTTTTTTCCATTTTTTTCTAATATATTTGAAAATTAAGATTTTTTAAAATTCCTTTTTTTCTCCCAGGCAGCCCCTACATTGTGTACATTTCGGGCTTTGCAAAATCCAGATCAGCCCATTTCTTTACACAAGACTTCCTAGTTGACTTTCCCTTGTAGAACTCTTTTCTCTCCATCTGCATGAGGTGGGCTCAAGTCGCTGAGACCCAGAGTCACGTTCATCTCACCTAGTCTCTTCCAGGCTTCCAGGTACCTTCTGCCAGGCCCATCTAAGTCCTGCCTCTCAGTGTGGGAGAATGCCCACTGAACTACATACAGTAAATGCTTTGAAACAAATACTGCCCTGCAAGCAAGCACGTGTAGTATCAAAGGTAAAATTCAGATCCCAAAGTAGGTCTGGAAACTGTATTTTCATTGTCATCTGCTGCCTTTTGGTATCTGTGGTCTTCTTCTCAAATACAAACTGAGGAAAAGAGAACTTACTTCTGATTCTAGATACTCCATATATCTCTAAACAACAATCTTTAGCCACAAACCTGGAGTCCTGAAAGTATAGGTTTGTTTCAATCTGAATGCTTGGTGCCATCAGAGACCACAGCCTAAGTTCATAAAGTTGTGCAGATGGGGTTGTCCACCTGTAGACTGGCAGAAGGAAAATTATTCAGGGGAAGGAGTTTAATTGGTAACCTTTAAAATAATTATTCGTTACCTTAAAACACTTTTATTATGTCAGCATGAGCCCTTCAGTTGAAACTAATATATTTAAATCAAAAGCAGTAGGTCTTATTTAACCTATCTTTAACCAAAAAGTACATTTTAAAGTATTTACTGGGATTTTTTACTTCTCATTTCCCTTCCCCTTTCCATTACCACCTCTCCTTTCATTCTTTCCTTCCTTCCTTCTTCCTTCTTCCCTTCACTCCCTCCTTCTCTTAAGCCCTGCTTCTGCTTCTGCTTCTGCCACTGAGCAGTCTCCTTTTGCTTATCAGCAAGTCAAGAGATATTTGTTGACTCTAACCCTAACTGCAGTTCAAATCCACCAGGCACTCCTTGAATACTCTAGAGAGCAGTTCTACCCTGGCTCCTAGGGTTGCCATGAGTCGGATCTGACTTGTCGGCACTTAGCTGGGGCTGGCTTAGCCCTAACTAAGTAGAATCTTTTCCCCATATCCTGAAGCCATTGGCCAAAGGGGTATGAGTAACCCTCCCATCTAAACAAAGAACTTGGCAGTTCAGCATTAGGTTTTGGATCTTTTGGCTCTTCTTAACTACTGCTAGACCTATCTAAGTACTGAAATAAGATCATACTTGTAAAGCACTTAGTAAGGTTTCAGATTGTTAATAAAGGATAGTTCACTGCATTCTTGCTCATAATCCAACATGCTAAATCCTTCATAACAACCCAAAGCGAGTGAAGTCATGGCACATACTATTCTATGCCCAGCTCAAAAGGCAACACTTTTAGATCTTTTGTTTAGCCTGGAATTTTACTAGAATGACAGTGACTGAGAAGGCTGGCAGCCTATCATATGACTAATGTATCAAATGTGTTACGTGACCCACCAAAATCATATTCCTACTTTCTAACATGGATACGAACCCAGTACAGATGCTTGCACACAGGCAGCTGCTCTAATACCAAGAAAATAAACAGTTGGCGCAGAAGCTATAGTTACTAGGACATGTTTGTGATGTTCAAAGCAAAATTTTGTACCCGTTTTCATTGCATTCTGGGCTACATAACTTTCTATGGCATACACATTTACAAATAAAAGCATGAGAGCCTCTAAATCATTGACTTAGGGTGAAATGATGCCTCTAGGGTTTGGGATTATAAAAAAATAAAAGGTGACCTAGCAGGGATCATAAGGCAATATCCTACAGGAAGCAAATTGATACCTGGGATTACAGTAGCAATTCCTTTCTGGCATTCACGAAGAAATACATTTTAGATAAACAAATACGTAGAACATTTTGGATCTCTGTAAATAGATCTGAAAAGTCAGGCAAGAGCCTTTCCCTATGTGGGTGCAAATGACATCATTCATAACCTTTTGAGCAACTGGTACATTTGGAAGAGCTACAATTTGCAGAAATAATACTAACATTGAACTATTCACTCTATTTCACATTATATTCCTATTGGCAGAACACAAGAAAGGCAAGCTACAACTAGATTTTTCATGACTGGCTTTTTTTGTAATAGAATTTTACCAGTAATATTTCTGTATTCATGTAAAGCTACATCTTTCTAGATCTGAAAACAATAATGCACACTGACTTAGTTCCGTATCAGTCTTTTATCATAAATGCCCTGATAGCTATCTGTATAAGGGATATGCAGACCTAGTGAGTTGAGTGACACACAAAGTTCAACAAGTCTCAATGTGCAGAGTACTGAGTGAGGGGCTCTGGAGAAGTTTAATATGAAAAAAGAGACATCACGTGCTCCTTTAAGGAATTTAGAAACAGTAGCATAGAAAAGTAGCTGCACAGACACTGTAAGTGAAAGCTTAATGTGCACCGTGAGAGATAACACAAATACTAGGCCATAAGATTTCAGAAGGACAGGGTATGTTCAAGATAATCCAAAAAAGCTTCTCTGAGAAAAAAAAAAAAAAATCATTTAAGCTAGACCTTGAATTTTAATCAGGATTTTGAAAGGGAAAAATGCTCATGTGATGTAGTCTAAGAACTTGAATTCAGGTAAACTTGAGCCTTTGCTCCTATTGAATAAAAAGCCAGAGAAGTAAAATTTAAATCCAGCAAAAGGAACGAGGTCCTTTGACTTTAGACCTTATAAATTTCACAAATTATTTCTAATCTGGTGAAAAGATAAAAGTATACTAGGGGTAAGAAGCAGCAGGAGCAAAAACAATTTTTTTTTTAATTGCTAACTCTTTTACTGGTTGCTGTACTGGGTAGAGAGAGACTCACTGGCTAGAAATGGAAGAACTGAGTAGCATTACTGACCTCTTCTGGGAAAAGTCTATGGGATATTCAAGGAAAAGTGTAGTTTCAAGTAAGATTACATATACTCCTGTCTCATTTAATTATCTTATTTTAAAAGACATCGAAGTAAGAAAGATCAATAACAGATTACTGCATGTTTGTTAAATTATTCTTTTTTAATACATTTTTTTCCATTTACCTAACAATGAAAAACATTATATTATTTTGATTTTATGTGGCTATACACACATCTGGAAGGGGGATTGGATATAAATTGGTTGTTCTGCTTTGATCAAGTGCATAAATTACTCTCCCCTTTATTCATGCTGTTCCCTTTCATTATTTATAGTTATGTTCACCAAAGAGAACAAATAAATCCTACGACAACACTATCCAAACCCCTGTTGGAAATATCATGTGTTCGCATGCACTAATCCCTTTCACGGGGTGAAGACACTGCAAACAGCTCCCCATGCCCTGAGTTTCCACTTTGAGCTCAGGGTCACTTGTGGGTATACGCATCAAAATATCACCACTGTTGAAAACCAGATACTCAGAACCTGGAGAAAAACACAGGGCAGGAGTGTTTAATACATCAGTAACTATAAACAGTGATTCTCACCTACTTAAAAATGAGTTGCCGTGTTCTTATTAAAGCAACTTTCCCATCAACTAAATACAGGCTCAAAACTCCTTGGTCTGCGCTGCATTAACTGCCTTTTCCAATAACTTGATTTTGGGCCAGTGCTGGTACCACTTTCCTTCTTGAAGGTAATAATTCAGATATCAGTGAATATAAGATATATCTGGCAACAATCTTCTGCAAAAGCAGTGTAAAAATATTCATAACGGACAAGAAGAAAAAAAAAGCATTGCATACTGAATTTGAATAGAATTAGTGAATCAAGACCGTGTAAACTGAACTGGGGTGTGAAGGAAACACACCCAGAGAAGCGAGGAGCAGGATGAGCACGGGGTGCAGGCAGAAGGAGGGAAGGGGGAGTTGCAGGAGGATCAAGCAAATAACCTCTTTTTTTACGTTGAGATGGTTTTTAGAATAATAATGTGCTAGTTTCTTTCTTTCTTTCCTCTTAAATCCAAGTAGCTATTGAAGATTGTAATGATTTCAGTCTAAAAAGCAATGCTGGAAAGGCTTTTCGTAGATTGCCAACTCCCACTGTGCAGAAACACTGTGTCCCTGCACGCTGGTGTAATGGAGACAAACAAAAGAAACACTTCAAGGAACAGAGAGGCAGAAAAGGGAGGGCGAAGAAGCACACAGACTGCAGTTCCCAGAGAAGCAGTCACACTTTCAGCAATGGCCAAAATCAAGTATCACTGCCCCCTAAGTTTGATACTGACCTAAGTTAAATGAAAATCTTAACGATGTTAGTAAAACATCACATAATAATACTCTCAGTCAAAATAACAATAACTTATCATCCTCAGTAATGATCTAGTCCTACCCCACCGTAAACCGGCCCCAAATGAAGCTTTCATCTGTTCACACATCTATGTGGGTTCCTATTGGGGGCAAATATATCTGTGAAAGGTCATTAGTTATGGAAATACGTTGCTCTATTGCTTCTGTCTGCTTGCATGTACCTCTTTCTCTTGGCAAAATAAATCTCTTAAAAATCAACATATGTAACTACACAAAAGAAAGCATCCTAATTAACATAATTCTCTTTAGTTGCTTCAGTTTCTATAATTTAAACAGGGCTTATTATCTCCAGATTCCGACCATTATAAAAAGGTCAATAATAATTACCGTTTATTTGTTTTCAATTGTCCTTAATATAAAATTTTTATGAAATGCTAAAAACCTAGTAGTGTGTGCCCTTTTCAGAGATAAAAAAAAAATACTAAAGTCAGTATTATAGGAAATTATATTTAAATTTGGTTTTAATTTTGAATTTAATTGTAATGTACCTAATTTGAAATCTAAGGAATGAGAAAGACTAACTCTGCTTAATGCCATTATTTCTATGCCAAGAACTGATGCTTCAGTGACATTTACTATATCTTTGTAGTCTAAAAACTTGTAATTCCTGTTATTCACCTTTGTTTAAGGCTTAGCTATAGATCTCTTTATAGTGTTTCATTATTACTGTATTTAATAAATGTTGCAATGCAAAAGACAAGCATCTGCTTCTTATAATTAGCAACTCATCCCCTGATGCAAGATCTTCATGTCTCTATTTTGAAAACAAATCGTATGTCAAAAGTTTAAAGAAAAGCATTTCAGGCAACAAAACAGGGAAAATATGGTAGCCAAAACCCCATACCACCACTGCCAAGAGTATTTTTGATCTCCCCAAATATTTTGAGGCAAACAAAATCTTCTAAGGTGTTTTTTCTTTTGTTTGTTTTTCTAAGAGACATGATCTTTACTACATTGACACATTATCACTAAGTCTTACAAAGACTAATTTTAAAATTCATCAAGGAATAGAAATTATATTAACTATTATATAAAAATACTCTACCATCAGACATGAAACATTATTGAATATAACTCTTTCATGGAATCCACTTAAATAATAGTTGTTAAAAACACACTTTAATATCTTAACAATTATTAAGCATGCTTGGCTATATAAAAAGAGATAACAACAAATATACGAGAATTCTGCTCTCATTGACAAACACTGTTTATGACACTTATATTTTAAAAAAAAAAATCCTTTTTCGCCTTAAATAATTTAAGCTTTCAAAAGTCCTGGCTGTGAACAGGCAATTCTCTTCTTACTCATAATATTCACATGTTTCATCTTGATACCCTGTCCCTTTAGTTTTTAATTATTTATTATTACTTCTGGTATATTACATGTAGTACAATCAGAGTTATTACATAAAAGCTAACATTTATGGCACATTTACTATGTACCATGCACTGTTCTAACAGCTTTACGTATACTGACACATTTAATTCTCACAACAACCTCAGCAACGTATTTTATTATACCAATTATATAGATGAAAGGTTAAGTAACTTGCCCATGAGTAAATGGGCTGTAAGTGAAAGCCAGAATTAAACATAAGCAACGTGATAGGTACCTAGTACTTCTACTATTAATAAGTTAATTATTTCTATACCTAAATGAATCTATATACATTTCAATATATTCAAGTTGTCTTGGAATTTTATACAGTGTCTCCAAACAGTAAAATACACATGATTTACCAGTAAAAGCTTAATTCATCTTTTAGAGAAACATCATGATTATCAACTGTGTCTGTCTATCCTCTAGAAAATAAGTTAGGCTTTAGAAAAATAAGTAAAACACCTTTGGTTGGCCTTGAGAAAAGGTAGAAAAAGACAGAGGCTACCTTAGACTCCAACTAAGAATTACAGATTTTAGCTTCTTTTTTCCTTTTTTTTTTTTTTTTTTTTTTGATAATCTCAGTAGAGCCAGAAGCGGCTGTAATCTGTGCTATTCTTGTCGCTTACTTCTTATTTAAGAAAAAAGAAAACAGTGTTTTGAAATTAACAACGATTAAAGGCAGTGGGTTAAGTCTTTCTTTTGAAGTTCTAGACAAATGTTTTATTCTAGAGCACAAGTTTTTTTGTTGTTGTTTTTGTGGGTTTTGTTTGTTTGTTTGTTTTTTAGGAGACACTTCGTTGGCAAATGCTGTCTCTGTTCTTTCATTCTGATGCTTTGCTAGACAGCCTGGGTGGCTGGTGTGGATTGCTGGCAAACAACTAGCAGGTCAGTCTGAAAAAACAACTCTGTCAACAGTAAGGAATCTTGGTGATGATGGTCTGGGGTGGTGTTACCCTCATCTGTAAGTAGTCAACCTAAAATACAGCCTTTCACACCTGTAACTGAGTTGCTGTTTACATCCAGACTAGAGGCCTTGTAAGTATAAAAAGTAGAAGATCAAAAGATACAACCCTCAAGAAGCTCTCAAGCGTAGGAGTGGCAGGAAGCGAGTGCGTTTGACAGAAGTAGCTCTCAGGCATCGTACAAGTTATTAAAGAGGGCATTGCCAAGTAAACCAAGAAGGGCCAGGGACTGAGGCAGGGTAATCAGGAAAGCTCACAGAAGGATGCCTTGGGTCTGGGTCTTGCAGAAGGTTTTGTTATCAAGCCAACGAGAGGAGGGTGAGAGAAAGATATGCCGAGATGAAAACATTTCTTGCCAGGAGAAAAATTAAACAATCCAATCAGTTTCATTTGTGTGGAAGTCAGTTCTTAGAAACTACTCACAAACTCCAGCAAAGCAGAATGTTTCTTATCCATTTCCAGTAAGTTTGCAGACCCACATGGATCTCCTCTCACTCATTTGCCAAGAATACAAATACAGGGCAGCGAGTGGTGAAACCATCCAGCAGCGATGTTAACCCTCAGGCCTCCTGCACTCACGGCACCTTCCTCCGCTGCTGATGCTCCTCTCGTTGGAGTTCTGTTCAGCAGAGTGCTCATGGCTTTAAAAATGCAAAATGGTTGCCAAAAGGAGCGGTTTTACCATCTAACAAATGTTCCTACTCTACAATGCCAATTTATGTCCTTTCCTATAGTTACACAGGTTGCTACATGCAGTGAGTTCCATGTTAATGAAAACTATTTGAGGATGCTGTCAGGGAATATATTGAGAAAATAGATATTTGAGTTCAGGTGTTGCTACTCTAAGCAGGTGACTTATTTTCAAGATCTGAGATGTCACAGAAATGAAAGCTTTTGGAAAATGCAACAACTCAAAAACAGCCTGAGTGATTTTCTGTTTCTTAATCTAAATATCAGTTACACAGATGTGTGCAGTTTGGGAAAAAAATCACCAGCTGTACACTTAGGATAGCTGTACTTTTCATTATGCGTATCTTAGATGTTAACAAAAAGTTTACGAAAATTTATCATGAGGAATCAAATGTTTAATATGTTCGAATTGCAGAAATACAGTATTGTTCAGTTCTGAATCTAAAGCAAAAAACACCAGATAAATATGAGAAGAACCTTATCCACATAGAAATGGATTTTTCTATGCCTTGAAGAAATCCAGTCAAACGATTATGTATTTCAGCTATGTGACGTTTAGAGGAGATCTCCCAAAATACACATCTACAAATGAAGAGTGGAATATTATTTTACATAACTTTACTTGAGCTCAATACCTGGCTGCTTTCATTTCCACCTCTGTGTTTCCTTCCTGGATAAGAGAACTCAACAGCCCTGGCGGCTGACAGAACAGTTTATGTGTCATTTACCAGCAAAGAGGAAGGCTCCCTCAGCCAACGGTGGTGATGAGCTGACGGACTTCATGGAATACTGTAGATAGGAAAGTTACCTTGGTGCTTTCTAGCTGATTTTTCCTTCTGCTGACACTTCCAATGCTCTGAAAGTTGCTTTGCTCACATCGTTTGCGACTGGTGTCAAAGCACACTCTCAGTCTTCACATGCCAAGAGAGGAGGAAAACTGTTTGAATGCCCAAAAGGCTTAGCTCCTGTCAGAGACATTCATTTAACACTCACAGTTAGTCTATGGCAACTTGAAGACGTTGTCTTAAAGAGAAGAGCTAGTAGAAGGTGGGGGTGGAGAGGGAAAGGCCTGGCTTTCTAAGGAAAATTTGAGTATTCCCTGCCCTGAAGACATGCAGTAGGAAGAGGATGCGCCATCCAAAATGAAGACAGCCATTTCAACTGTGATTTATAGGACCTCAGCTTCTCTGGGAGAAAAGGATGGTTATTACAACTGGCTCAGAAAGAAGATATACTACAAAAACAACAAGAAGTGTATTATTTGCAAAGTTTTCTTCAATAAAAAAATGATTGCCACCTAATCTTAATCCTTACTGAGTCTTGGCCAGTTACAGCTAATAGATATTTTCATAATAAGAAAAATCATTACCAGCGTTAATAGAAAGCTTTGAATTTTCTCATGTGTCACACACTCTAAACACCATAAAAACACAGTTATCTCCTAGTACATGTGGTACTTAATCCTCACATATATTAAAGAGGCATGTAAAGTTCAAAGTCATGTATGAAGACCAAAAAACCAAACCCATTGCCATCAAGTCAGGTTTGACCCACAGCGACCCTTGAAGTCAGAGTAGAACTGCCCCACAAAGTTTCCAAGGAGCACCTGGTGGATTTGAACTGCCAATCTTTTGATTAGCAGACATAGCACTTAACCCAATCCCCCATCAGGGTTCCAACAGGTACTCAAACACAGTGCTTGGTAAAGCTGTGCTAGCTGGTCAAACTAAGGACAGAAACAAGTCACCATCCTGTCTACTCTGGCCATGCATGCATTTGTCGTATGTTCATTTTTGACCAGTTACCCACTTCCCACCCTATGACTACCCTAATATTCTTTTCCCATGGTCTGATTATTACCACCCCAAAGAAGTCCCAGAACACAGCAAAGTACACGATCTTTAGTTCACTAAGTCCTCTTTTTCTTAGGCTATTATTAAGAACTGCATATTTTACACAATAAATCCTAATTCAGCCAATACCAGTTCATTCAAACAGCATCTGAATTTTAAAATTGGCTCCTTTTCAGACAATTAGTCGGGGTGCCAATTTCCCAGTCAAATAAAATCATTTTCCCATTAACATTTTTGGTTATATAATCTGCTATATAAATATAATACTATTAAAACTCAATGTGCAAATTAAGCCCCTAGAATATCTCAGTTGCTAATTTGGTCAGATAACTCCAAGCATACATTTTGCTGTCATTTAAATTGGAGATTTTTCTGCTGGCTGATTGCTTTCCAAGGGTGAGAATGTGGCTGAAGAGCCCAGTTCATGTCTCAGATTTTCCACACTTCGTACACATGGAAACTAGCTTTGGGCTGGGACTCTCTCCTCTGTCTGTAGAGCATATTGTATTTGCAGCCCTGCCTTTCCTCCTTCTAGGCTGCCAGACACATTTGCCCAAAATGAGTCACTCAGTCTTTGATTTTTGCATGTAAGTTTGGCCTGTCTGATGTTGTTTGCACAGCCATGCCACATTGTTAGAAGTTGTGATTCAATATGTCCTTGGAGCCTTTCTTTTGTCAGCCCTGCCTACTCTCCTACTCTCAGGGCTCCCATTTCAGCTCACCGTATGCAAAGCAGCTGACTTAGGGCCTAAAGGGAACTATCCCCCATGGTGTCCAGTTCCTTGCTGGCTGTTGTACTGATATTTGCTTCTCAGCTACAGGCCCAGCCAGGGGTACACTTTCAGTAATCCTGCTTCCCCATTTATGTCACATATGTCTTGCAGGTGATGCGGGAAGCTGCCTGCGACATCTGTGAAAAATTCAGACCTCCCAACCATATGGAAGGTTGGACACTACCAAACATTTGATTGGATCCAGAGTTTGGTGCCACGTGTGACTGCCAAATTCCCAAAAGGGACATGAGCCGTCTTGAGTCAGTTTCTATTTCTTTGTTTCCTAGAAGGACGATTCAGAGTCTTCTGATGTTCAACAACATCAGTCAGAGCGAGGGCTCTGGTGTCAGACACACTGGGGTCTGACTCCTGGTTAGAACACCTGGCAGCTCTTGGACAAATTACTTTGTGCCTGTAAGTCTCAGTTCCTTCATTTGTAAATATTAATGATTACTATGTCATGGAATTAATACACAGACAAAAATTAAGAGATTTCATACATGTCAATTACGTATAAAGACAAGTGTTAAATGTTAGAGTACGTGTGGTTAAACAAGATTTTCTAGGCATTAAAATAGCACCCATGACTTGCAGAAGCTGTATGTTATCTGCACCTGATTATATCTCATTTTAGCTTTTGATTTCTTATAGATTTCATTACAAATCTGTCTTGGAGAACATAAGAGCACACGTCTCCAATACTTGTTCAGTTTCTGGATCAAGTAAAATATTTCAATATATTTCGTTTTCCCTTTCCACAAAGCATTAACGCTAACACTCCCTTCTCCCTGTGAAGGAAGGCAGGAATCGATGCTTAAGACTCCCGATTCAGTAAGAGAGTTTCTAAAGCCTCCTGGATTTCTACCGACCACTGGGCTTTTCCGCTGTGTCTGTCTTTATTCTCTTTCACAGCTCCGTCCTGAAAACTGGAGTCAGCACTGGCTATCTAGACTCTCACTTAGTTTCATACGTTTGATCTTTGAGAGTGGTTAATTAAACAATTATCTCTAGCTTTTCCTCCAAGACTGACTTGTCACTGTGATGTCATCTAACCAAACATGAGAAAAGAAAGGATCTTGACTTCTTTTCCCTTGAAGGAATTCCTTCTGTCTGTTGAGCAGTCTACTGAAAGACTTCTGGTAAGAAAGATCTCATTTGTTGTTTTGCTAATCTTTTTCAAAGTTAATAAATCACGGTCTTTCATGCAGTCAAAATCTGCCTACTTGGCAGTCTATTATATTCAATAGCTTATAATGAATAAAAAGCATATATTATTGCATACTTGATTTTATAAATGTTGAAAACAACTATAATGCCAGCTTCAAATTTTATCTTTTCCAAGTTAAGTCTCCTCAAGGCTATCATTCTTTATGCTTTATAGCCTCCTCCCACGAGACCCCTATGATAAGATCTCAAAAACAGACTTATGTATAGAAGAAAAGACTCTTTGACAGCTACAAGGGAAGGGAGGGAGGAAGGGTAGGGGGGAAGGGCTTAGACTAGATAGTTGCTAGAAATCTGGTTGGGTGAAATCGGTGATAGCACACATTAGAAACAAGAACAATATTAAGCGGACTTCAGCATAACTTGAGTACTCCTTCCATCACCCTAATATTGCAAGGATAGAGTAGCTGGAGAAGGGGGCAGGGGACCATGCTCTTTGGTGAAAATCAAGGCCAATTGGCACAACCAGCATTTTGCTAAGAGGGCTCTCTGCACCCCACATGGGTGAGTGGCATCTGGGTCCTTAAAGGCTGCCAAGCTGCCATCCGAGGGCACAGCAAATGGTCCCAACTCAGCAGGAATGGAGGCTCACTGAGGACCAAAATGACATGGGGTAAAGACAACCCAGAAGATAGAGAGACCCACATGAGTGGGTGCCTACATCAACTTGGGACCAGAAGAACCTGACGGTGCTCAGCCCACCACCAGTGATAGCCACGATGGAGCTCACTAAGTTGAGTCTCACTGGCAACACAAGAATAAAAAGGGGTGCACCCTGAGATCTCCACTAAAAGACCTCAGTTGACGGTCCAGCATGGTTTAAAGTCAGGAAAGATGTGTGTCAGGGTTTCATCATTTCACCATATTTAAACTCAGTTTGTATGCTGAGCAACTAATCTTAAAAGTTGAAATATATGAAGAAGAATGGGCATAGGGTTGGAGAAAGATTCATTAACAACCTGAATTATGCAGATGACACAACCCTGCTTCCTGAAAGAGAAGAGAACTTAAACATTTACTGATGAAAATCATAAATCACAGTCTTCTTTACAGATTATACCTCAATGTAAAGAAAACAAAAATCTTCACCTCTGGATCAGTAAGCAACATCATGATAAATGGTGAAAAGACTGAAGTCATCAAGGATTTAATTTTACCTGGATCCACAATCAACACCCATCAAAAAGGCAGTCAAGAAATCATAGGATGCATTGCATTGGGAAAACCTGCCTCAAAAAATCTCTGTAAAGTGTTAAAACACAAAGCTGACACCTTGAAGACTAGATATGCCTAACTGAAGTCACGAGTTTTCCGTTGCCTCATATACATGTGAATGCTGCATGATAAATAAGGAAGGCCAAAGAAAAACTGACCCCTTTAAATTATAATGTTTGTGAAGAATATTAAATATACCAAGAACTGCCAAAATAACAAACAAATCTGTCTTGGAAGAAGCACAATCAGGATGTTCCTTAGAAGCAAGGATGGTAAGACTATATATATCTCACCTACATTGGACATCTTTTCAGGAGTGATGAGTCCCTGAAGAAAGACATCATATGTGGTTAAGCAGAGGGTCATCAAAAGACACTCTTGAAGTGATAGGACGACACAGTGGCTGCAACAACAGACTTCAAGCATAACAACGATTGTGAGTATGTGCCAGTTTCTCATTCTATTGTACATAGGGTTGCTGTGGGTTGGAACTGACTTCATGGTAGCTAACAACAACAACGACACCTTCCTGCCCATACCATTGGCCCTCTTAAATTAGTTCTTCAACTTAGGTAAACTCCAATTTCTCTTATACAAAGAACATGTTATTTGAAAAAGAAAAGCAACTACTAATTGAGTAATTTTGTTTCTTTCTTTCCTTCATCATAACAATCCATTTCCTCAGGCAGTGGGCATATTCTTTTTGCTCTAAATTTTGCTGCTCAGGGCCTTTTATCCTTATTATTTTTCAGTGAAGATTAAGGTTTGGAGCACTACTTATAAAATTAATGTCACAAGTGGGTTACTCATTTCAATTTATCCTTGATAATAAGCTCTTTAGTCTTTTTCTTGTGTTTACATACTTTCTGGGATGAATAACAGGAGGAGTTACATGCTGGTAAGGCTCCATGTCTATTATCTTGCTCTCTTTGGCTGTTGTAAATTATAAATCAAATTCCTTTTTATTTTAACTCTCCATCATTTTTAACTGTATTCATCTTTAGAGTCCCTGAACATGGAATTACAATCATATTTCTCTGAACTCCTTGATATCTACCGACTAAAACTGTAAGGTGATCATATTTGGCTACGCATTTATCTATTAAAAATTGTAAGATTAAAAAGGTCATTTTCTGTCGAGGTTGACATCATTTCTAATTTCTACCTAGTTCTTACACAAAATGGTAGAGTTTATCACACTCTTTCCTTACTCCTATGAGAGTACAAAACATATGAAACTATTTTTTTTAAGATTATTGGCATTTAACAAACTGCTATTATCACTGACTCTTGCTTTTGAATTTGTCCTAGTCTTGGTAATTGATACACTTTCGCTGGCCAAACTGATAAATTAAACCTATGTAACTTGTTCATTTCTGTTCCTTCTCAAATACTTTCTACTTCCACATTTAGATATATGGATGTACACACACATGCATACTTCTTAAACATCAAATGCAACAAAAAATTTGTTTCTTCTGAATAAGGTTTTATCATCAATTTAAGGGGTCTAATCCAATCAATTTGAGCAAAACTAACTTTATTTTTTAGCATTTGAGAACATATTGTATACTTATATGATTGCATGTGTGTATATGTATTTGTATGAAAATTCATTACTCTAGTTCCTAATATTTCCTGTATTGTATCTTCCTTAGAATTATTAAGTACTTTAACACAGTTTGATACTTTCACTAGGTCTCCTGTACAGTTAGTTCATGCTTTCTTTTATGGCTGCATTATATTAAACTGAGTAGTATCCATTTTTAAAAATGCTGTTTGGAATCATTTATCACTCTTTTAAAAATGCTATTTTGAATTCTTCTACAGTGGAAAGATTTCATCAACCTGATAAACTTACAGGTTCTCTATCACTAATGGTCACTGTGGGAACAAGACTTCAAACCTGAAGCCAAATCTTACTTGAGAAGGTTCTTTCAGTGCTTGCAACGGACCTCCAATTCAACTTGGCTCACATTATTTTCTCAGGGATATTCTAAGACTGCTATTATTAAATGTGATCAGAAAGATTTATCCAGAATTTACACCCCTGATTAGAAGGACCCATAGCTGGCTACTTAAAGGACATAATGTGTCCTTACCCTGATAAAGTAGAATCATTGTCCATTGTGCACTTTATGTAGGGAATTTGGGGGTCAGGAAAGAAATACTTTGTACTAGGAGATTGCTGGTTTTCTCTGCTTCCTGGGCATTCTTCATGTATGCAAGTTTTCATAGTCTTGTCACTAAAGAAATCAGGCAGGGGGCGGAGTCAATATGGCAGACTAAACACATCTCCATAAATCCCTCCAGAAACCAAGGCCTGAACTGATAATTAAACAGAGTCTACTGGACACGTAGTGAGCCATAGGACATGGCATAGGGCTGTCTATTTAGTCTACATACTATTGAGTGGGAAACTTCTTCTCTTTCACCAACCCCCATGCTTGTTCAGTCCCAGCTTTCTCAGACTAAAGGTTAAGTTGCCATTTTAACTTTTTTTTGTCTTAGCCAGCGGGAGGGGCTGACATGATAGGCAACAAGGCTCCGATGCACTGCTAATGAGATCAGAGTGGAGTCACCACATTTTGAGAGCCTGGCCTTGGAATCTGTGCAATTTGGCAACTTTGACCTCTCTCAGAATCTCAGAATCTCCACCACTGAATAGGCTTTCCTGAGGCAGGTGGGGGAGCTTGTGTGGGATGCCATCTTGATTCACTGGGAGGTGGAGTTTCCTATATGTAGGCCTCAGCTGGACCTAATTCCCAGGCTGGGAGGCAGCACCTGCCCAGAGAGCACTTTTCCGGCAGTAAAGCAGTCTTTGATATGGAGGTGCTTACTTTGCCAGCTGAGAAGAGGGACTTGCACACCTGAAAGCCTGACTAATTTTGGAAGCTGTCAGATACCTTTTACCTTTCAACAGAGAAATAACTCTGGTGCATCCAGACAGCATCTCTTCCAGCCTTTACTGGCTCACATTATAGGGTTAGCTGACAGCTCCCCAGTGAGTCTGTAAGTGGTGCTGTGTCTTTGCCAATCAAAAAGTAGAGCCTGCTACCCCAGGGATTTCACCAAGCTCAGTCACTGGAGTACACAGAGGTGTCTAGTGATGAACTTCCTTTTCAGATTGAGCTTTAGATCCCATTACAGTAACACCAGAGAAACAAAACAACCTCAAGATGCCCAAAAAGCAACTTTGGACAGGAACATTAGGAAGAATTTAACTATGGCTTCAGAAGGCCCACAAAAGAAGGATCCAAAGAACTTCCCAGACAAAGAAGCTTTTCTGAAACTATCAGAAGGTGAATACAAAAGTATGATATAGACAGCCCTCCTAGACCTTATACAAAATGCAGCAGAGCAAAATGAAAAATTAAGCAAGCTGTTCACTCTGCTAGAACATCAGTACTCTGAAATCCAACAGATCAAGAACAAAATCAAAGATATAGAAACTTCAATTCAAAGCAGAGAAAACAAAACAGAACAAATGGAAAATAGACTTTCTGATTTAGAAGACACAGCTACTGACTCCAGCATCTCTGAGGAGAAATCAGAAAAAAGAAAAGAAAAATGAAGAAGAATTAAGAAGCATATGGGACTCTATTAAGAGAAACAATCTACAATTAATTGGAGTTCCAGAACATGGTGGAACACCTGAGAACACAGTGTCATTGCTGAGCTGCTGACAGAAAACTTCCCAGAAATTATGAAAGATGAGAATATAGATATCTAAGATGCATATTGAACACCACTCAATATAGATTTCCAAAGAAAGATCCCAAGACATATTATAATCAAGCTTAACAAAATGAAACGGAAACAGAAACTCTTAAAGGCAGCAAGATTCAAAGCAAATCTAACATTCAGGGGGAAACCCTTTAGGTTTTGGTCAGATTTCTCAGCAGAAACAATGCTGGCATGGAGACAGTGGCATGACACATTCAAAGTCTTGACGGAGAACTTCCAACCAAGAATTATGTATCCTGCAAAACTCTTTCAAATATGAAAATGAAGACATTTGCAGATAAACAGCAACTCAGAGACTTTCAACTCAGAGACTTTCTAAAAACCAAACCAAAGCTACAAAAGTACTGAAAGAAGCACTTGGCTTAGAAGAACACACCCATTAACTTTATATTTTAGGAGGAAATACAGGACACATCATCCAGAAACCTATTCAGGTAGGGAAGGCTTCAAAATCAATCAAAGCTGTGATATTAAAAGAAGTAATCCAGTGATCACATCATGAAAGCTATGATGTCATCATATGAAAAAGAGGGATGTACTACAGTTGTTATAGTCCTTCCAGATGGAAAGTTAATAAGAATTGTAGTCATTAAAATTGGGTTCAAACATAGACTATTAAGGGGATCACAAGGGCAGCCACAAAGCACAATAAAGATGCAACATATCAAATCAAGAAACATAATAGAGGAGTCTCAACAACCAAAAAACCAACACTGAAAAAGATGAAAAATCAACTCATAAAGAAGAATGTCCCAGAACAGAATAATAAAAACAACAGAGAAAACATCAACACAAAAATAAACATACCACAATGGCAACACTAAACACATACCTATCAATAACTACATTTAATGTGAACAGACGGAATGCTCCAATAAAGAAACAATGAGTGGCATCTTGGATCAAAAGACACGACCCATCCATATGTTGCTTACAAGAAACTCACCTTAAACTTAAAGATATGGACAACCTGAAAATTAAAGGATGGAAGAATATATATAAAGCTAATAATACACAAAGAAGAGCAGGTGTGGCAATACTGATCTCAGATAAAACAGATTTTAATGTAAAATCCACCATCATTAACAAGAATGGACACTATTTATTGCTGAAAGGTTCAATACACAAGCAGGATGTAACAATATTAAATATTTATGCACCCAACACTAGAGCATCTAAATACATTGAAGAAACACTGACTACACTCAAAAACGAGATAGATCACGCCATATTAGTGGTGGGAGACTTCAACACTCCACTCTCAATATTGGACAGATCATCTAGAAAAAAGCTCAATAACGGCACAGAAGATCTTATTGCCACAATTAACCAACTAGACCTCATTACATATACAGAACTTTCTATGCACCAGCAGACAACTACACCTTCTTCTCCAGTGCACGTGGAACATTTTCAAGAATAGACCATGTATTAGGACATAAAACAAATCTTAACCAAAACAATATCACTAAATTATTGCAAAGCATCTTCTCAGACCACAAAACCATTAAAGTCGAAATCAGCAGCAGAAAAAACATAGATAGAAAGTGGAACACATGAAAACTGAACAACATTTTGCTCAAAAAGCCATGGGTTGTAGAAGAAGTCAAGGATGAAATAAAGAAATTTATGGGTTCCAATGAGAATGAAAACACTTCTTACCAGAACTTATGGGATACAGCCAAAGCAGTGCTCAGAGGTCATTTTATCTCTATAAATGCACACATCGGGAAGCAAGAAAGAACCCAAATCAAAGATCTAACTGTACAGCTAGAAGAAATAGAGAGAGAGCAACAGAGGAACCCCTCAAGCACCAGAAAAAACAAATCATAAAGATTAGAGAAGAACTAAATGAATTAGAGAACAGAAGAACAATTGAAAAGATCAAAAGCTGATTTTACGAGAAGATCAACAAAATTGACAAACCACTGGTTAAACTTACTAAAGAAAAACAGGAAAGGAAACAAATAACCCAAATAAGAAATGAGAGAGGAGTTGTCACAACAGATCCAACAGAAATCAAAAATATCACAACTGAATACTACAAAAGTCTGTACTTTAACAAATTTGAAAACCTAGAGGAAATGGACAAATTCTTAGATTCATATCACCTACCCAAATTATCACAAGGTAAAGCAGAACAGCTTAATAAACCCACCACAAAGAAGAGATTGAAAAACTCATCCAAAAACTTCCAACCATGAAAAGCCCTGGTCCAGATGGCTTCACTGCAGAATCCCACCAAGTCTTTAGAGAAGAGTTATTTCCAATACTACTGAGACTATTTTACAGCAAAGAAAGGGATGGAATACTCCCAAATTCATTCTATGAATTCAGCATAACTGGTACCAAAGCCAGGGACAGACCCAACAAAAAAGGCGAACTACAGACCAATTTCACTCATGGATCTAGATGTAAAGATCTTCAATAAAATTCTTGCCAGTGGAATACAACAACATATCCAAAAAATAATCCATCATGACCAAGTTGGATTAATAGCAGGGATGCAAGGCTAGTTCAACATCAGAAAAACAATTAATGTGATCAACCAAATAAATAAAGCAAAAGACAAGAATCACCTGATTTTGTCTATTGATGCAGAAAAGGCATTTGATAAAGTGCAACACACATTCATGCTAAAAACTCTCTGTAAAATAGGAATAGATGGCAAATTCCTCAATGCAATAAAGGCCAATTATACAAAGCCAAATGCCTACAACATCCTGAATGGAAAGAGACTGAAACAACTCCCATTCAGAATGGGAACTACTCAAGGATCCCCACTCTAACCTCTCCTATTCAATATTGTACTAGAAGTTCTAGCCAGAGCAATTAGACAAGACCAAGAAATAAAGGAAATCTGCATCAGCAAAGAAGAAGTAAAAATCTCCCTATTTTCAGATGATACAATTGTATGCACAGAGAATCCTAAAGAATTCAAAAGTAAACTACTCAAACTGTTAGAAGAGTTCAGCAAAGTCTCAGGATACAAGATAAACATAAGCAAATCAGTGGGATTCCCTTACATCAACAATGATATTACTAAGGAAGAAATCACCAAATCAATATCATTTGCTATATCCCTCAAGAAGATAAAATGCCTAGGAATAAATCTAACCAGTGAAATAACAGACCTTTACAAAGAGAACTACAAGACCTTACCACAAGAAACTAAGAGAGACTTACATAAATAGAGAAACCTACCCTGCTCCTAGATAGGAAGACTTAACATTGTGAAAATGTCTATTTTACCCAAAGCAATTTACTTATATAATGCAATCCCAATACAAATTCCTATGACATTTTTTAGTGAGATGAAGAGATAAATCACCAGCTTTGGAAAGGGAGGAAGCCCTGGATGCACAAAGCACTACAGAAGAAGAACACACTGGAAGGCCTTTCACTACCCGACTTTAGAACCAATTACACTGCCATAGTTGGCAAAACAGCCTGGAACCAGTACAAAAAAAGACAAATAGATCAATGGAACAGAATTGAGACCCCAGAGATGACACCATCATCCTGAGAACAGTTGATATTCGACAAAGGCCCTAAGACATTAAGCCAGGGTAAAGGCAATCTCTTCAACAAATGGTGCTGGCAAAATTGGATATCCCTCTGCAATAAATTGAATCAAGACTCATATCTCACACCTTATACAAAAACCAACTCAAACTGGATAAAATATCTAAACATCAAATCTAAAACAATAAAGCTCATCCAAGAAAAATCAGGATCAATAATGGAAGTTTTAATACGCAACATAGACTTCAAAATCTGACAAACCACAATCAACAGATAATAGATAAATGAGAACTACTAAGTATCTAACACTTTTGCTCACCCAAAGACTTTATCAATAGGATTAAAAGACCACGTACAGAATGCGAAAAAATATTTGGCAACTATATGTGAGACAACATCTGATTTCTATAATCTACAAGGTACTACAAAGTATCAATTAGCAAAAGATAAATCATCCAATTAAGTGGTGGGCAAAGGAGATGGACAGATACTTCTCTAAAGAGGAGATCCAGGCAGCCAAAAAACAGATGCAGACATGCTCACAATCATTAGCTATTAAAGAAATTCAAATCAAAACTACAGTGAGATACCATCTCACCCCAACAAGGTTGACCATGATCCAAAAAATGCATAATAACAAATGTTGGAGAGGCTGTGGAGAAACTGGAACTCTCCTACACTGTTGTTGGGATTGCAAAATGGTGCAACCTCTTTCGAAAGCAATCTGGCACTTCCTTAAAAAGTTGGAAATAGACATACCATTTGATCCAGTAATTCCACTACTTGGAATACACTCTACAGAATCAAGGCCACTCACACCAAGTGATACATGGACAGGAATTTTTATTGCATCACAGTCTACAATAGCAAAAAGATGGAATCAACTCAGATGCCCAACAACAGAGGAATGAATAGGTAAACTATGGTATATATACTCAATGGAACACTATGCAGTGATAAAGACCAATGATGATTTTAGGAAGCATCTCATAACCTGGTTTCAATTGGAAGACATTATGTTGAGTGAAAGTAGTCAGTGGCAAAAGGACAAATATTGTATGAGACCCCCACTATAAGAACTTAAAAACAAAACCATGCATGGAAGAAAAGACTCTTTGATGGCTGCAAGGGTGGGGAGGGAGGGAGGGAGAGAGCGGGGTATTGATTAGATAGTTTATAGAAATTTGGTTGGATCAAATTTGTGACAGCACACATTAGAAAGAAGATCAATTTTAACTCGACTTCAACATAACGTGATTACTCTTCCTATCTTAACCCAATACTGCCAGGATGGAGTAGCTGGGGTGGTAGTTTTGGGATCATGCTCTCAGGGGACATTGAGGCCAATTGGTATAACTAGCATTTTGCTAAGAGTCTTCTGCACTCCAAATTGGTGAGTGACATCTAAGGTCTTAAAAGCTGCCAAGCTGCCATCTGAGGTACACCAAATGGTCCCAACTCAACAGGAATGGATGATCTCCAAGGACCAAAATGACATGGAGCAAAGAGAACCTGGAAGACAGAGAAACCCACATGAGTGGGTGACTACATCAACATGTAACAGAAAGAATGGGATGGTGCCTGGTCACCACCAGTGATAGTCATGATGGGGCTCACAAAGTTGAATCTCATTGGCAACACAAAAATAAAAAGGGGTTAACCCTGAAATCTCCACTACAAGACCACTTTTGATGATCCAGGGTCTTCGGTGTTCCAGTGAGAGCATGGCCTCTGGCCCTGATGCTGCCCCTGTCCATAAATCTTTATGAAGGTAAACTCTTGGGTCAGAAATGGATCGGACTTGGTGACACAGAGTGACCATATCATATGTGCACTTTATGGTTCTATGTATCTATAGGATGTCATATGGCTGACCTCTTACTGGACGCAGAGGAGAGAGTGTACAGGAGGCGATTGGAGATTGTTAGGAGGATATGACATGTAGAGAACAGAAAAGAGGAATGTGTTGTTACCAGATAGGGAGAGCAGTGGGAGCCGTTCATTGGCAGGTACGCAAATTTATATGGGATTATATATTTTCACTCAGTCATAATTTAAAAAAATAGAAAAAGAAAAAGAAATCTTACATATTCAGACTGTCTGCATCTTACCATCGAAGGCCATCAGCGTTGTAACAATCACACAAATGTTCTTAGATGGTAGCATACTTTTAATACACACATCAAACTAACATTCCACCAATACAACTCTATTTTCAGACAGCTTTGTGAGGACTTTCATAGAACTCCCTACCTACTGCTGCTGAGTTGATTCCAACTTATAGTTACCCTATAGGACAGAGTAGAACTGGCCTATAGAGTTTCCAAGGACTGTCTAGTAGATTCAAAGTGCCAGCCTTTTGGTTACCAGCCTTAGCTCTAACCAAAGCTGTCAGAATTTCCAATAGAACTCCCTGGTGCCACCAAACTTATCCTTTCTGAGGCAAATCTTTTTTATATACGGCTTTAATATTACATACCTCCTATGTTTTCTCTTATGGTTTCTTTTACACACTTGAGTGACAGTGACAATAATCACAATGCTTAAAGCTGCATGATAGGTGGCTACTTAGAGTGATTCTTTGCTACTAGCAAAGGTACTTGCAGCTAGGATCCCAAGATTTTATATATCAGCCCTGTTCTTGTAGGTAATTATTAAAACTCTTAATACTCCAAGAAATACTCACTTTGTCAAGATGACTATTATAATTTTAAATTACCCACATAGAGTAAATGCAAAAAATGGTTTATTAAAAAAAAAGATCTACACAGAATATAAATTAATGACTATTAAAGACATACAACTCAGCATAGTCAACATTTTCAAAGTCATTATGTTTGAGCTGTTATAACAATTATTATAACAATATTTTGTAAGAGTTCTTTTTCTCTGGTATTTATCTCTTCCATCATGGAATACTCCTGCTCAGGCAACAGCAATCTACACCTACCCCCTTGTTTACTTACTTACTCATTTTGACATTTTGGATTTACAACAATAGTACATAATCTACTACCTAAATATTTTGCGTGTTAAAAGAGTACATCTGGCAGGAAAGAACAATGAGGAGGCAGGCAAGAGTAAGAATGGCTGTGATGGTTAAGGTTATGTGTCAACTTGGCTGGGCTATGAGTCCCAGTGGTTTGGCAGGCAGTTACGATATAATTTAGCAGTTATATAATAATGTGGTTATCTCTCATTTTGTGCTTTTAAGTGGTCATCTTCCATTTTTAATAACTCCAATTATCTCAAAATAACCTGGTCTTTGAAATCTAGACATCCTGATAAATGAGAAGCAAGTGTATAATAATTCTATATTTTCAGGCATATAAAATTCAAATTTTCAAACTGGTAACTCTGGCCCTGGACTATTACAGTTTTCTCATCTGCCTCTAGTTCACTCTCATTTGTTGACTCTCTCTTTTGTTCTTCCTTCAAGAACTAACCAAAGTATGACTTCTATGAAGACACATCTGATACTCTCCACCCTGCCAATAGCTGCATCTTTCTATTATTCTATAAGTTATCAAAATATATTTAATACTTTTTAATAAATTTTTATAGAAATAAAACATATTTGGATAAATCATAAACATTATCTCTGACTTTTTCAAAGTGATCATATCCATGCAGCTCTCATAGAGATCAAAAAAATAATCACTGCTGGCAGCCATGAAGTCATCCTGATGCCACTTTCCCATCATTAGTCTCTCCAGATGAAACCATTGTTCTGACTTTGATCAACACAAATATTTCTTTTGTTTTGGAATTTTATATAAATAGAATCACTCATACTATTTTGTGTCTGGCTTATTTTACTAACATTATGTATGCTTGTGAGCTTCATTCACAACATTGTGTGAGTAATAGCTTGCTCATATTTATTGTCATATGATATTTTACTTCTTTAACATACTACTGGCTGGCTTTAACATACTACAATTTGTGTATTCAACTTCAGATAGATATTTGGGTTTCATCCAGTTAGAAGCTACAACAAATAGTATTTTCATGAACATTACTTTACATGCTTTTGGTATACAACCTATGTACTGTAGAGGTAAGTTTAGGAATGGAGCTGGTGGGTCTAGCAGGTGAGTATATTCAACTTTAGTTAATACACAATTCAAAATTTACAAATATTTTGTAAGATTTGTAGATTATTTTGTTAGATTAATGAAGTATCTTTGTATTCCTACAATATCAAGAGTTTTATCATGAAACTGTGGAATTTTATAAAATGCTTTTCTGTATCATTTGAAATGATTATGTGATTTTTCTCTTTGATTAATGGAATCAATTACACTGGTTGTTTTCAATATCGGGTAAGCATATTCCTAAAATAAATTTCATTTGCTTGTATTGTGGTAAAACTTTCATGAGTCACTGGATTTTATATGATGACTTTGTGTATAAAACTTTTCTTTTTATGTTCATGAAAGATCGTTTTGTGAATTTCATTTCTGCATTATCTTTGTCAGATTTTAGTCAAAAGTTTATGCTAGTCTCATAAATATAAGTGTTTATGAGACAGGAAGTGTTTCATCTCTGTTTAGGTTTATCCCTAGGAAGAGATTGTGTAAATTCAGTGTTATATCTGCCTTTGATTAAGAAAATTCACAGCTAAAGTTATTTTGCCCAGTGCCACAAAGTCCATTCCAACTCATAGTGATGACAACAACCACAACAAACCCATGGCTGTTTAGCTGAGTATCACAGAAATCCTCTAGGACAGAGCAGAACTGCCCCACAGGCTTTCCAAGGTTATAATCCTTACGGACCACATCTTTCTGCCATGGAGTCTGTGGTAGGTTCAAACCACTAGTCTTTCAGTTAGCAGCAGAGCACTAACTACTCTACTACCAGGGCTCCTTAATCTTAACTAGACCTTGAGTTTTCTTTGTGGGAGAGTTTTAAATTGCATGTTCAACTTTTTTAATAGATACAGTGTTATCCATATTTCTGCTATCTATGTGATCTCCCCTTTTTTTTGCACTTTCTCTGTATTTTTTCCCCCTTGACCAATCTTGACAGAAGATTATCAGTTCTATTATTCTTTCCCAAGGGTCATTCATTGGCTATGTTGATATTTTCAATTATGCATTTATGTTCTACTTCATTAGTTTCTTATTTTCATCATTTTTTTCTTGCAACATTTTGAGTTTATTGCTTGTTATTTTCATAGCCTCTTAAAATGAAATGATTTCTAGCACTGATTTTTAGCTTTTATTTTTTTCATATACATGCACGCTAAGCAAGAGTTTAGCCATGTCCCCATGGGTTTTCTTACATTTTTATTACTATTAAATACAAAATATTTATCATTCCCTTTATATTTTCTCTGCTCATTGATAATTTAGAAGCAGAGTAATTAATTTCCAAACACTTGGGCATTTTCTATTTACACTCTTTGCTTTTATTATTTTGAATCTAATTCTACCGTGGTTCAACAATATACTTTATCTGATTCCAATTCTTTAACATTTATTGAGTCCAAAATGATGTATCTTTTGCTGTTTGGGGTTTAGCACCCTAAATAAGTCAATCAGATAAAATTTGTCACTTGTAGTTTTCATACTTTCTATTGTTATCCTAATTTCATCTCCTCATTTTATCTGTTACTGCCAAGCCAAATTAGGAAGTGTGTTAAATCTTCAAATATGATTCTTGAACTGTCCATTTTGTCTTAGACTGCTTTCAGTTTTTGATTTGTCCATTTTAAGGATACATTATTATTTACACACAAACTTAGAAATATTTTTCCTAGTAGATCTGTTGGTCATTAAGACTCTGCAAGGGAAGAAGTATCACAGAACGACACTTGCACCACAGTGCATTACCCTCCAGAGTGTAATCCTTAATCCTTCAAGACCTGGCTTCTTGGGCTTCTTTATGTTTTCAAATGTCTACTTTTTGCATTTTCATACAGCTTTTATACAGCTCTTCATGGAAACATTTTAATAATAAGCTCCTTTATTATATATAGTTCAGAAAAAAATATCTTTTATAGGTTATAGTAAAACTATTTACCTATATATCTAATACCTATTACTAGATTTTAAGTTTTTATGCTCAAGGACTATGACTCATCAGTTTTTCTTGTGCAGAGACTGACCATACATTCATACGTCAGTAATTAAGCCCTCCAGTTACTCTCATAAGGTCACTGCTGTCGAGACAATTTCAACTCATAGCGACCCTATAGGTTAGAGCAGAATTGCCCTATAGAGTTTCAAAGCAGGGCCTGCCATTTTTGAACTGTCAGCCTTTTGCTTAGCAGACATAGCACTTAACCATTGTGCTACCAGCATTTCCTCTTGTCTTACAGCCTCCTATTAGTGCCCTGAACACTTCCTTTCTGACATATTTATTCCATCCTGCATACCCTTAGCTACTTTCCTGACTGCTGTACCACCTTCCCATTCCTTTCCTTAATATGTCCCTGATAGTCTTAAAGCACTATTTCAAGCTCTTTAGGAAGGTCTTTTTTCCTGACCCTAACTGACTGCAACCATAGTAAAATTTACCATCCCTCAGTAAAAGCATCCTCAAGGTCTGGGCCACCCTAAGCTTGTGTATAAGATGCTTTAAATGAGTCAGTATTCTGCCTTCTTCAGACTGATAGCTCCTTGACAACAGAAGCTGACTGTTCTGCTTAGTATATATATATTCTCTCACAGAAGCAAGTTTAGTACCTTGTATAGCAGTAGGGGTTTGATAAACATTGACTTAGTCATCTGCAAAACTCAGAAAGGGGGCTCAATTATTTTTGAGTTGAGTGAGTATAATAGGAATCCCATTATAATCAGAAAAATACATGGGATATTAAATTAAAGCACTGCCCTCTGACTCATGACACAAACTTGAACGCTGACTATGCCATTGCACCATTCACCAGCACAATATTGCAAACTGTTATCAAATGATGCACTGCATAGCATTCAGGATTTAAATGTAAAGTATTAGGCCATAAACAAAAGGGAAAAACCTAGTATCCCTTCCCAGGATGCAAAAAGAAACAGGCATTGATGAAAACTTGCTTACGTTGGGTTTGTTGCAGAAAACACTCCATACTATTAAGTTAGCATTCTTAACCTGCTTATCAATAGGAAAAGGCCCTTCTCTTTCAAGACTGCACTATAATTAATACTATTCCTTCAATATGGGAAGCATGTTATAGACATTTTTGCTGTCTCATCCCTAGGAATCTATTCTCTAGCCGGAAAAAAAACAAACCAAAACTAAACTCATAAGGCTACCTCTTAGAGCTTCATGGCAAACTCTGAGATGAAGTAGTATCCAGAAGTATTAGTCCGTATGTGTAAGTATTTCTAAGCATTTAAATGCACAGTAACATGGCTTGCTTGATGGCTACTTTTCTTTTCTTGTTGTTGTTGTTGCTGAATAAGCCTTTAATCACTGAGTACTTAATAAGCATATAAATAGAAACATGTAGAGTAGAATGCCAGTATCCCTCTTTCACTACATGCCAATTACTGACTGAAGCAATTCCTACTATTTCACTTACCATTCAGAATTATATTGGATCTACCTTAGTTATACCATGATCTATGCTAACAAAGACATTTTTTTAAAAAAATTATATTATTCTTTACAGACTGGTAAATACGATATGTCAGTTTCACCTGGCATTATTTGCCTGGTGTGAGTTAAAAGTATAAGATAAAACATGAAAACATCTGCACAAAAGAGTACTCAATCCAACTAACAGAGAAAAGAAGAAAAAGAGAGAGAGAAAGAAAGGAAAAGGAAGAAAGCAAACATGGCACAGTAGGAGAATAAAGCTTCTGGGGAAAGAAATCAAAGCTAGGTGACAGATGGAAAGGTCTCAATGGATGAATGGTAGTACTACATGTAAGCAGCAGACAGCCAGAGGGAATCAAATAATGATTATGGAAGAAAAATGAGGGTTAAAAAAGATTAAAACAATGTTTGATGCAAGCAAAAGCTTCTCTATTAATAATATTTCCAAATATATTTAATTACACATCCATACAAGGTACAAAGTAATTCATGTCAACTGAGGTAGACAGCTGACAAGTGAACCAGTATGGACAGTATAAAAAGCTCGACATGTCCTGGGAGAGGAAGGAATGCATTCCACAATTTGTACTGGCATGCCCCCAAACCTGAACAGATTACTTTCTGACGATCAATATCTGTAACCACCAGAGGCCTGTTAGAGAGTTTTTAAAAAAATCAGCTTCAAAGAGACCTGGTCCCTAGCTTACATTTTATTTTTGCCAGTGGGTGCTGAGGTAAGAGTTTTGGACAAGGCTCATTTTTCTTCTCTTTATAAGGCTGTGTATTGAATATGAAGCACCCCAGCGTGTTCTTGGGCTCTCATTAGTTGGTTTCTGGGCATGTGTATAGATACTGTAAAAGGCGACCAACCCTACTCACCAACTTGGAATCAGTCTGTTTACATTCAACTCAATAATAAATGCTGGCCAAGCTTTAACTGAGTGTACAATAACCAGAACCAGTTGCTGTTAATTCTGACTTATGGTGACCCCATGTGTGTCAGAATAGAACTATGCTGCATAGGGTGTTTAGTGGCTAATTTTTTCAGAAGTAGACTGCTAGGCCTTTCTTTGGAGGTACCTCTGGGGGTTCTTGAACCACCAATCTTTCAGTTAGTAGCCAAGAGTTTAACTGCTTGTGCCATATGGAGGGTCCAATTTTCAAACAGTAGATGCTTATTCATCAATATGATGCTAGTCTGATATAAAGTATGGATGGAGTATTTCCTTTTGAATTAAATATGGTAGTGATTACTTTACTTGAAAACCTGGTCAACTTCCTCCTTTCCCAGTTCTTTAATATGCTCAAATAATAGTGAATCAAAGCCAACAGTTTTTCTAATATCTCTCTGCCGATGTTAAAATGAGTAAAAATCTATTTATAATGGCTTTGCAAATTAAAAACAAACAACAAATAATATCTCCATGCTTTTCTAATGTAAAACACTCACTTCAACCTTGAATAACTATTCCCAAAATGTATTCTGTTGTTGTATTTTACAAGTCTCTAATTTGAGATATGCTCCCATTAAATGCTGTATGTTCAGTTACATTTGGGTTATCTTATACACTCTCTCTTTCTCTCAGCAGTTGATAACATGCAGTATCAACTGAACAGTTCTGTGAGGTCCCAAAGGAAATGAGTCTATTTAATATTTTTAATCCAGTCTTTCTCAAATGCATTTGAATTAGAAACTATTTAAAATCCTTAAAAAAGTTTTAGAGTACATCCATTTGGAGTTATCTGCCAAAATTCTGCCTTTGGCTACACTCAATTTCCTTTGATCATTTACCTTGTGTTGAAACTTTTTTTTTCTAAGTACCAAAGATTAAAAGTACTCCTAAAACAGCTGAGAATGATATTTCTCTTAATATCCAGAACATAGCCCATTTGAATAAATGTTAAAAGTCTTTTGTACCTAGTGCTACAAATAGTCACCAGGACCTTTGTCAGCCTCTGGGGTTTATAGGCAAGCTGAGGTACTGTTGATAGCTTGTGCTGCCACAAGGCCGAGGCCTCCAACACTCTTTGACGAAATGAGTAAATGCAGCAAATTACTATCATCACAGGTATTTATAAGACATCTGAAAATCTGGCTAGAAAAATAGAAATTTAACATTTTTTTATTTATTATACAAATGTACTAATAGACCCAGGTGAAGAGTCTGGGGTATAATTAGTTGCACTTCACGTGTACCACTAAATGCTTAGGGCAGACTCGTGGGAGGCAGCAGAGAGGCGGGGAGCGGGGAAGTTCATAGTACTACCAAAAATTCAGACACATTCAGTGATTCAGAATGCTTCCATTAATGAAAACAAATGGTATCAACAGAAAAAATTCAGAGCAGGAAATAATTGCATTACCAAAGTGTTAAGAAGATAGGCAGTAATGGAGGAGGAAGAAAGGACTCTGTTGTTCTAAAGATGCATCCTACCCTGCTCTCCCCAGTGATGCTCAGCCTTCGAGTAACAGGTAGTTAAAAGCAAACTCAAGGATGATGGATGAAAAGAACTGCTGCAGCCCTTAATCAAAAGGCTCTGTCTCACATTTTAAGAGTGGTAGTAGGTGTAGAGAATAATGAAACCACTGGAGATTTAAATGATGGTTAAGGAAAGGTCCTGAGATGGGCTGCTGGGGAGATTTTCAAACATGATTAACTAATGCACAAACTGCAAGTAAACTCTTTTAATCAATAAACAAAAGTGTGTAAGTATGGTATCTACATTGTGATATTAAACAAAGTAGGCCAATAATTGATCTGAGAGACTTCATATTTGAAAAATAAAATAATTTTATTGTTTTATTTTTTATCCCTTATGTCACAATTCCCATAAGAGACTCTGCAAAAATTCAGTTTATTAAGGAAAACTCATGAACACTGAATGTGATAGCCCATATTTGAACATTTCCAAAGTATATTATTGTGGTGAAAGTCATGAGAAGTCCAGTACTGCAGAAAAGTTTTAAATTTTGCTTAATTGAAATTTCCTCCAATTTAATTGATAATACAATCATATTCATATAATATGCCTGTCAATGTTTTAGTGTTTACTTCAGGAAATTTTGCTTTACACTGCTCCTTATGCTCCTAAAGCTATAGTAATGCAAAAACACATTTACAATGCTTGGAAAAGTGACAGGCGCTAATATTTTAAAGCAGCATCTCTCAAAGAATGATCCAGGAAGTCCTAGAGTTTCCCCAGTAGTCTTTCAGAGAATTCATGAGGTCAGACTTATTTTAAAACTAATACTAAGATGTCATTACTCTTTGCAATCTCAAGGTCCCACATGTATACTAAGCAGTTTTCCAGAAACTTCATGACATGTGACAAGGTCATCATTCACGCAATCAATAATAAGAGTGCTTGTATTTTACAAATTGTTAGACATAATTTGTAATATAAACAAATATCACTAGTTACAAACAATACTTTTTTGGAGTTAAATTGAGTCCTAAATTCCAGAAGTTTGAAACTACTGTTCTAAACTAAACATAAATTTGGATGCTTTCTAAAAGGGAGCAGGTGGAGCCTAATATACAGTTTGAAAGTTTACAATCGGAAGAGCTTATGTCTTTTTATTTTAATAAGCTTTGGATCAATGAGAGGAGGACATGATAGAAATGTCTTTTTACTAACCTGTGTAACAGCCTGTATTATGCAGATGACACAACTCTGACTGCTGAAAGTGAAGAAGACTTGAAGCACTTACTGATAGAGATTAAAGGCCTTTAATATGGATTACACCTCAACATAAAGCAAACAAAAGTCCTCACAACAGGGCCAATAAGCAATGTCATTGCAAACAGAGAGAAGACTGAAGTCATCAATAATTTCATTTTACTTGGATCCACAGTCCAACCCATGGAAGCAGCAGTCAAGACATCAGTCGATGCATTCCATTGGGTAAATTTGCTACAAAAGACCTTTTCAAAGCATTAAAAATCAAAGATGTTACTTTGAGAACTAAAGTGCACCTAATCCAAGCCATGGTATTTTCAGTTATGTCATATGCATGTGAAAGCTGGATAATGAGCAAGGAAGAATGAAGAAGAATTAATGCCTTTGAGTTGTGTTGGCAAAGAATATTAACTCTACCATGGAGTGCTAAAAGAATGAACAAATATGTCTTGGAAGAAGTACAGCCAGAGTGTTCCTCGAAGTCATGACAAGATTTCACCTTGCTTACTTTGGATACATCAGGATGGATCAGTCCCTGGAGAAGGACATCATGCTTGATAAACCTAAGGGTCAAAGAAAAAGAAGAAGACCCTTGAAGAGACAGACTGACACAGTGGCTCCAATTATGGATTTAAGCATTAGAATAATCGTGAGGATGGCACAGGATCTAGCAGTGTTTCTCTCTATTGTACATAGGGTCACTATGCGTCAGAACCAGCTTGATGGCACAAAACAAACTTCCTTGTTTCTAATATGACAATCAATTATACCACTTTACCATTAAAAATACCATTAGTATCAACAAAGAAAGAAACACACTCCAGCTCCTTTATTTTGTTTGTTTGTTTAGCATTTTCTTTCATGCCAAGCACTTAGCTGGAGAAATCTGTATGCACTGAACAGTTTGTACTCTGACATTTTGGTGATAAAGCACGTGTGATTTTATTTACAGGTTCAATAATACATGTGGGTCCAAAGCTATAGGCCTTTTACAAATAAAATAAAGAAAAGCCCATTTTAAAAAGAAAGCAGCATCCAAAGCTGATCTTATTTGTGTTAAAGAGAGCTGTATTGTACGGTGGGGGCACCTGTCACAATGTGCACTATAGCCTTCTCTTATTTTGGAGTGCTAAGGACAACGCAAGGTGACTAAGTGACTGGAAGAAATCAAAGAGACAATACAAGAAGGTTCAGCTGCCATCAGTTTAAACTAGCAAACAGACCAAGGATGGCTCTATTGACAGCAGTAAGGGAGGTGACAGCTGAAAATCCCATGTGGCTACTCCCTTCCTTCACCCAGGCCCACTTGACATTCTTCTACCAAAATTAAGACTTCTGGTGGATAAAAAACCAGGCCAAACCCACTGCCGTTGAGTCAATTCCAACTCAGAGCAACCCTCCAGGACAGAGTAGAACTGCCCCATAGAGTTTCCAAGGAGTGCCTGGTGGTGGTAAACTGCCAGCCTTTTGGTTAGCAGCTCTAGCACTTAACCACTATGCCACCAGGGTTTCCATCTGGTGGACAGAAGGAAGGAAATTCTGACTTGAAACCACATTTTCATTATTCACTATAATGAAGTCCATGACAGAAAGTCCACTTACCAAAAAAAAGTATGTATATATACATATATATATTTCAAGCAAAATCTTATTATTAAAACTTTTATTATTAATTACTGTCTTCTGTGTTAATTATTAAGGAGCCCAGTGGTTAAGTGCTCAGTAGTTAAGTGCTTAGCTACTAACCGAAAGGTTGGTGGTCTGAACTCAGCAGCTGTACCATGGGACAAGGACATAGCAATCTGGGTCCATAAAGGTTATAGCCCTGGAAACCCTGTGGGGTGCTTCTACTCTGTCTTATAGGGTCGTTATGAGACAGCCAACAGGTTTGGTTTGTATTTTCGTTACAGTAGTTATGATTAGTAACTAACCAGAACTAATAGATAGTATCATGACATAATTTAATTAACATCACCATTATGAAGAAAAAAACACATAGCCAAAGGAATGGAGAAACAAAAGAACCACACTTTTAAATGTTCTAATGCCATTTGTTTCAAATAAAACTTAAGGTAAAGAAAAAAATTTAACTATTTATCCAAATTGAGAGGACTCTTTCTGAGAAAACCTGGATGCAATATTCTGCATTGTAAGAAAGCTGTTTACCTTATGTAATACCCAGAAGATATACTTAACAGAAAGAGATGTTAAGAATATGAAATTCAGTCATTCCTTAACGTGATCATAATGAATAAATTATCCACATCCATATGGTAACGGGAAGAGCTGCCATTTAGCTACATTCTCTTGTTCATAAATTAGACAATGACACTAGAATGGCAAAGTAGTTGCTGATTGGTGCATGTTATGAGGACAGTTATACATACAAAGCCAAAATGGATTTTAGGAAAACATAATAAAAACTAACATAAAGACCAATTTCACAGAAACTAAACCTCTGGGAAGCATGGAAAAGTAATAATAAAATATACTGATAACACAATAATACCTTGAAATTGTGTAGAATGTGCCTTCCAAAGCATTTTCACAAGTTGTTCTGAAGACATCTGACTATTAGAAGGTTGAGGCAGAAATTTTAATTTTCCTCGGACTATGGTTTGAATTCACCTCATTGCAACAACATTTCTCATTTTACTCTCATATCATGTTACTCTCATATCATCTCATATTATGAAGGGAAATGTCTATTTAACCAACAAGGAAATAGAAACTCAGGGATACTAGACAGTATTTCCCATGTCTCCTAAGAGCAGATTTAAGCTCAAATGCTCTGTTTAAGAAGCCACTGTTTGATTCTACTCCCATTACTCTCAGCATGGAAGATCCAGACACTGAAATAAGATATGCATGGCACTTTAGGGAATCAAGTCAATAAACAATTTTTGAGAAAGTGCTGCACACTACACATTGCGGAACACAAGGAGGAACAAGAAAGACATGGCCCTTCATCTTGGGAATTATGCAGTCCAGTAAAAGGAGTTAGGTTGGTGCTAGGAGTGTGAGGAGGCAGGAAGGAAGAATTAAACCGAGTCCAATGGCTCAGAAAAACACTTCCTAGAGGAGATTCTCATGTAAGTGTTGGTAGTGTACAATAATAAGACTAAAATATGGGAAGGGGAAGTGACATAAAAGAGGACATCTGGGCAGAGAGAGGAACATAAAGAGCACCGATAACCTGGAGGCATGGAGAGAGAAAGGTTAAGGCTGGAGCGGTTCACAAGTAAGGAATGGAGGATCTTAAGTGGTATTAACTAGGAGAAGAAAAAAACAACCACCCACTGCTGTCGAGTTGATTCTGACTCACAGTGACCCTACAGACAGAGTAGAACTGCCCCATAGAATTTCCAAGGAGCACCTAGTGGATTTGAACTGACAATCTTCTGATTAGCAGCCACAGCACATAACCACTATGCCACCAGGGTCCCTAAGTAGTGGGAAATTCAAGTAGTAAAGGTAGATTTAGATTGTAGATACAGTTTTCCTGTAACACTGCAAGGAAGGAATTTGAAAATGAAAAGATCAGCAGCAGAAAGACTAGGAAACTTTGGAATTGTACCTCAGACAGATACATGGAAGTCCTCCTAGTGATCTGCTGGCTTGCAAACTGAACACAAATTGAAACCCCCTTAACACTTCTGAAAGGAGTTATGCTCAGAGAGGAGTAACCATGGAACTTGAATTAGAGTAATTAGAACAATGAGTTACACAATTTGCAGTGATAACTTACTGGCTACCAATACTGATCATGTTAGAGTTGCATTTAAAATGTGATTAGATTCTTACAAATGAATTAGCCAAAGGGAATGGAGTTGAAAACCTAAGGCTAAGTGATATTTGATGAAACTGAGTTGATATAAATATTAGGTAAGAATTTTTAAATTATCATTTGCATTAAAGAATTAAGGAGAGAAAGCATTGCTAAAATACGAGACAGTTATTTAATTAAGCATTTTTTTGGAAATAAAAGTTTTTAGGATAAAATGGAATGAATGTTCAAACATAATCTTTAATAGAAGCAATAATATCAGTATAATCCCTGAAACTGAGCACTCTCTGAAGTTTGTTTCAAGCCATCACCTACAAATTAAAAAAAAAAAAGTCAATGAGAAAAGTATTACCTAGTCATCACCTATATTCAGATCAACAGGCTCATTAAACAATACTGAACTAGACTACTTACTGGAGACCTGGCTGCATAGTGGTTAAGCTCACAGTGACTAACCAAAAGGTCTGCAGTTCAAATCTACCAGCTGCTCCTTGGAAACCCTAGCTGGCAGCAGTACTCTGTTCAATAGAGTCAGAATCTGTTCTATAGGGTCATGTGAGACAGAACCAACTCAATGGCACTAACAACTTACTAAAAGAAATGTAATTGAACAAACATCAAATGAAAATTGAACAATTTTTTCTAAACTTTTATTTCAATCTCTTTCTGTTCTGGTCTTCGTAGAATTAAAACACAGTTGGTCTCCAGTCTTCAGTGAAAACACTGAATTCAAAATTTATGTCATTTAAGATAGTTAAGGTAAGAGTATGGCCACAAACCAAAAGGCTAGCAGTCTGAATTCACCAGCCACTTGTTAAAACTATGGGGCAGTTCTACTCTGTCCTATAGAATCACTATGAGTCAGAATCAACTCCTTGGCAATAGATTTGATGTCTTTGGGTTGGTGGCCAGAGGTTAAGAGCTCCACTGCTACCCAGCGGGAACTTCTTGGGAACACTACGGAGCAGCTCTACTCTGTCCTGTAGGGTCACTACAGGTCGAAATCAACCCAATGCAAAAGGTTTTGATAAGGTATTGAAATGTGTACCTTCTGCAATTTATTTCTGAAGTTAAATAAAAGTGGCCCAGTGTATTACTTTGGTAAAGTAAAGAAAATAAAACTATTTTATTAAAAAGAATAGCCCATAAGAAATTGAAAAGAAAGAGCATATAGGGAGAAAAATGGAATCACCATGAAGACCTATGGTGTTCTAATTCCTGGGAGCACAATCACTCATTTCTTAGCAAGTATCAAGTATACAATAAATTTTTTTTTAAGTATGCATCACTGTGTAACGTTGAGTTGATTCCAACTCTTGTAACAGAGCAGAACTGCCTCCTAGAGGTTCCTAGGCTGTAATCTTTGCAGAAGGAGATCACCAGGCCTTTTCTTCTACGGAGCAGCTGGTGGGTTCCAACTGCTGTTCTTTCCATTAGCAGTCAAGTACTTAACTGCTGTGCCACCAGGGCTCCCTGAAATATATTAACATACTATAATAATTTGGAATGCCATCTAAAGTCATCCTCGTAACGACGACTATAATCAGCCTCACTGTCAGTAATGCCACTGATATCCTGCTGTGGCTAAGTTCACTTGTCATGAGTTCAGCTCTACACACACACATTAGGTCACGAAGTCCAGAGTTGGCCTCTGGCTCTCAAAATGACTTTTTTTATATCCAACTCCATTCTAATACACACTTTCATGCAAAAAAAAATGGCTTTATATAGTAAACATTCTTATATTTTCTTGATCTTAAAAGCAGTACTTTGAACAAGTTTTCTTAGGCATAATATTTGCTTTTGAATTTTTATAAGTACCCTTCATGACAGTATCCTTAGACAGTCTCTTTTATGTCTAGTTAGCTAAGTTTTTATCATATAGAATCTTGTCAAATGCTTTTCATGTATCTGAAGATATGGTTTTATTTTTTTATCTCCTTTAATCTGTTAATGTCATTTTCTAATTTTAAACAAAACCAAGATGACTGTAATGCACGGTTTTGATACGTTACTGAATTTGGTTTGCTTAGCTGGAATCGTTGGCAATGAGTTGGAATTGACAGCAATGAGTTGGGTGGGGAGAGACAGAGACAGAGACAGAGACAGAGACAGAGATATCTATCGAGCCCTGATAGTTAAGAGCTATATGTGCTAACTAAAAGATCTGTACTTTCGGTCTACTCCTTACAGACTCTGTAGAGCACTTCTACACTGTAGAAAAAAAAAAGCCAAACCTGTTGATGTCCAGTTGATGTGGACTCACAGTGATCTTATAAGACAGAGTGCTCTATAGAGTTTCCAAGGAATGCTGGGTGAATCTGAACTGCTAACCTTTTGATTAGCAGTCATAGTTCTTATCTACTACGCCACCAGGGTTTCCACTATTCTACAAGGTTGTTGTAAGTCAGAATCAACTGCACATCAACTGGTTTAGTTTTGAGGTTTGAGGTTTGTCTTACCTTTTATTTCATATCACCTACATCCATAGTTGCTCCCTGTTCATTCATAATGTTGTTTGCAAGTGCCTTCTCCAGTCTTCTTTTCTGATTATCATTTCTAGATTTTTATGTATTTTATTATTGTTTATTTAAAATTAATTTATTGATCCTCTAGTATTTGTTTTACATTGTGTGGGTTAAGCACTGTGTCTGCTAACTAAAAGGTCAGCAATTCAAATCCGCCAGGCGCTCCTTGGAAACCCTATACAGCAGTTCTATTCTGACCTCTAGGGTTGCTATCAGTGGGACCCAACTCAACAGCAGTAGGTTTTTTAAGTTCCATTTTGGTAGTATCCCACTTTTGATACATAGTATTTTTGAAATTATTCAGTTCTCAGTATATTCTAACGTCCTGTTTGGCCTAAGAGCTGGTGGAGCTTTACACTTCAAACTGCAACTGTTTGATTGTATTTATAGTTGTCATCAATTGAATTGTGTCCCCCAAACCATGTGTGTAGCAACTTGGCTAGGCCATGACTTCTGGTGTTGTGTGATGTTGCTATACTCCTATGTTGTTGATCCTGCCTCTGTGCTGTCAACGAGGAAGGATGCACTGTAATTGTGTTGATGGAGCAAAACTCAATGCTTAGGATTGTATTGTGCCTTCAGGAGATCTCCTATCACATAATGGAAAGGGAAACAAGCAGACAGTTGGAGACCTCATACCATCAAGAAAGAAGCAATGCCTGAAGCAGAGCACTTCCTTTGGATCTGGGGTCCCTTTGCCTTGGATGCTCCCAGTCTAGGGCAAAACTGACAGCTAGTATCGTCCTCCAGAGAAAGACTTTCCCTGGAGCTGCTGTCCTAATACGGATTTGTAGCCTACTGGACAGTGACAAAATAAAATTTCTGTTTCTAAAGCCATCCAGTTGTGATATTTCTGTTATGGCAGCACTAGATGACTAAGTCAGTTGTTTTGTTGTTAATTACTAACTCTATTATGTTTTATGATTCGAGTATGGTCTTTATGAAATTAATCTTCAAAATTGGTCAAAGTTAGTTTTATCACCTAAATCATAGACAGATTTCATAAATGTTCCAGGTACTCTTAAGAAGAATTCATACTTTCCAGTTGTTGGGTGAAGTATTTCAATCTATATTCATTAGATTAAACTTACACTTTGGCTATTAAAATTTCAACATTCTACTAATAATTTATCTGCTTGTATTATCACTTATTCAGAGCTTGTTCACACACGCAGTAATAAAGTAAAATTGTCAATTTTTATGACTGCCAATTTTCTTTGACTATTTTGAGGTTATTAAATATTAAACAATTATAAATAAAGTTTTTCTGTAAATCAAAACATTTTGATAATGAAATGATTCTCTTTATCTGTACTAATGTTTCCTGTTTTATTTTTTCCTATTTTGTCTCAAATTAATCACACCAGCTTTCATGTGGATCTATCTATTGACCTCACTTGAATTTTACATTTTCTGTCTGCATATTTCCAAGGTGGTTCCTATAAATAACATACAAAAAGATCTCTGCCATGGAGTCGATTCCGACTCAGAGAACAGAGTAGAACTGCTCCACAGAGTTTTCAAGGAGCGCCCGGCAAATTCAAACTGTTCACCTTTTGGTTAGCAGACATAGCACTTAACCATCACACTACACTCCAAAAATAGCAGGGGTTTTCTTGACAGCTTGAAATAGTTTTTAACTTGAGAATTTAGTCCATTTACATTTATTTTATGATGAGTTTCCTACTTGTCCCATTTTTTTCTGTCTGTCTTCTACCTCCCTCTCTTGCCTTATTTTAGCTTCTTCTTTGTAACAAGTCAGGAATACTATTATATATAAATATTTTTTAAACCAACTATAACAAATATTCTGCACTAAGTACATAATTTACCTATTTAATCCTTACAATGACCTTGAGATATTATTATTCCTATTTATGTTTAACAAAAATGATATGAGAGAGATATGTTAATTTCTGTAATTTGGAAAAAGTTCTTTCTCAGTTCTATGTGATTGTAAAGAACAAGAAGTTAATTACTGTGCTACATACTCCATAAAGTGAAGTCAACAGAAATGTAACCTAATTAGAAAGGTACAACTAGGATCAACAAAAGAAAAAATGATAGGAGGGAGCAGATTTACATTGAAATTATACTTCCCAATTTTGTTATCACTTCTGTTTTTAAAATTAAACATCTTAAAAATTCTTCTTTGATTTTCTAGAATGGCAAGTCCCTTGAATAACAGTTAAGTGCTGGATATACATTCTAACAAAGGTGGGTATGGATATTACAAATATTTTAACATTTACTTGTGACTGTTTTGGAATATATTTTAAATATAAATTTATACTGCTTCTTTCCAAGTTTTCTTTTCGTAAGTACAAACTTAGGGATCAGTACCTCATAATCAATATTTTCTACAGTATGCTACAATTGTCTGTAATAGTTTGATTAGATCATGGTAAGCAACAGGGTATTTGGTATTTGAATATGCATCTTATTTCTCAGATAAAATGTTCTTAATGAAGGTATCATGTGAATGTGTCTCATAAGGCAGGAATGCCGGGTTTCTAGATGCCTGTTTTGTTCACCTAGGATAGGTCAAATTGCAAAATAACACTCTAGAAACAGAATCAGATCATCACTGAAGGAAGAACACAGTGTAAAACCAAGCACTGAAGTAACCCAGCATGCTATTCATCTTCACTTTGTGAATTTAATTTAAACACTCCAAAATCTCACTGAAAGTAATTATAATAAAATAAAATTGTTCTAACATGAAAGATTAATTTCTCAAATACTGTAACTATTCAATCTTGTCCAGATTTTATATTTATGCAATTGTATAACAGCTGTCATTTTTCCACATGTGATTTCTTGACCTTTACTCTAAATTGTATCTATGACATATCTTTAAAAGTATCTTTCATAAACTGTTCTCCAACTCTCAATCACTCTTTACATTGTGTCTTCATTGTACTTTTGTTTTTCATTTGTATGGTATTCTGCACTTCTTCATGTGTGACATTTTAAAAACTCTTACACTGTGGCACGTATTTCATCTTCCCAGATGAACTGTAGGCTCATCAAGAAGCTTTGTTTTCTAGTCTTTTATACCATCTAGCTGTACAGCTAGAGATTTATTTCAGTGTTTTTGTGCTGTTTTATGTTTATAACATGCTCTTCAATATTGGAATTTTGGGTGGTCTCTTAAAGAATGAGAAAATCAAAACCACCCTTCCTTTTTAAGTGAGATTTAGAAATCTGTCACAACTGCACCATATGGTGTCCGATAATTAAATCTGTGAACTTAACTGTTCTAAATGCTACATATCTCAGTGCTGATATCACCATGGCCAACCTTCAAAGTACTCCCCCTAGGAAACTATGCACAGATGCCTGTGTCCAGTACACCCTTCAAAGTGATTTTGGAACTCTTTCTCGAATGGCCATCGCACACAGTGGCAAGGTGGCAAGTTCATTCACTTAACTGTACAGCTGTCTGTGAGAGTTATTAGCCAGTAAACAAATAACTGTATTGGAACCCACCTGATCTGGCCCCCAATGACTTTTTTCTTTACCTGAAGATAAAGGAAATATTGAAAAGAAGACATTTGGATGACATTCAGGACGTCAAGGATAATATGACGACAGCTGTGATAGCCATTCCAGAAGAGTTACAAAGTTGCTTTGATGGGTGGACTAGGTGTTGCTGGGAGTGCATAGCTTCCCAAGGGAAGTACTTCGAAGGGGACCACAGTGATATCCGTCCATGAGGTATGTAGCACTTTTTCCAAGATGAGTTCCTGAACTTAATTGTCAGTCCTCATAATAGTGACTCATCTAGGTTATGGAAAAGAAAAAATATATCAGAAAGTTGTGAGGCAGTAGATGGTAGAATTCTTGTCTTCCATGTAGGTGCCCAGGATTTGATTCCTGGCCAATGCTCTTTATGTGAAAGCACCACCCATTCGGTGTATTGCTATGACATCAAAGTGATTTCAGTGGAGCTCCCACACTAAGACTAGGAATAAAAGCTTGGTAATCTACTTCTGAAAAATCTGCTTATAAAAACCCTGTGGATCAACTGTCTGATCTGTACCAATCATGAGGACGGTGCAGGAGCAGGCAGCATTTCCGACTGTTGTGCGTGAAGTCACCATGAGTCTGAGATTGCCTCCATGGTAACTCACTACAACATCACACAGTTGGCTTGTTCCCTTTTTGTCCGAGTTGCAGCCTGAGAAGAACTGTTCACTGAGTGGATCCCATGTTTTTATATAGGCAAAAGGTCAGATGTTTCCATGTGAATGCACTATGCAATTTTTGTTGGTGCTGACTGGAATTGTCACTCTAGCCCCCCACCCCTTTCTTTCTTTATTTTTTTGGCTTCCAGTTCACTGCATGCACTCTACCTGACCATACTGATTAAAACATGGTAAAACACAGTACATATTTAAGTCTCACAAGATGAGAACTACAGTCAACTGATTCTACAAAGGCATTGACCTGAAATAAATTTTTGGACTTAAGAACCGTAAACTTCAAATAAGAAGTCTGTGCAAAACTCTAACAGCATTCTCCAACCAACATACAGCTGCAATATACGTATACACCCACTGCCAATGAAGTGAATTCCACTCATAGTGACATTATAGGACAGAGTAGAAACACCTGACAGGGTTTACAAGGCTGTAAATCTTTACAAAAGCAGAATGCCACATCTTTATCCTGCAGAGTAACTGATGGGTTCAAATTGTTCACCTTTTGGTTAGCAGGCAAGTGCTCAGCCACTGTGCCACCAGGGCTCTTAAATATAAAAATAGAGGAGTTTTCAACCTAATATGGAGAGTTCTAGGCATAATTCTGTAAGCAGTTTTACATTTTACCATTAGAACTATTTTGTCTCTATGTTAAGCTTTAACAACCTTTCAAATGCATTAATGTGTCCCCAGAACTCTCACAGACTTCTGCCTGCTTTGAATATTTCCATTTTAATAACAGCTTCAGATCTTCACTCAGAGCTTTATATACCCCTTACTGTCACTGAGAGCTGTGAAAGACAGAAGGAAGTGGCTCATCATCCACAAAAGTCATCCAATGTACAGTTGTTTGCTTTAGGATACAACCCACAGGAAAATTAAAGCGTACACCACTTACATTTGATTTTCCACACCCTTAATGCACATCCCTGACTAATTCCACAGGAATGTTACAAGTGCCTGTAAGGACTGTTTTAACCTTTTCATTTCTGAAAGTGACTATAGTTTCATGCTGAAAGAACTATGATCTCTCTCAGACTTCAGAAAAGTGGAGTACAGAGAAGTGTCTGTTTGACTTTCACAGCATGAGGTCCTGTGGTCAGACCTACTCAGTGCCACAGGTGCTCAGAGGTAAGGAACACCACTTCACCAAAGCAGCAGGTCAAAACAACGTTTGTGAGTGATGGTTGATCCTTCAAGCTTGTCTACTAGGAAAAGAAAACATTTTACGTTGTATCAAGTTTCTGATCATGCTAAGAAGGACAGCCATGCTTAGAGAAAAGCTGAAGAGTTTAAGACAATGACAATTTGGGGGCGGGGAGAGAGATAATTGGAAGCAAACAAGAATAGTGCTGACACAAATTTGAAGACTTACGAGGTTTTTCACAAAGAAAAATCAAGACCAAATTGGGACAGGCTAGAATGACTAATGACTGTAAAGACATCAAGCAGGGAAAAGATAGCAACTTGGGCACATGTATTTTGTTCATATTGTTTGTCTGATGAGTACCACCCTGTTTCAAATCTCACACTCAGAAAATGTGACTTGCCAAAGATGATAAACCTTTGTTGTTTGCTGCATTTGTTGGTTAAAACTGATAATGAAAAAAGGAGAAGGCAAAACTACATGCTCCCAACAGAAGGCTCACTCTGACATATTTCCAGGAAGAATGAGACTCAACATTATGGTATTGGAGTCTTACTTAAAAAAGAGTTTGAAACAAACTGAGTAAGTTACTCATCTTAATAACCATGCACACAATGATCTATATGAAGCCTTCTGCTCTACAGAATACCCTAAATGATGCAAAAAGTCTTATCTGATTTATTTGGTATGCTGAAAATGACTGTTTGAATAACTATTAATTTCACTTTAATTAACAGATGTGCTTCAACAGTTCAGTAGCTTTAAAAATAATACTAATTTTGTTTAATTGTCTGATACATCTAAATAATCAAACAGTAACCATGTCTTGAACTCTGATAGTTCAGTTCTAGTTGCATGCTACCTCTCATACTGAGATCACACCAAAAGCTCCAATTCAGCACATTCCAAACAAAATTAGGTATTTTCACTATGAACTCTCTTCCTTCTTACTTGCCTCTTTCTATTAGTGATGCTACATTCCCCCAGCACCCTAAATTCAAATCCTTAGAGCATTCATTGTCTCCTCTTTCAAGCAAATCCAACATTATAAATTTATAATTCTATTTCCCTGCCCTCTCATATTCTAATTCCTCTATCATCTTACCACTACTACTATAATACTGAGAGTCAACATAGAAATAAAAAAACTCTTCCTTTTTCTTTACTCTTCCTGTATGTGATTTGTATTGTTTACAATGTATTATTTCTGTTGCATAGTGCTTTTATTTTCTCCTGATGATCATATCTAATCTAAAACATCTATAGCCCTTGCTTCATACTTGGCTTATTGCAGTAGTCTCTGACCGGTCTTTTCAGTTCTTTATCTCAGCTTTAATTGAAACAGATGAGCCAGTATTTATTGGACTTCTGGAATTTTTCTACCCCACTCCTTTGCTCCTAACATTTTCCTGGCCTAAAACGTCCTTCCCACCCCAATGGCACCTGTCCAAGTTTACCCAGTTCTTCAGGATCCAATTCAGTTAACACTTTCTTAATTTCCTGAAGTGACCTTTCAGTCTTCTTAATGTCCATACCACTGCAAAGGCTGGTTTCAGTCTATTCAGTTATTTGTGTTTAGGCATTTTTTCAAGTATTCAAATCATAAGCCCCTTAAGAAGAGAGGTCACATTTTATATAGCTCTATAGGATGGCTGGAAACTCTGGTGGCGTAGTGGGTTCAGTGCTAAGTCTGCTAACCAAAAGGTTGGCAGTTCAGATCCACCAGGTGCTCTTTGGAAACTCTATGGGGGCAGTTTTACTCTGATCTCTAGGGTTGCTAAGAGTAGTACCCGACTCCATGGCAGTAGGGTAGGTATAGCGTCCTTATGACTTGGAGTCGACTCCATGGCAGTGGGTCTGGTTTTTATTTTTTCATACCTAGCATTATAGTGGTTCAGTGCTACCTACAGCTGTTAACCAAAACGTCAGCAGTTTGAATCCAATGGGTGCTCCTCGAAATTCCATGGGGCAGTTCTACTCTGTCCAGTAGGGTTGCTGTGAGTCAGAATCAACTGGACAGCAACAGATTTAGTTTGCTGTTTTTGTATACCTTCTGCAGGGCCTTGCTGGCATAGTAGTTAAGACTTCAGCTGTTAACCAAAAGGTAGGCAGTTTGAACCCACCAGCCACTCCTTGGAAATCCTATGGGGCTGTTCCATTCTGTCCTACAGGATCACTGTGAGTTGGAATCAACTCAGCAAAGAGGGGGTACATGTTTATATCCTCTTCACAGTCACCACAACATCTTACACTTAGTAGGTACTCAATAAATATTTACTTAATTAAGCAAGCAATTAAAATTATGAATAGCAATATCCTTAACTTTCTCCAAGTTACACAGCAATTTGTGTTTTCTTAAGACTACTTCTATTTTTAACTACAGTATATACGTGGTAAAGGATTTTACAACTCTCTAAATTAGCCTATGGTGATTACCCCTACTGTGCAATTTACCACTATTTTATTAAAGCAAGATTAAAGATAATACTTCATTGGAAGAAGTAACAGCAGCATTAACCTCTATTTACCTTGACATAATAAAGCTTTAATAAAACATAGGCAAATTGCATTGAGGGGGATAATTATTCTAACATAAAATTTAAAGGGAACTTAATTTCTTATTCTGCATGTTTAGTGCGTTAAGATTAGTGTCATTAATGTCCTTTTGTTCATTTATACAGGATACATAAAAATATTCAGTGCTCTCCAATTTGTTTTTTATTAAATAATTCTGAATTTATATGTGAGTTCATAAACATAAGAATACAATTTTAAAATGTAAGAGTTTCTTGTTTTTTCATTTTTTTTTTTTTTAAGAAGTAAATATTACTATAGAACGCCCAGGCAGGGAGAGCTTTGTGGGAGAGATTTTATCCCAAGCAAAAAATAAAATTACCCTTGTCTAAATTTCTGAGCATTGAATCAAAGAAGATTCTTGTTTGTTTTATGTCCTCTGGCTTTATTACATCAGACAAGCTTTAAAAGGACAGAGCACATAGGATTGAAAAATAACACAGCTGCATTTTGCAATAGAGTGTTCAGCCTTGGCCTGTGTTTTGTTGTTCATGTAATACTTTTCAATAAACAAAGATGTCAATCAACTCTCTTTGCAGCACATCACATTTCTGATATAAACTACTTCAGACACACCACTGCCCCAAGCTCACGCATTTAACAGATAAAAATTCAGCTTTCGGTCAAAGCAGAATACAGTATCGATTGTGGGCAGTATTTAGATGAGAGCATGACAAAACAATATTACTTTTGTGGTCACATATAGTCCACTATGCAGGCATAACATGAAATGCATTATGTTCCTTGTTCAAAAGAAAAATAATAAATTAATACTCAGCATTTGATTAATGCCCATTTCCAAATGCATTCCTAAGAAAGCCTTCTACATGCAGAAAATAGTGAGGGTGGCAGAGGGGGGTTAGGAACACATGATAGCAATCATGAAAACTTTGATCACTTGATTGGATTCTAGTGCTTTGTAAATTAGCATAATTATTCAAACATGCTTCATTAAAAATCATGACTGTACAAGTCCTTCAGTTTAATGATCCAAGTATACACCATGTGAGCTAAGCTTTAAATAAGAATACCAATGTAGTGCCAGGAGGCTATGGGAGAGATTTTTTTCCTTAAAATCAAAAGAAAATACAAACTCTAAAATCCAAGTCATGAAATGAAATCTAAAAGGCAGAGCAGAAGTAAATGTGGTGAACTGTATTTTTGTATTTATCTTCACATCTATCTGAACATCTCCCGGGGCCACCAAAGGTTAGCTATCACGTCACTTCTAAGCTACTGGAAGATTGGCATACAATCCTTGTAAATCTCGAACTAATTACATTTGAATCTTAGGTGTCACAGCTAGTTTTGACCTTTGAAGGCTGGAAGAAGAAAACTTTGACAGTTCTTGAAGTGTTCCCAAGCATTAGAAGAGGTTGTTTCAAATTAATGACAGAAGAAGAAAAAACTAAATTAATGATGCCAAAGATATTAATAAGACTATGGTTATTGGCATACATTTAATTATGTATCAGATTTCATTTAATAATGATGTCAACTTCACTTATACTGTAGAGGACATAAGGAAAAGAAAGACAGCATAGAAGACACTCCACTGTTTGGGTTGCTCTGTTAATATTAAGCACATCTTAGACACAAGTGAATCATGTTTATGGGGTTAAGATATAATGGAAGATGTTCTTTAAGTTAAATTAATATGCTCATAAATCACTCAGATTCTGGGCCATAATGGATAATTACCAAGACTCCCTGGCTTTATATGACATTCATACTCATAGAGTTGGTTTAAAGAAATAACTTTTCACATGAAATTTTTTTTTTTTTGGCTTTTGACAATTTATGTGGAGAGACATTTCAAAGAGTTTATAAAAATTTTAAAGTAGATTAAATTTAGAGTCTAATGTAATTTCAAAATATATTTTATTTAGATGTACAGCTTTATTGCTAAATATATTAAGTGCTACAGAGTTAAAATGCAAACTCTTACTGATGGCCTTTTAACACCAAGAAAATAGTCGTTAATCTTAGAAATGTTAAATTGATCACTTACTCTCATTGGAATGAAACTGCATCAACATCGGGTCCCTGGTCACCTTTCAAGTTCACCAGTAGTCTGGTTATCTTGGCCAGGTGCCTAGATCAAATATTAATGGTGTCCCTGTTTCAGGATGATTTAACAGAGAAAAAAGTAACAAATTCACTTAGGCCCACTGTAAAAAAAAAAAAAGGTAAATGTAAAAGTTCACAAAAGCACCAAACCAAGTGATGCAACAGAAGAGGCAGGTAACTGAACACAGAGCAGTGAGCAGCCTCCATAATTCTGGTCCAGGTGGCTAGAATGGCCTGGAATTTGTGCCAATCTGTCAATGGATATACCTTGTGATATCATTAACTGACCACAAGACTAGGGCTCTAAGGATACAGAGCTACAGAGCTACAGCCACTTCCCAGGCATGTTTCAATGTTAAAAAATTATCTCACATCCCTTATATTATTCATTTCACAGCAGTAAACTTCTAAGATATGAATGGAAACTTCTGTAAAATAAGTCTGATAAAAATTAGAAAATTAATTCCAAAATTAAAAGAAACTAAATAATCATATACAGGAAAAAATAAGACTTGAAGGCAGGGATCATCTTTTATTTATCTTTATAACCAGAGGATTTATTATAACAGCTGACTGTACATTAGGCTCTTGATAAATATTTTTTTTAATTAAGTGACACTCATCTCATCACTGTCATTTGTTCTGGTTTCCTGTGAATAACATTTAAGCATGTTGAACTCAAAGAATAATAAGCAGTTTAACAAAATTTTAATGCAAGCTATAGGAGGGGTGTGGGTGAATGAGGAAAACAGTAATGTCAGCAGACAAATTATTCTCTGTGGCTTTTTATGCCATTTGAGAAATTAAGACTTTCTCCTATAAGCAAAGAAAGCTTCTGAAGGATTTTATATTTGAGAATAACTTGATCAATACTGTGCTTTAAGAATAGCACCTTGTGATGAGTATATCAGAGGATGAGTTTGAACAGGACAAGACTGACCAATTAGGAAATTATTCAAATATTTAAGGGAAAAAAAGGATATCTAAAATAAAGTGTTAACAGTGAAGGTGATTTAAAAGGCAACAGAAAAGGGGTCAATTAGTTAGACTCAGTATAATAAAAACGTAAATAGTAAATGATATTAACAGAGTACTTACCAGGTGCCAACCACTACTCTAATAACCTGACTCATTTAAGCTTCAGTACAACATGATGAAGGAAGAATGACTATTACGCCTTTTTGTAGATGAGGAAACTCGAGACGTTAAAGTGGCTCACCAAATTTCACACAGTTAGTTAGCAGCAACGGTGGGTTTGCATACACAGTGCCTGATTTGGAGGCTTCACTCCCAACTACACTTTATGACTTGTAGATTTCTTGTGTATGTGACATTGCAGATTAACATGCTATTCCTATGTACAATGTAAAAAATGTAAAGTATGTTTACAGCAGGGTTTCTCAGTTTGGACACTACTGACACTGGGCTATTCATTTTTTTGCTCTGGGTGGGCTAACCTGTGCATCGTAGGTTGTTTTGCAGTATCCCTGACCTCTACTCATTAGACACCAATAGCAACCCACTTCCTAGTTGTGACACTCAAAAATGTCTCCAGACATTGTCAAATGTCTCCTGGGTGTCAAAATTGCCCCCTGTTAAGACTTCTAGGTCAATGGGCATAACTAAGTTTTTAAGAAAATGCTTTGTACCCTACTTCAATGCGTGGCATCTAGGGTTTTAAAAGCTAGCAAGTGGCCATGTATTATCAGTGGGTCCCAACCCACCCAGAGCAGAGAAGAAAAGAAAATATAAGCCCAAGGAAAAGGGCCACCTAACCCAGAGACTACACCGCAGGTGACCAGAGGAACTAGATAATGCCAGGCCACCACCAATGACGGCCCTGACAGGAATGCAACATAGAATCTCTGACACAGTAAGAGAAAAATGAGTGCGCAGAAGTTGGGCTCTATTAAAAAGACCAGACTTGATGGTCCGACAGACTAGAGGATCCCAGAGCTGAAACTATTCCCAAAACCAACTCTACAAAGATTGGCCTGGACTAGAGGACATAAAATGACAGTGGTGAAGAGTGTGCTTCTTAAGTAGACACATGAGGCTAACAGGTCAGCTCCTGTCCAGAGGAAAGACGACCAGCCGGGGGACAGGACCTGGTTGACAGGACGTGGGAAACACAAGGTGGAAAGGAGAGGTGTGCTATCATGGGGTGGGGAGAACAGCTAATATTACATAGCAATGGGTGTGTAAATTTTCGTATGATAAATAGACTTTGATTGTAAACTTTCAGTTAAACCACAAAAAATATTTTAAAAGCTGTCCCCTGTTGAGAACCACTGACTTACACAAAAGATAACAAGTTCAGTTTTTGTGAGTTTCTTGTATTGAATTTGTGTTCCCAGTATCCAGGTAATAACACCCACATGACAACTAAATAGACAAAGCTGGAATTCATTAGAAATTCTAACTGAAGTTGCAGACTAAGCAAATCATCACCTTTTTGTTCTGTAATTACATACAATTCCCAAGGACAAGGGGAGACCAGCAGAGAGGAAAGGCCAAACCTGTGGGCACAAGCATTTATGATGTAGGAAGAAGAGGAGCTCTAAACTCAGGGTGAGAAGATACGGTGAAAAGAGAAAAAGGTAAGAAAGAAGAAAACTTCCACATTATCAAATTTTGTAAGTGTTCACATAAGTAAAGACTGAATGACATCTATTGAGTTTAGAAATAATGCAGCAGAAAGGTAGAGAAAAAGGTACAGAAGGAAGGATGGATGGAGAAAGGGTTCTGGTTATCATGAGAGGTGGCGTGATGACAGCAGGAGCTAGGACATGGATAGAAAGATCAGTCTTGGGGGGGCGGAGTCAAGATAGCGGACTAAGCCCACGTCTCTTTCTATCCCTCTGGAAACCAAGACCTGAATTGACAATCAAACAGAGCCTTCTGATCACCTAATCAGCCTCAGGACACGGCACAGGGCTGTTAATTGGGACTTCATACCACTCAGCGAAAAACCTCCTCTCTGTCGCTGACTCCCGCTCCTGGCTAGCCCCGGCTCTCACGGACGGAAGGTAAACACACCATTTTGACCTTTTTTTTCCTCTGTCTTGGCTGGCTGGAGTAGGGTCTTGCCTGGCGGCTGGACTCAGACACGCTGCTGGGGGGATAGGCAGGCGAAATTCCCATATTCTGAGAGCCAGGCTCGGGACTCTGTTAATCTAGACACTTTGAGCCTTTCGTTTTGCAGCTGCCTCAGTGGGGTTTGTGCGGAACTCCGTGGTCAGGGTGCGGGACGCCATGTTGGTACCGAGATTTTAGCGGGACCTCGTTCTTAGCCTAGGAGCCAGCGCCTGCAAACGGGACAGCGCTTCTCCGTCAGAAAAGTAGTGATTTTGCACAGTGCTGCCTCCGTTGGGGGCCCTGCAACAGAAGCAAAGGAATCGCTGCCTCTGGGCACCTTTAGCCCCCCTGTCTGCTGCCTGTGTGGAGGACGCCATCTTGGGTACGGTGGCCGCAGCTGGACCTAATTCTTAGCTTGGGAGCCAGAGCCTGCCCACAAGAGAGCACTTTTCTATCACAAAACCAGTACTTGACACAGTGTTGGAGAAGGCTAGGCCCTGTCAGCAGAGGCCACCAGGGCACCAGCAGTGCTGTATTCTGACCTAGTTTGTTATCCTCTGGGGTTGGATACAGTGGCGCTTACTTTGTCAGATGAGAAGAGGGACCTCTACACTTGAAAACCTAACTGACTTGTGAACTGGTCAGATACCTTTTGCTTTACATTTGAAGACAGCCTAGAGAAACATTTGCAATCCAACCTCACAGTACCTCTTCCAGCCTCTGTATACTCACATGGGACCCAAAAAGCAACAGACAATTGTGGCATACAAGCAATCACTCATGGCTTCAGAAGGCTCCCAAACAAAACAACCAAGGAGTTTTCCAGATGAAGAAACTTTTATGAAAGCATCAGGAAGTGAATACAAATTGATTATATACAGGGCCCTTCTAGACCTTATACAAAATGCAGCAGAACAAAATGAAAAATTAAGCAAGTTGTTCGATCTGATGGAACACCAGTACTCTAAAATCCAACAGATCAAGAAGAAAATCAAAGACATAGAAACTTCCATGCAAAGCCAAGAAAACAGAATGGAATAAATGGAAAAAAGAATTTCTGACTTGGAAGACAGAGCTACTGATGCCAGTGTCTATGAGCAGAAATCAGAAAAAAGAATCAAGAAAAATGAAGAAACATTAAGAAGCATGTGGGACTCTATTAAGAGGAACAACCTTCTATTAATTAGAGTCCCTGGACAGGGTGAGACATCTGAGAACACAGAGAGTATTGTTGCTGAGCTGCTGAAAGAAAACTTCCCAGAAATCATGAAGGAAGAGAATATAGACATCTCAGATGCATATCGTACGCCACCCAATATAGATCTCAAAAGAAAGACTCCAAGACATATTATAATCAAGCTTAACAAAATGAAACATAAGCAGCAACTCTTAAAGGCAGCAAGACTCAAGGCAAAGCTAACATTCAGAGGGAAACCCTGTAGGCTATCGTCAGATTTCTCAGCAGAAACCATGCTGGCACAGAGACAGTGGCACGACACATTCAAAGTCTTGAAGGAGAAGAACTTCCAACCAAGAATTATATATCCTGCAAAACTGTCTTTCAAACACAAAAATGAAATTAAGACATTCCCAGATAAACAGAAACTCAGAGACTTTGTAAAAACCAAACCCAAACTACAAGAAATACTGAAAGAAGTTCTTGGCTTTGGCTGAGAAGAACGAAACCACTAACTTTATATTTTAGAACAACACACTACTCAATACTCATTTAGCGAAGGCTCCAAAGTAAATCACAGCTTTGATTTGGAAAGAAGCAATCCAGTGATCATCATGAAAACTATGGTGTCATCATAATAAAAGAGGGATGTACTACAGTCATTACAGTCCTTCCAGATGGAGAGGAAGATGAGAAGACTGGTAGTAATTAAAATTGGGTTTATAAATAGTTTATTAAGGGGGTTCATAGGGGCAGCTGTAAAGCACAACAAAGATGTATCATACCATTTCAAGAAATCTAACACATGAGTCTCAACAACTATAAAACCAACTCTGAAAAAGGTGAATAATCAACTCACAAAAAAGAGTGTCTCAGAACAGACTAATAAGAACAACAGAGAAAACATCAACATAAAAATAAACATATCACAATGGCAGCAGTGAACACATACCTATCAATAATTACATTGAATGTGAATGGACTGAACGCTCCAGTAAAGAGACACCGAGTGTCATCTTGGATCAAAAGACACGATCCATCCATATGTTGTCTACAAGAAACTCACTTGAGACCTAAAGACAGGAACAAACTGAAAATTAAAGGATGGAAGAATATATATCAAGCTAACAACGAACAAAGAAGAGCAGGGGTGGCAATTCTAATCTCAGACAAAATCAACTTTAATGTCAAATCCACCATCGTGGACAAAGATGGACACTTTTTATTGCTGAAAGGTTCAGTACACAAGCAAGACTTAACTATATTAAACATTTATGCACCTAATGTCAGAGCACCGAAATATGTCAAAGAAACACTGACGATGCTCAAAAGAGAGTTAGATGACTCCACAATAATAGTGGGAGACTTTAACACTCCACTCTCATTACTAGACAGATCATCTAGAAAAAAGCTCAGTAAAGATACAGAAGACCTCATTGACACAATTAACCAACTAAACCTCATTGATATATACAGAACTTTCCACCCCTCAGCAGACAACTACACCTTCTTCTCCAGTGCACATGCAACATTCTCCAGAATTGACCACGTGATAGGCCATAATGCAATGCTCAACAAAATCCATACCATTGAATTATTGCAAAGCATCTTCTCAGATCATAAAGCCATCAAAGTTGAAATCAATAGCAGAGAAAACAGAGATAGAAAGTGGAACTCTTGGAAACTGAACAACATCTTGCTCAAAAAAATATGGGTTATAGAGGAAATCAGAGATCAATTAAATAAATTCATGAATTCCAATGAGAATGAAAACACTTCCTACCAGAACCTATGGGATACAGCCAAAGCAGTGCTCAGAGGTCTGTTGATCTCCATAAATGCAAACATCGGGAAGGAAGAAAGAAACCAAATCAAGGAACTAACTCTACAGCTTGAACAAGTAGAAAGAGAACAACAGAGGAATCCCTCGGGCACCGGAAGAAAGGAGATCATAAAGATTAGAGCAGAGCTAAATGAATTAGAGAATAGAAAAACAATTGAAAAAATTGAAAACACCAAAAGCTGGTTTTTTGAAAAGATCAACCAAATTGATAAACCACTGGCTAAACTTACTAAAGAAAAGCAGGAAAGGAAACAAATAACCCAAATTAGAAATGAGAAGGGAGTTGTCACCACAGATGCAACAGAAATCAAAAACATCATAACAGAATACTAGGAAAGACTGTACTGTAACAAATTGGAAAACCTAGGGGAAATGGACCAATTCCTTGACTCATACCACCTACCCAAATTATCACAACATGAAGCAGAACAGCTTAATAAACCCATCACAAAGGAAGAGATTGAAAAGGTCATCAAAACACTGCCAACCAAAAAAAAGTCCAGGTCCAGATGGCTTCACTGCAGAATTCTACCAAGCATTTAGAGAAGAGCTATCCCCAATACTACTGAGACTATTTCACAGTATAGAAAGGGATGGAGTACTCCCAAACTCATTCTATGAAGCCAGCATAACCCTGATACCTAAGCCCGGGAAAGATCCAACAAAGACAGAGAACTACAGACCGACATCACTCATGAACTTAGATGCAAAAATCTTCAACAAAATTCTTGCCAACAGAATACAACAATATATCAAGAAAATAATCCATCATGACCAAATGGGATTGATACCAGGGATGCAAGGCTGGTTCAACATCAGGAAAACAATTAATGTGATTAACCACATAAATAACACAAAAGACAAAGATCACCTGATTTTGTCCATTGATGCCGAAAAGGCATTTGATAAAGTCCAACACCCATTCATGCTAAAAACTCTTAGCAAAATGGGCATAGACGGCAAATTCCTCAACACAATAAGGGCCATTTATACAAAGCCAATTGCCCACATCATCCTGAATGGAGAGAGACTGAAAGACTTTCCCCTGAGATCAGGAACTAGACAACGATGCCCACTGTCACCTCTCCTATTGAACATTGTGCTAGAAGTTCTAGCCAGAGCAATTACACAAGACGAACAAATAAAGGGCATCTGCATCGGCAAAGAGGAAGTTAAAATCTCCCTGTTCGCAGATGATATGATTGTATACGCAGGGAACCCCAAAGAATCTATAAGTAAGTTACTCAAACTGATAGACGAATGCAGCAAAGTCTCAGGATACAAGATAACATAAGTAAATCAGTAGGATTCCTTTATATCAACAACGAGACTGTTAAGGAGGAAATTATCAAATCTATACCATTTGTGATAGCCCTAAGAAGATAAAGATAAAGTACCTAGGAATTAATCTAACCAGAGAAACAACAGACCTTTACAAAGAGAACTACAAGCCCTTACTACAAGAAACTAAGAGAGACTTAGATAAATGGAAAAACCTACCCTGCTCATGGATAGGAAGACTTAACATTGTGAAAATGTCTATTTTACCCAAAGCAATTTATTTATATAATGCAATCCCAATACAAGTTCCAGCATCATTTTTTAATGAGATGGAGAAACAAATCACCAATTTTCTTTGGAAAGGGAAGAAGCCCTGGATAAGTAAGGTACTACTAAAGAAGAAGAACACACTGGGAGGCCTCTCACTACCCGACCTTAAAACATACTGCACTGCCACAGTGGTCAAAACAGCCTGGTACTGGTACAAGAACAGACAGATGGATCAATGGAACAGAATTGAGACCCCAGAGATGACACAATCTGCCTATAAACAGTTGATATTCGACAAAGGCCCTAAGACATTAAACTGGGGTAAAAACAGTATCTTCAACAAATGGTGCTGGCAAAATTGGTTATCCATCTGCAATAAACTGAATCAAGATCCATATCTTACACCTTATACAAAAACCAACTCCAACTGGATAAAAGACCTAAATATCAAACCTAAAATGATAAAGCTCATCCAAGAAAAGGTAGGAACAACAATGGAAGTTTTAATACACAATGAGGACAGACTCCAAAATCTGTCAAAGAAACCTCAATCAACAGAAGAGAAAGTAGATAAATGGGAACTATTAAGAATCAAACACTTTGTTCATCCAAAGACTTTATTAATAGAATTAAAAGAACACCCACAGAATGGGAAAAAATATTTGGCAACTCTATGTCAGATCAACGCCTGATCTCCATAATCTATAAGATACTACAAAATATCAATAAGAAGAAGATAAACCATCCAATTAAGCGATGGGCAAAGGAGATGGACAGATACTTCACTAAAGAGGAGATCCAGGCAGCCAAAAAACACATGCGGACATGTTCACGATCTTTAGTTATTAAATTCAAATCAAGACAACAATGAGATACCATCTCACCCCAACAAGATTGACCATGATCCAGAAAACACAAAACAACAAATGCTGGAGAGGCTGTGGAGAAAGTGGAACCCTCCAACACTGTTGGTGGGGTTGCAAAATGGTCCAGCCTCTTTGGAAGGCAATCTGGCGCTTCCTTAAAAAAATGGATATTGGTATACCATTTGACCCAGTAATTCCACTACTTGGAATATATCCTACAGATTCAAGGCTTTTCACACCAACGGACACATGCACCAGAATGTTTATCGCAGCACAGTCCACAATAGCAAAAAGGTGGAATCAACCCAGATACCCAACAATAGAAGAATGGATAGGTAAACTATGGTACATATACTCAATGGAGCACTACGCAATGATAAAGAACAACGATGATTCCAGGAAACATCTCCTAACCTGGTTTCAACTGGAAAACATTATGTTGATTGAGAGTAGTCAGCGACAAAAGGACAAATACTGTATGAGACCTCTACGATAAGATCTCGAAAACAGACTTGTGTATAGAAGAAAAGACTCTTTGACAGCTGCAAGGGAGGGGAGGGAGGGAGCAAGGGCGAGAGGGGGAGGGTTTAATTTAGGAAGTTACTAGAAATCTAGTTGGGAGAAAGCGGTGACAGCACACATTAGGAACAAGAACAACATTAAGTGGACTTCAGCATAACTTGAGTACTCCTTCCATCTTAATTCAATACTGCAAGGATAGAGTAGCTGGGGTGGGGGATGGGGGACCATGCTGTTAGGCGAATTCCAGGCCAATTGGCACAACTAGCGTTTTGCTAAGAGAGCTCTCTGCACCCCACATTGGTGAGTGGCGTCTGGGTTCTTAAAAGCTGCCAAGCTGCCATCCGAGGACACAGCAAATGGTCCCAACTTAGCAGGAACGGATGCTCACCGAGGGCCAAAATGGCATGCGGTAAAGACAACCAAGAAGACAGAGAGACCCACAAGAGTGGGTGCCTACATCGACCTGGGACCAGAAGAACCGGATGGTGCCCAGCCACCACCAGTGATAGCCATGACGGAGCTTACAGAGAGGAGCCTCACTGGCAACACAAGAATAAAAAGAGATGCATCATGAGATCTCCACTAAAAGACCTCAATTGATGGTCCAGCGGTTTTGGGGATCCTCTGAGAGCATGGTCCCCGGCCCTGATGCTGCCCGTTCCCATAAATTATAACAAAGGTCCACTCTTTGGACAGGAATGGATTGGCCTTGGCAATGCAGAGTAACCATATATTGGAAGCACTTTATGGTTCTATACATCTATAGGATATCATCTTGCTGACCTCTGGCTGGAGGAAGGGGAGTGGACGGAGATGAGGGGAAAGGAGACTGTTGGGAGGATGAGACATGTATGGAGCAGACAGGAATAGTGTGCAGTCACCGGACAGGGAGAGCAGTGGAAGCTGCATATAGGGGGGCATGTAAATTTACATGTGAATGTACATTTTTACTCAGTTATGTTAAATAAAAATAAAAAAAAAAAAAAAGAAAGATCAGTCTTGGGCGGGGGGAGCTCCCAGTCCATGGAAAATGGAGGAAATTAGTTAGAAAAGGAGGAAACTGGGGGTAAGATCAGATGCAGTGACTGCTGGGAGTTGTAACAGGGTTGTTGCAGGTGTGAATAAGTCAGGAAACAGAAGAGTGTGTACAAACAGTGCTTGCGACAGTTTGCTGAACTAGATTAAAGTACTGGACAGAAGCCAGACCTGAGCAACTTCTGATTCCCAAACAAATAATTGGGATGGAGGCACTAATCAGTGCCAGATATATCTGAAAGGCTTAACTAAGTTAAATTTGTTGTTGCTAGTTGCCATAAAGTCAGCTCTGACTCACTGAGACCTTATGTGTAACAGAACACTGTGGTCAGCTCCCGCTTCATTCTCACAATCACTGATGTGTTTGAGTCCATTGTTATAGTTATTACACCAATCTATCTCATTGAGGATTTCCCTCTTTTTTACTTACTTTCATAAATGTGATGGCTTTTCTAGTGATTGGTCTTTCCTGGTCCTGTATTCCAAATAAGCAAGACAAAATCTTACCACTCTAACTTCTAAGAAGCCTTCTGGCTGTACTCAGTCCAAGACTGATTTGGTCATTCTTCTAGCAGTCTATATACATGTATATTCATTATCCTCCTCCACAATTTGAGTATGTTAAGTCTTCTCTGGTCTTCCTTTTTCATTGTCCAGCTTTCCAATGCATATGAGATGACTAAAAATACTGCAGCTTGGGTTAGAAGCACCTTAGTCAGAAAAGTGACAGCTTTGCTTTTTCAAATACTTTAAAGAGGTCTTTTGCAGCAAATTTTCCCAATGTAATACATCAATTAATTATTTTACCACTGCTACCAGGGGGACTGATTGTTGATTCCAGCAGAATAAAATTTTCAACAACTTCAATTTTTTTCACCATTTATCAGGATATGGGTCAAGCTGTGAAAATGCTTATTTTCTTCATGTCCAGGTATAATCCATATTGTAAGCTGTAGCTCTGACCTTCATCACTAAGAATTCTATGTTGTCTTCATTTTTGGTAAACGTAGTTGTGCTATCTGCATAGCACAGGTTGTTAATGTGTCTTCCTTTAATCTTGATGCTGCATTCTTCCTTATATAGTTCAGCTAGAATTGTGGAAACAGAAGGTGGGGTGTGTGTATCCTTACAAATATTTATAGGTTCAGATTCTTTAAGTCATAATAATGTATATAAATTAATAGGTTTACTAGGCAAAGTACACGAAAAAATTTCACAGAGCCTAGTGTAAGTAGATCCCCAATAAACATCACTTTCTTATTTGTATCCTGCTTCTACGTCAGGGCTACAGAAAAGTCCTACTATTTCCAGTCTACTAAGGTGCCTTCCACATTTGCTCGGCCCCCACATGACACCTGGTCTCTTAGAGGCTTACTGATAGAGGACCCAGGCAGCTATTTCAGCTTTCCCAGGGTAAAGATTAGCTCTACCAAGGCTTTCCATCACCCTTTCCAATTCCCAAAGGGCATACAAACCATCTAGTGGCCCGGTGACGTAGTGCTTCCTGAGTCAGATGAAGCACAGAGCCCTAGGACTTTGGGCTAGGCTTTGCTTAGCCTGTTTGGAGGGGCTGGGAGACACTAGAACTGAGGTGATGTTAACAAACTCTCACAGACCCTCAGAGGGCTTTCTTTGTGGGATTTAATGTGCAGTATCTCAAGTGCTAAATTATTCTTTGCTTAACTGAGCTTGAACTAGTGAGAAAAGAAAAATGGGAGAAATAGGCAAAGAAATTTTTCTCTCTTTGCATACCACTTACTGCTTCATCTCAGGTAAAGTAGTTCCCTACTGCCTATCCTATGACAGCCCCAGAACCAAGCAAGAGGTTGAGGATATTTGTGAATCTATGAACAATTTGGTAAAAGAGGCGACTGTATGTGCTTGTTTTCCTTCCCTGCTTCACTTCCCTTTTCTCATCCTTTTTGCCACACTGAGACTGTGTACCAGCCCTTCCACCCTCTTAAAGTGTTAACAAGTAAGCTTTTCCTCTTATGGCTCTGTTTTCTGGGAACCCCAGCAAATACTCAACAAACAGCTGGATCGTTGACCTATTCAGCACACACACCAAGAATGTGAAACAATAAGGCTGCAAGCCAATACCCAAATGCACTACTGCAGTTGATGAAAGCTGCTCAAATAGCTGGCCTAAGCTCTTATAAGAATAATCCAAATCTAAAAGGAATTGTATAATCATTTCAAATCAGTCCATGTAAAATATCTAGTACAATGTCTGGCACAAACTAGACACTCAGTAAATATGTATTAAGTGATTTATTCATTGATTTCCACCTTTTATCAAAGACAACAAGGGACAGCACAGAGGGAAATAAAACATCAGTTCTGTATTATGAATGTGTACACAGTCAGAAGGACAAACTAAAATCTTGGATGACCTACATCTAATATTTCTGTGTTCACTATTAGAGCACATGTGAAGATTAGGCATAGCAGTTGGAACAGTAAGCTATTGATAAACGCTTGACCTCAGAGCAGCCTAGTCAGTGATCACTGTCATGGGTTGAATTGTATTCCTCAAAAAATGTATATGGCAGTTTGGCTGGGCCGTGATTCCTGGCATTGTGTGATGTTCCCACATGTTGTAAATCCTGCCTCTATGATATTAATGAGGGTGGATGGGCAGCAGTTGTATTGGTAGAGCAGGACTCAGTGTGTAAGATTGTTTTGTGCCTTGAAGTAGTCTCTTGAGATACAAAGGAAAGAAGCTAGCAGAGAACTTCAGGGATATCATCATTAAGAAAGAAATTAGTACTGGGAGCTGATCCTGTCCTTTGGAAAGGACAAAGGTCCTTGTGCCTTAGAAGGTTCCAGTCCAGGGGAAGACTGACGACAAGGACCTTCCTTCAGAGCCAGCAGACAAAGCCTTCCTGACACCCTGCATTTGGACTTTAAGCTTACTGGACTGTGACAAAGCCATCCACTTGTAGTATTTCTGTTCAAGCAGTACTAGATGACTAAAACAATCACATGGGTGAGAATTACCACACATCATGAGAAAGCATCAAGCTACAAGTGGTGGCTGTCAGATAACAAGCAAGTGTGCCAAAGGTGAGGAGCTATCATGAAATTCAGCACTTGTCAATTCTTAGTTATGCATAAGCCTAACCTCCAATTTATGGACAGAATTTGAATACTATGTGTGCTATATTGTACTTAATCTAAACAATTCTAGTATTACATCCCTATTGTTGTAACAAACATTGTATATGGAATCTACTCCAGTTGTAGTACAAAGCTGAGATGTTTATACAACTCTAAATGTCTAGAACTCCCTGAATTTGAATTCATAGTATTTATATACAACTTCTAATATATCAGACTGCGCAACAATTAATTGTAATGTCCTAGAAAATTCCTTTTAAAGAAAATGAAATATCTGATTATTCCAATTCTAATCTTATAAAATGTAAACCAACTTCATAACTAATTTCTATCCCCAATAACAATGGCTTTCTTCTTTAAAATGACAGTTAAAAAATATTTAGTAGTTGGTACTATTCTTCTCCCAAACGGTTGATGAATAAAAATTTAATATATAGACAAAATGGAAAAGTAGATAGATGCTTCCTGCAGCCCTTCTAACAACAAAGAGCCAAAAGAACAAATGTTCCCAGTATATATATGACACCATAGGAGCCCTGACCCTCAAAGGGAAAGTTGAGAAACAGGGCTGAGCAAAGGGGAAGAAAGAATAGTGCTAGAAGTTCATATGATTCCACAGACCTGATCTACCAGGTAACAGCAGTAGCCAAGTATGGTGGGTCAGCAAGGAAATCGGTGGTGTTTCCCTCACTGGAGGTAACTGTGTGGGGAGTCCACTTGCACCTCCAGAGCCATCAAGGGATAGAATCAGACTGTTGAAAGCTAAGTCGTGCATGTAACTTACTGCCAGAGCTGATTTGAATCTTTCCTTCCAAACGAGTGCTCCCACTTCTCTTTCTGGTACTGTGCCTAGCTCTGGAATCTGATGCCTTTGACAGAGCTGGAAGTAGGACTGCTTAAGCCTTCCCTGAACCATTCTCCTACACTTGAAGGGACAGTTCAGCAAACTTGAGAAAGTGGGAGGAAAAGAAAAAAAAATATTTTTCTGCTGACTCCCCTAAGCTTAAAAATCAGGGTAGAAACTGTTCCTTCATCTTGATTCAGAAATTTAAGGGGGCACACAAACCTCACAGACACTCAGGGTCTGCTGTTAAACCTATGCCTTTCTCCATAGCTTCAGCCAGACACCTATGCCTATAGCAATCACCCAGCTTGCCTAAGATAGTAGGCAACAGCCTGCTCCACACACACTCAGTGACTGACCATCTGGACACCTGAGCTGAATCCTTATAAGAAAAGTAAACTGTATATTTTTAGAACAAAAAACTAGAACACAGTAGGTAAACATAAATAACTACAATTTACTCATGGCTTAGGAACAGCAGTCCATATTAAAGCACATAAAGGGGTGAACAATGATCTCTTCAGGAAGATCCCAAAACAAACAATCAAATTTTCCAGAGGAAGAGAGCATCCTGGAATTATCAGAGGCAGAATAATAAAAGATAACTATTTAGAACTCTTCAAGAGCTGAGAAAAAAGATGAGGCAAAATACAGCAGAGCATAGTGATAAATTGAACAAACTGTAAGAACATATTGAGTGGCAATGGAAATTGAAAAAATTAATAATAACAGAATTATACACCTCAATAGAAAGTCCAAATAGCAGAACTGAGGCAATGAAAGCTGGAATTAGTAAAACTGAAGATAAAGCAAATGACTTCAACATATTTTAGGAAAAATCAGATAAAAGAAGTTTGAAAAATCAAGAAACACTAAGAATTACACAGCACTCTATGAAGAGAAATAATATGTGAATGATTGGAGTACCAGAACATGGGGGATAACAGAAAATACAGAGAAAATTGTTTAAGATTTGAAGACAGAAAACTTTCCTGATATCATGAAAGATGAGAAGATACCTATCTAAGATACTCATCAAACTCCTCACAAGATCCCAAAAGAAAGACACCAAAGCACATTATAATCAAAGTTGCCGAAACTAAACATAGGGAGACAATTTTAAAAGTGGTTAGAGGTAAACAAAAAATATCTTACAAAGGAAAAACTATAAGGCTAATCTTGAACTACTCAGCAGAAACTATGCAAGAATTATATATCCAGCAAAACTGTCTGTCTAACATGATGGTAAAATTAAGACATTTCCAGATACACAAATTTAGGGAATTTGCAACAACCAAACCAAAATGACAAGAAACACTAAAGGGAGCCCTTTGTGAAAAAATCAGTAACACCAGGAAACAGCTCAAGACCAGCACACAGAAAAGAGCAACTGGTTATCAGACCAAAATGGGGAATCATAAAAATAAATCATAGGCAAAACACTTATAGGGAAACAGAGATGTCATTATGTAACACTCCAATAAAAAAGAGGGAGCTAAAAGAAAATGTAGTGATAGATCTTTCATGTGGAAAGGAAGTCAAGGAGATATAAAGAAATTAAAGACTGTTTAAATTTAGAAAAATAAGAGTAAATATTAAGGTAACCACAAAGGAAAATAACAATCCTACACGTTAAAATTTAAATAAATAAATAAGAGAAACATTAAGTCTAAGCAAATAGAAAACCATCAACTTTGAAAAGGACGAAAAGAATACACTTAAATAAAAACAACAGCACAGTAAATTACTAGAACAAAAGGACTTGTCTATAACACAAACAAATAAAAATGATAGCACTAAGCTCATAGCTATCAACAATCACACTGAATGTAAATGGACTAAATGCACCAATAAAGAGATGGAGAGTAGCAGATTGGGTTAAAAAACAACATGAACCACCTATATGCTGCCAACAGAGACACAGCTTAAACTTAAAGACACAAATAAACTACAACTCAAAGGATGAAAAAGATATATATCAGGCTAACACATTCCAAAAAAATGCAAGAGTAGCAATATTAATCTCTGATAAAATGGACTTTAAAGTAAAATCCACCATACTGGATAAGGAAGGACATACAATGATTAAAGAATCAATAATCTAGGAGGACACAACCATACTAAAAACCTACGCATCTAACAACAGGGCTTCAAAATACATAAAACAAACACTACTTGCATAGAAATAGTTCCACAATAGCAGTAAAGGACAGAACATCTAGAGAAAACTCAATAAAGACATGTTGTTGTTGCTGTTAGGAGCCGTTGAGTCAGTTCTGACTCATAGAGACCCTAAGAACAACAGAATGAAACACTGACTGGTCCTACTCCATGACCACAATCATTTTCATGCTTAAGCCAAATTGTTACGGCCACTGTGTCAATCCACGGTGTCGAGGGTCTTCCACTTTTTCACTGACCCTCCACTCTACCAAGCATGATGTCCTTCTCCAGGGAATGCTCTTTCCTGACAACATGTCCAAAGTATGTAAGATGCAGTCTTGCCATCTTTGCTTCGAAGGAGCACTCTGGTTGCACTTCCAGAACATGGCAGTCCATGGTACATTCAACATTCTAGAATTCAATAACAAATCAAAAAATAATTCACCATGACCAGGTGGGATTCATACTACAGATGCAGGGATAGTTCAACACTAGAAAAAACAATTACTATAATCACCCACATAAATAAAGCAAAAGACAAGAAATGCTTGATTTTATCAACTGATGTAGGAAAATCATTTGACAAAGTCCAACATCCATTCATGTTAAAAACTTTCAGCAAACTAGGAATTGAAGGGAAATTCCTACATTATAAGGGGCATCTAGGCAAAGACAACAACAAACAACATCCTAAATAGAGAGAGTCTGAAAACATTCCCCTTGAGAACAGGAACCAGATAAGCGCCCATCATTAGGACTGTTATTCAACATTGTCCTAGAGATTCTAGCCACAGCGATCAGGCAGGACAAAGAAATAAAGCACATCCAAATTGGTAAGGAAGAATAAAAGTATTTCTATTTGCAGATGATATGATCTTATATACAAGAAACCCTAAAGAACCCACAGAAAAACTACTGAAACCAGTAGATGAGTTTAACAAAGTTTCAGGATACAAAATAAACAGTCAGATTCCTTCACACCAACAAAGAGATGATCAGAGGAAAGCACCAAATCATTACCATTTGCTATAGCCCCCAAGAAGATAAAATACCTAATAATAAATCTAACCAGAGACACAAAAGACCTATACAAAGAAAAAGGAACCAAAAGAGACCTACCACCACTCCCCCCAAAAAAACACCAAACCCACTGCTATAGAGTTGATTCTGACTCCTGGTGACTCTGTAGGGCAGAGTATAACTGCTCCAATAGGGTTTCTAAGGAGTGCTTAAAGGATTTGAACTGCCAACTGAAAGGTAACGTTTAACCACCATACCACCAGGGTTTCCAAGAGATCTATAGAAGCAGTGAAATGTACCTTGCTCATGGACAGGAAGACTTAACCCCATGAAAATGTCTATTCTACCCAAAGTGATCTATAGATACAATGAATCTCAAAACAAATCACAAGGGCATTTTTTAAGTAGATGGAGTAACAAATCACCAACCTCACATGAAAAGCAAAGAAGCCTTAGATAAGTAAAGCATTACTGAAGAAGAAGAACAAAATGGGATGTCTCATCCTACCTGACTTTAGAACCTATTCTATTGCTACAATAATCAGAACAGCCCGATAGTGGTACAAAAATAGATACATAGATCAATGGAACAGAATCGAGAATCCAGATATAACACCACACACCTATGAGCAGCTGATATTTGACAAAGGTCCAAAGTTCATATACTGAGGGAAAGGCAGTCTCTTTAACAAATGGTGTTGACATAACTGGATATCCATCCGTAAAAAAATGAATCTCACACCATACATAAAAACTAACTCAAAATGGATCTAAGACTTACATATAAAATCTAAAAGAATAAAGATCATAGAAATAAAAATAGAAACAACATTGGAATCCCCTAATAGAAGGAGACTGATACTTAGGCTACAAAATATTACCAACAATGCACAAACAGTAGAAGAAAAAAAATAGATAACTAAGAACTCCTAAAAGTCAAACACATATGCTTACAAAAAACCTTACCAAAAGAGTAAAATGACTGTTTACACAGCAGGAAAGAATTTTTGGCTACCACTAATCTGATTGGCATCTAGTCTCCATATTCTGCAAGATACTGCAAAACCTCAACAAGAGACAAATAACCCAAATGAAAAATAGGCAAAGAATATCAACAGGCACTTTACCCAAAGAAGACATCCAAGACAGATACATAAGAAAATATAATCATCACCCATCAGATAAGTGCATATCAAAACAACAGTGAGATACCATTGCACCCCAACAATGCTGGCCAAAAACCCCAAAATAATAAATGTTGGAGAGGTTGTGGGGAGAACGGAACTCATCCACACTACCGGTGTTAATATAAAATCAATTTGGCACTTTCTTAAAAATCTAGAAATACAAATACCGTATGATCCAGCAATACTACTTCTTGAAATATGTCCACACAAACAGATACATGCACACCAATGTTTACTGCAGCACTGTTCACAAAAGCAAAAAGAGGAAATCAACCTAGGTGACCATTAACAGATGAATGGATAAATAAACTACATTATACTCACCCAACAGAATACCACAGAATGATAAGGAACAACGATGATTTTAGGAAACATAACAGAGTCATCTGGAAGATATTATGCTTGATGAAATTAGTTGGATGCAAAAGGACACATACTGTATTGTATGAGACAATTATTATAAGGACTTAAGAAAAGATTAAGCACGGAAGAAAATAATCTTTGATGGTTACAAGTATGGGGAGGACAGGAGAAGAGTATTCGTAGATTAGATAGTAGATAGGAATTACCTTAGGTGAAAGGACTGACAGTGCACAGTAGAAATAATTTTAGCACAACTGGATTACACTAAAAGCTACATCTGACATTTTAACAGATACAGTAGCAGGGATGGGGTCTGGGGACCATAATTTTAGAGCATATCTATGCTGATTGGCATAACTAAGTTTTTTTTAAGATAAAGTTCTGCATATCACTTTGATGAGTAGCGTCTGAGGGTCATAAAAGCTGGCAAGTGGACACGTAAGTAGCATCAGTTTGTCCCAATCTGCCTGGGACTGTCACAAAGAAGTGACAATAGACCGAAGGACATCAAAGACAGGAGGAAAATTTGAGTCCAGTAGACAGAAGGTGCCATATGATCCAGAGACTACTTCAGCATGAGACCAGAAGACCTAGATGGTGCCTGGCCACCACCAGTCACTGTCTTGACAGGAAACACAATGTAAAATCACTGAAGTGGTGTGAGAAAAATGGGTGTGCAGAACTAGTACTCTATTAAAAAAACATACCTTATGGTCCATCAAGCTGGAGGGTCCTCTAAGGACATGGTCCCTGGACTCTCTGTTAGCCCACAGCTGAAACCAGTACCAAAGCCAACTCTTCAAAGACTGGGCTGTAAGACATAGAGTGATGCGGCAAGTAATATGCTTCTTCACTTAAATACACACAGGAGACTGCCCACACAGTGACTCTCTAGAGGCAAGATGAGAGGGTGAAGGCAGACCAGAGCTGGTTGAATAATAGGGCATTACAGAGTAGGAAGGAGGAGCACGCTGTCATCGGGTGGTGGGGAGAGAGCAGTTAGAGTGGCATAGTGGTGAGTGTTCAGGGTTTTCTATGGCAAACTGATTTGGATTGTAAACTTTTACTTGAAGCACAATAAAATGGTTTTTAAAAATTGATATATAATACTGCATACAATAATCATATAAAGTATATACATTATGCTTATTTTGCAGAATAAACAAAGTGAGTCTCGAAAGGTGTAATATCTTACCCCAAATCATTAATCATTATACAATATTGTCAGATATAAAACTAAGATATTTGGTGCTTTACCAATTACTATTTATCCTTTACAACATATTCTTTCTAGAGAAGGGGAAGGCTGTCCAGTTTTTACATGTCTATTTTTATTCATTCATTCATCAAATATTTAGAACTTCCTATATGAATACTTTCTGGTGAACATATAGACAAGCCCTTATCCCTACAGCATCACATTTTCTTTTATTTTTGTTGTTGAGAATATACACAGCAGAGCTTTTACCAATTCAACTATTTCTACATGTATAATTCATTGATTATATTCTTAAAGTTGTGCAAACATTCTCACTCTTCTTTTCTGACTTATTCCTCCCCTATTAATGCAAACTCACTGCCCCTTAAGTTTCTCACATAGTTTACCAAGTTGTTGTTGTCAATTTGATCCCATATATTCAGTTCTTAAAAGAGCACAGTGCTTAGCTAAACTATTACTTGGTTTAAAGAGATTTCAGGGTATATTTTTGGTTTAAAGTTCAAAGATTACCTCAGAGCAATAATTTCAAAGGTTCAGTCAGCTTCCAGAGCTCTAGAAATGTGGAGTCCATGAGAATCTGAAGTTGTGTTCTGTAACTCTCAAATTTGCACAACTAACCTGGGAAGTAAGGAGAACAGCCCTTATTATTAAACATTTTATTGAGCACACATTATGTGTTAGTGAAGACATTACTTACATTAGATCAGTTTCCCTTCAAAAACAAGAACTCTCAGACCTTTCACAAAAAATATGACTGTCCTACAGAAATATGAACTGGCTTCTCAGAAGGCATACTCCTGATCCTATCTATGGTGTGTGTTATGTTGTGAAGATCTGGAACTCAGAAAGTTTATTATTTTATCCAAAGTCACAACTTGAAAGAGTCAAGAATCTAACATAGGACTTGTAGCTCTATAACTCATCATTTAAATAATGAGACTTACATTTTAAAAGTCTCAAATTTAAGTCTAAAGACCAAAGTGTAAGCAGCAACAATGGATGCAAAAAAAACAAAAAAAAAAACATAGCTTTATATAAACACAAGGTACGTATGCAATTACAATCTCCGATTCCAGGTCCAAGTATAGGAACAGTTGAAAACTTCACCATAATCTTTGTACATGAATCTCATTACTAAAAACTAGTTTAAGGTATAAAACTTTAAAATCAAGAAAATAAATTTGAATACATTCTACCATTACATTACCTTCCAGTTTCAGGAAGAATGACTGTGTAAGTCAAGGAAGGAGAAAGAACAGACTTTGAGTGTGGACACACAGATTACTTAACTCATTTACTTGTTTTACAGTTTCAACCATAGGCTATTCAGACCTTAGTCAAGGTCAAGAACGATTTCTTCTAATAACATACTCATTTAATATTTTCAAGGAAATATAATAAACAAAAATCCCTCAAATTAGATTATGTTGCATCCTTTCTTTGCTTTCATTCTCCAAAGTTTGAAGATTTCAGAGTCACTTACAGGATAGAAAGCAATTGCTTTATATTTTAATGCTGTCTTAAACAGATTCCAAAAAGATGCTATGATTCAAAGCTTCCTTTGAGGCAACAAAACCCTCAAGAAGACTGTGTTTTGTCTTGCATTAGGGATCTTTCTTCAGAGTCACTAATGTCACTTCAGTCAAGCACACAAATCTGTGCTGCACAGGTTCGGAACCACGTGACACGTGACCCTTTTACAGGGACTCCATCAAATGCTTCAGTTTACACTTAGAGAGACAAATTTCATTAACAAAAGTGAAACTCAAGATTAACGCCAAAAGCATATCTCTTTTACAATTGTTGGTAAACACTTATCTCTTGACCTCAGTATATATGAGGTTCTTTGGGTATATATTAGTTTCACTGAAGAATCAGTATCTCTATTCCATTCAAACTGACTAGCTACCTACAGTTTAACGTTACGTTCATGAAATGTTTTCAAGTACCTAGAACATTGAGGTAGGAACTCTAAACAAGTTATATTTTATTTACATCCACTTTTTAAAAATTTCCCCTATACCTCTTCTTATAGCATATCTTTGAAATAACTTCTAAGCTCCTCAGCATGATTTACCTAAGGCCCTTTGTGATCAGACCACTGCCTGCTCAGCCTCATCTTTCACTATCCTTCATCTCCTCAACATTTTCCTTTCTGGAAGCTAACGTTAAAGCTGCTACTTGAAGTTGAGGAAATCCATTATTGATGGAAACCTTGGTGGCATAGCAGTTAAGAGCTACACCTGCTAACCAAAAGGTAGGTAGTTCAAATCTTCCAGGCACTCCTTGGAAACTCTATGGGGCAGCTTTACTGTGTCCTATTGGGGTTGCTATGAGTTGGAATCTACCTGACAGCTCTGGGTTTGGCTTTTTGGTTTTATTACACTGTGCCTGTGTATATGTGTTCCCACTCCGTCCCTGCCTTGGGCAACTCTGACTCCTACACCAGACAAGGATGAATTGTCCTCTTGTTTGCCTTGTTAGCAGTCTTTGTGTATCCCCAGCATGTCGCCCCAGTAGGTTAATACATACTGTGTTCTTATTATGGGCCAGCAACTACGCTGAATGAGTTATATATAGTGCAGTTGTTATGTGTCATCAAGCTGGTTATCATACTTAATCTTCAGAGTAACTCTAGCTGGTTGGTACTACTATCTTTTCCCTGTCTCAGTTTTTGTCAATTTAAGTATGTCTTACCACAGTCACATAGATATTTCATACACAGAATTTAAACCCATGCCTGAATTTAGTTCTCATATATAGGGTCGCCATGAGTTGGATCCGACTTGATGGCACTTGGCTTTGGCTGGCTCTTATTATGTGCCTTATTTCTAAATTTTCATCATATATTATTATGCTGGTCAAAAATTCCCTGTCTGTATCTTCCACACGATAATTCATCCATTAACACACTATAGAGAAAATTCCAACTATAGGGTTGCTATGAGTCAGAATTGACTTGATGGCAATAGGTTTTGTGGGTTGTTGAAGAAAAGATACTTCACAGCATTATCTTTATCTACCAATAAAGTGTCTTTAATATATCCATGGTAGTTCCTAGTTATGACTTTTTGGTTTTTAGGAACATTAGCCACAATCTGCTTAAAATGATGAAGAACAGAAATCTGTCAAATATTACCAACATTTGCAAGAGTACTTTCTGTCCTTCCCCTTAACTCTTTCAGAAATCCCTCTATTTTCTATCTTTTTTTCAATCTTCCTTTTCTTCTTTCTTCTTTTTCCTCCTTCCCTTCATTCCTTCCTCTCTGAGTCAGCTTTCTGATTTTTCATGATTCCTAACATATTACTGACTGCATTTCTGTGACTCTATCTTTAAGTGCTTTCAGCATCCTAATATGAAATATATTTATCTGATACAGAGATATTAGCTGACAGATTACATTTGACTGTACTCTTGCATCTGATCACGGTCCCAAATTTGCCTAAATTTGATTCCCCTCCTTTGTCTCCCTCTTTGCTTTCATTTGCATTCCACTTTCCTTGATGTAGAATGTAGCACTTGGAGCTGAGTCATCCTGCTGCTTTCTCTCAGCTGGTAGCATTTGTCCAGCATCCTCCAGCAGCAAGCCTAACTCTTTTGCTCAACTGCTTCCTCTACATACAAATAAAAGATCATTTTGTTTGTGATTAATACTTGGCAAGCTTTTCCCCAAACTGCAGGATTTTTTGTTTGTGTTTCTGATACTATTGTTTCAGTCCCCAGACACACAAGTTATTCAAAGAGATTAATCCATTCAAAAGACCCAACACCTTTCAACTGTCTTGTCAGAAGCACAGGAAAGGTCACTTCAGGACTGGCTAAAGCTCCAGAAGTGCAGATAACTGCCAATTTTTCACCTTAATTTAGCTATGCAGACTTGTCCTAGAAGCACCAAAGCCAACATGTCTGCAAGATGAGTTTATCACTGTTTACAAAGCTTAGGCTTGAGTTTTGAATTCCCATTTCACACCAGAATTTATTTACCAACATAAACATGCACATCTCAAAGTCCTTACTTTATCAGGAAAGAGGGCAGAAAACCAATCTATAAAGTTCCCATTGGCCTTAAAATCAGAACACATCAGGAGTGCCTTGTTAGATGAATTTATCAGCGGGGAAGCCTGCAGCTCATCAGCTTTCTGTTCTTCAAAAGTAGGTACTTACTGCAGTCAAGAGGAATTATTCCTGAGGATTTCTGATCATGAGGATGTTTTCATCACCTTAAAAAAGAAATCAGAATAAGACATCTTTTTTCCTTGCATTTGTTTTCCCCTATGATATTTCATTTGATTTCAATGTCTTTGCTCTACACTTAGCTTGTTTTAATTAGTAAGTGAAAATTGTGTATTCAAATAAAATCCAAGAAATAGTATTTATTCACTACTGAAACATTCAAACAATCTGCAGTGGCCAGGATAATACACTTGGTGCCCAGGCAGATGCAAGAGATGCAGGTCTGTTTCCTCAAGCAGGTGCTGACACAGTGGTAAAGAAAGACAGGTAAATGGAGTATGATGAGTATTTTGAATGATAACTAAAGGAAGGATACACATGACCTCTCTGGCAATACTGAAGACATTATAGCAGAAGGACATAGGGGAAGAAGAGAACTCACTGTTATTGGGTGCCTAATATGTTCCAGTGGACACGCTGGTAACATAGTGCTTAAATGCTGTGACTACTAAACAAAAAGGTCAGTAGTTGAAACCCACCAGGTGGTCCTTGGAAACTTTATACAGCAGTTCTACTGTGTCCTTTAGGGTCACTATATGCTCTAGTAAATTAAGCATTTAACAGATGTCATTTTATTAAATCTTTACTATATCCCTTTTATAAGTACAATTTTAGGTAAGAATAAGGATGAAGAAGTTAATTAACCTAATTTACCCATTGTGAATCACAGAGCTGATTCTCAAAATCAGTCTGATCCAAAGTGTTGATGTGTCCCCTATATTATGTTGTCTTCCAGGGTTTATCTCAGCTGTGTGGTAAGAAAGTACTGGGCATTGTCTTTTTTTAAAGATACATCTCAAAGGAGTTTTCCAGGAAGGAAAGAAAGAGAAGGCAATCCTAAGCAGACAGGCCACTATAATAAAAAAAAAACTACGTAAAGCAAAACACTAGAAAAGAAACTCTGAGGGTGAACATAAATAATGATAAATAAATCAGCCCCATCAAGATCTAAACGTGTAGAATTCATTGTATTACTATTCTTTCTGTGTTGTGCCCATCTCCATAACGATTACCTAGTTGAAATTTTTAGAATATATCTATGTATGCTTCTAAGTATAAAAATAATTATAATAACATTTTATTTACCATATATTTTCTAAAATCTGAACATATTTTAATATTTTTATAAGTATCTAATGAGATACGCAGCATTATCATTTCAAAGATGAAGATGTGGATAAATAGATGGTAAAAAGGTCCCCCAAGGACCATGCTCTCTGAGGACATGGAGGCCTATTGGTATAATTAGCATATTGCTAAGAGAGTCCTCTCCACCCTAAGTTGGTGAGTGGCATCTGGGGTCTTAAAAGCTAGCAAACTGCCATCTGGATACACCAACTGGTCCCAACTCATCCAGAACAGATAATCACTAAGGACAAAAATGACACGGGGAAAGAGAACCCAGAAGACAGAAATACCCACGTGAATGGGTGAGTACATCAACATGCGACTAGAAAAACAAGATAGTGTCCAGCCACCTCCAGTGACAGACGTGATGGAGCTCACAAAGTTGAGTCCCAGTGGCAATACAAGAATAAGAAGTGGTGCACCCTGAGAACTCCACTAAAAGATCACAATGGATGGTCTGAAAGCCTAGGGATTTCCCTGGGAGCATGGCCCCTAAACCTGAAGCTGCCCCTAATCATAAATCATTACTGAGGTCAGCTCCTCAGACAAGAATGGACAGGACTTGGCAACACAGAGTGACCATACCATGTGTGCACTTTATGATTCTATGCATCTATAGGATGTTGCCCAACTGGCCTCTTACTAGAGGGGAGTGGAAAGGCTGGAGAAGAGAGGACAGGGGATTGTTAAGAGGATATGACTTATATAGAATAGAAAGGAGGAGTATGCTGTTACAAGGCAAGGAAAGCAGTGGGAGCTGCATATAGGCAGGCATGCGATTTTAATTTAAACCAGATTGTACACTTTCACTGAATCACAAAAAATAATTTTTTTAAAAAAAGTCCCCCAAGGCCATATAACTGAGAAGTTGTAAGGTTGTGATTTTAATTTATATAATCTGCTCCTATCTACTGCATGAAAACCCTGGTGCTATGTCTGCTAACTAAAAGGTCAGCAGTTCAAATCTGCCAGGTGCTCCTTGGAAACTCTATGGGCAGTTCTACTCTGACCTTTAGGGTCCCTATGAATCAGACCCAACTTGACAGCAGTAGTTTTGTTTTTGATATTTTTATCTACTGCACAGGACTGCCTCTTCAGTTCTGATTATCAGTAATATCACCTTACACTTCAATTAATAGTTACTCATACAAGAAAAATGGGACTTCATATCAAAAGTTTCCAAAGCTATACAAAGGTCAAAAAGACTTGGTTCTATCTTCTCATATCATCAGCCATCTTTAAAGAACTGCCACTGAGGAATAATCAAAGGGATATAACAACTAAATATGATGTAGCATCACTGACTAGATCCTGTAATAAAAAAAGACATTAGTAGAAAAATTGGTGAGATCCAATAAAGGATGTAACTTAGTAGAGGATCAATGTTAATTTCTTAGTTTTTATTATCATACATGATACAGTAACATTAGGGAAAACTGAATGAAGTGTATAGAGGAAATTTTTTAATTGTTTTGACACTTCTCTGTAAGCCTAAAATTATTAAAAATTAAAAGGTAAAGATTATCAGAGGAGTAAAAAAGCATGAATCAATTTTATGCTGTCTATAAGAGACATGCTTTAAAGAAATTCTTAGGTTAAAAGTTAATAGATGGAAAAAGGCACACACATGAAAATAATAAGTATTAGAAGGCTGAATAAGCTATATGAATATAAAATAAAACAGACTTAAGACAAAAAAAGATTAACAGAGACAGAAACGAACATGTCTGTTTTAGTCAGCTAGTCCCGCTCTAACAGAAATACCACAGAGTGGATGGCTTTAAAAAGGGAACGTTTATTCTTACACAGTCTGGTAGGCTACAAGTCCATATTCAGGGTGTCCGCTCCAGAGGAAGGCTTTCCCCTTGTCAGCTCTGGAGGAAAGTCCAGTATTGTGTCAGTCTTTGCCCAGGGAGCGTCTTGGCGCAGGAACCTCAGGTCTGAAGGATGCGCTCTTCTCCCAGAGCTCTGCCTGCTTCTCTTTCCTTTTATCTTTTGCTGGATGAAAGGATTAAGGGTGGGGCAAGACATACTCCAGGGAAACTCCCTTTATAGTGGAGCAGGGAGGTGATTTTATAAAGGGATTTACAGTCCCACCCTAATCCCCTAACATACAGCACAGGAAAACTACAAAATGGAGAACAGTTACAAGATACTGGGAGTCATGGCCCAGCCACATGGCTACACATATTTTTGGGGGAACACAAGTCAATCCATGACAACATCATAATGGTAAAAGAGTAAATTCCTCAAGAAAATATAATGATTTTAAATTTTCTTTCTTATTGATCCTAAATGTTTACTATTAGTAACACAGCCTCAAAGCAAATATGCCAATATTCATTAAATACAAAACTCAATTTTTTTTTCTATTGTACTTTAGGTGAAAATTTGCAACTCAAATTAGTTCCTCATACAAAAGTTTATGCACACATTGTTATGTGACCCTAGGTGCCATCCCTGTACTGTGAACACAAACTCCTCTGTGCTATCCAGATTTCTCTCAACCGTTCAGCCAGCTCCTATCTTCTGCCTTCTTATCTTGCCTCCAGACAAAAGCTGCCCATCAAGTCTTGTGCATATATTTGAACTAAGAAGCACACTCTTCACGAACATCATTTTATGTCTTACAGTTTAGTCTACTCTTTGAACAGTTGGCCCCAGCAACGGGTTTAGTTATAGGCTAACAGAGCGGCTGGTGGCTGTGTCTTCCAGGGTTCCTCCACTCTCAGTCAGATCACCAAGTCTTATCTTTTTACTGGAATTTGAGTTTCGCACTCTACTTTTCTTCTGCTCCATCAGGGACTCTCTGTTGTATTCCCTGTCACAGTGGTCATGGTTATAGTCAAGCACCATCTAGTCCTTCTGGTCTCAGGTTGCCAGAGTGTCTGGTTTATATGGCTCCTTTTGTCTCTTGGGCTAATATTTTCCTTGTGCCTTTGGTGTTCTTCATTTTCCTTTGCTCCAGGTTAGTTGGGAGAAATTGACACATCTTAGATGAACACTTACCAGCTTTTAAGACTCCAGACACCACTCATTAAAGTGGGAATGCAAACCTTTTTCATAATAAACTTTTGTGTGCCAATTGAATCAGATATCTCCAGAAACCACAGTCACCAGACTCCCATCCCTGCTATATCGCCCCTTGAAGTCTTTGGTCATGTTCAGTAAAGCTTCTTAGCTTTTTGTTTAACCCAGTGGTAATGACTTCCTTTGTATTGTACGTTGTCCTTTCTTTCACTAACAATATGGAACCATTCATGAATTTGTATGTCATCCTTGTATAGCCAAGCCAAGTGCTGTCGAGTTGGATCCGACTCATGGCGACCCTAGGGGCCAGGGTAGAACTGACCCCAGAGTATTCAAGGAGCGCCTGGTGGGCCATGTTAATTTTCTCTGTATTGTTCCAATTTTAGTATATGTGCTGCCAAAGCAACTACTCATTTGTATTTTTATATAAGAAATAATTAGAAAATAAAAATTTTAAATACTCATTTATAAGCACATAGATAACATTTTTGGAAATAATCTTAATAAAATACGTTCCAGGTCTTTTCATTCAAAATCTTAGAACACTGATTAAATAAACTAAAAAAGGGTTGTTTATGTTTATAGACCGGAAGGCTCAACAACTTTAGACATCATTTTCCAACAAAGTGATCTATATTTAAACATAATCCCCATAAAAATTCCAGCAGGATTTTTAATAAAAATTGATGATCTGATATAAAATTTATGTGGAACAGCAAACAATCTAAAATAATTTTAAATAGAAGAACAAAATTGGAGGACTTACAACAATTGAATTCAAAGCTTACTATATAAGTATACTGATCAAGGCAGTGTAGTACTGACCAAAATACATACAGATCAAAGGAAGAGAATAAAGCAGCAGTTCTGATGACTAAATTCTTCTGGGTAGCCAGACTACACAAATTTCACATTTTTTTCCTCATCAATTTCTCCAAATTCAACTAAAGTTTTATTCAAGCAAATCTTTTCTTTCTGTTGTTATTGCTACTCTGCTACTGAATACATCTGATTACTCTCTTTAGTAGAGATCCCTGGCGAGTCAGCTCGGCTCTGTCAGTTCTGTAAATCTGAATCAACCAGAGACAGGAACTACCACTGGGAGCTGCGGATGTCTCCATAATCACGGATGTGCACAAAAATATCCAGAGTAGATTCAAAGGGCTGTTTGTACACCAGAAAAAAAGTACACCTGGATCACCACAACCAGGAATTGGCCTCCTAGCAGGAAAGGGGTGGAATCCAAAATCATGAAGAGTACAATATGAAGTAGGGTTTCACTTGAGCACAACCCTAGATCAGTACCTAAAACCGCAGCTGTCACCTCCATCATGATACAAGATGACGTGTTAGGGACACAAAAATGTGAGGCTGTAGAGATTGCTACCCACAAAAAACCCACAGCCATCAAGTTAACTCCAACTCAGCAACCCTATACGACAGGACAGAACTGGCCCTTAGCGTTTCCAAGGTGTGCCTGAAAGATCTGAACCGCCAGCCACTATGCCACCAGGGCTGAGAATTAACAGAGGTCTCTTTCTCTTCAGTGTTCATTCTGCTAAAAGCCAAAGCCACTGCTTTCCCTTTGCTTTGCCTGCTCTGCACATCTCTTTGGTGATGGTGATGTGGGATATGAGAGGTACAGAGACTGCTCCAGCTTTTAGCTGGAGAAAAGAACAATGTCTAGTTTGAGAACCACCTGCAAATGTCTCTTCCATGCAGCAGGTATAATCAAGGCTATGACAGCTCCATTCTGCTTCACCAATCATCCTACAGAGCTACAGAAAAACAGTATGGTCTACTGTTTATCTGTTTCTCATCTTTGTGGGACTATACAATGATCCTGTGATGCTCTGTTAGTGTTAACACATTGCTCCTTAAATCAAGCCTGGACAGCTTAAATATGAAAATATTCCCTTATTCAAGCTTAAAGATAAGTTGTAATATACTGTGTGCCCTGCTTCCTTCTGGCAGTTGTAACATTAGTATAGTCAGGTAAGATAAGAAACAGAAAACACAGATGATTTTTTTCCCTTCACTTTTCAGTTTTTCTCTTAACCTCAATACAGCATCCCAGAGCCTAAAAGAGAGGCAGTAATGACGTAATTCAGATTGCTCCCCAGAGCTGAGTGCTCACCCTATTGGCCAGTTAGTTGACCATTGCATTTGGGCAAATGACTTAATCTTTCTGTCTCCTTATCTGAACTGGAGATAATGCATGCAATCTACCAAACTCACAGTATTAGTATGAGGATTACAAGAAGTTGATAGGAGTACAGTTGAAAATATGAAAATGAGATTATAAATTGGAGGTTAAAAATGTAGCACATGGTGAATGTAGAACATTTCACACTACTTCTTAAGATAATGTCAGACAAACTATGGGTATTGTTCAGATGTTTAACTCATTCTGCTTAAATTTAGCACTATGTTTAAAATGTAAACCCCTCCAAACATAATGGATTGTTTCAAGTATGATTATTCTTTATATGAGAGGAGAAAATAACTTATTTTTATCTGACTGCTATGGAACTGTATTAATTGTTTTTCAACCAAAACCAAACGAAATCCAATGCCTTTGAGTCCATGCTAATTCATAGCAACTCTACAGACTATATCAAAAAACAAACTGATTTTGAATTTAAAAAATCAAGACAGATTTAAACTTGGGGGATTAAAGGAGTTGCCAACTGTTATTTGTAAGTTCTGCCATTACATAGTAAGCCAGTTCTATAACAATCACATTGCTCCAGTGCTACCATCTTAGAATGAGAAAGTACAATTTAAACCAACTTAATAACTGAACTAGGGTTCAGCTAAAGCATCTCTACTGCCTCTCAGGATATATCACTCAGTGTGTATTTGAAGAAGACATAGAATGTGGTCAACCTTCACTGCTGGCTAGAGTTTGGTTACCCCTGCAACCTCAGTGTTTGGTTTGCGTTTTTTCTAATGACTAAAAAGATAGAGAAAGACTGAGGGGGGAAGACAGGGAGAACCACTTTTTATTCTTCTGTCAACAATTTGATTAGAAAGAATTTAACAGGAATGGTATTTTGTGACTGATGTTATTCTATTCATGATTTTATTATTATTATGATCATTGTATATTTGAATAAAAGCAACTCCTGTAAATCTTCATTCTACTTTCTTTTGCCTTCCATATACTCTGTGTTTTTCCCAACAAGTCAGTGTTAGTAGTAGCATCATGTGGTACAGATAGCATAGCCTGTGACCTAGAAGTATCTGGATCTGAGTTCGGACATTACCATTTAATAGGTATGTGACCTTGTGAAAGTTATTTATTCTTGCTGGCTGGCAGAAAAAAAAAAAAAATGATGTCATTGCACTAATGCCAATGATTCTAAAAAGAATCAAGAAAGAATCTAAAAGAATCTAAAAAGTTTTAAGTTGAATTCGCTTTTTTTCTTTCTTTTTGTATCTATCAACTCACTGTAATGATTTTCTTTAGGGAAAACCAATGTCCCTTTTATTGTGTCAGTTAACTCTCTTCGTGTTAAAGCTTGTATGTGTCTTAGACAATGTAGTTAAAACACAGCTAAGTGCCCACAGAGGGCTTAGATAGAAGAAAAAATGGACATTTGGTACCTATAGAGGAAAACATTTACTAATGGCATTTAAATTGACACAAAGAATGCTTTATTGGGATGCCAAGCTTGTTGTCTCTTTCAAATATTAAATGTACATGTTTCTGATCGGTAATTTATATCATGAAGCTGAGGGTCAATGTGCATAACATTCTCTTTAAAATGAACAAAATTTTAGACTGCACATAAGTCACCAAATAACCCAATATATAATCTAGTGTAGCTCACTAACACATCTTTTCTGGAATTCAGTTTAACAAGTAGATTAGTGAAATATTATACAGCCTTCTGTTAGTCCAGATACAGAACTTTCTAATAGCACAGATTTTTTTGGAATCTGAAGTCTTTCCATATGCCTCACTGACAGAGTATAGGGTTTTTCTATAGGTTAAAAATCTGTAGCTATTCTAGTAACTGTAGACTATCATATATCACAGTAAAATACTCCAGGTATACTGTTATCATCTCCTGATTGTCTCTGCCCTATTTTCCATTTGGTTATCACTGGGTTTCTAGAGATCTTGAACTTGAGAAAGGTTAGACAGCATGCCGCTGGAACAGTTTGTGAGCATCAGCAGATTTAGCTTGTAATTCCATTGATCTATATGGGCTCTCTGTTTGCAAACCAGCTGCCGCACAGTTTCCCCACAGCTACTGATCTCAGTAGCATTGATTTTTTTTCCCCCTTACATTAACATAGCATTACTTCTTTAATGGGCAATAAATGACTGGATGTAAATACAATCAGGGCTGCAACAACAAAAGGAAAATGCCGGACTCATTTTTATTTAAGGGCTCCTTTCCATTAATATTTGCAATAAAAATTATAACACAAATTATTGACCAAAGTAATGCAATTTTGATTTTAGTGCATTTTGTTCGTTTGTGGATATGTGGTGTCTGCCAAGTGGTCTTCCCTTCCTAATGCATTAAGCAAAGCAATACAATAACAGTGCTTTTATGGATACTGTAAATTTGCACCATTACCTCAGTACAACTAAATTTTATTCACGAAAGAAAGCGGAAAGCAGTACAAAGTTTACACTTGACTCCAGATGCGCTGAAAATAAAATCATTCAGGGTTGCTTCAGTTGGCTAACAGATTCTTTTAAGATAGTAGTTGATTTAAAAGAACTAGAAAAACTTGACTAACATTTAATATCATAGAACTTAATCTCTATCAACATTAAAATACAACCTTAACACAGTTTCCTGATATACATGAAATTATTTAACACAGGTGTGTGTGTTTGTGTTTAGGAGTAGGTGGTCACAATCACACATAGTGTGAATGAGATTTAGAAATTATGTCTCAGGTTTTTTTTCCCCCAGAGCTAAACTTTCTAAATGATAACAATAAGAAGGGATATAACAAGCATGCATTTTAAAGTTAATTTTGCATAAATGTTGTCTTAGTTATCTAATGCTGCTATAAGAGAAATACCACAAGTATTGCTTTAATAAACAGAAATTTATTCTCTGACAGTTTAGGAGTTCGAATTCACGGCACCACCTCCAGAGGAAGCTTTCTCTCTGTTGGCTTTGGGGGCAGGTCCTTGTAATCAATCTTCCCCTAGTGGTGTAGCTTCTCAGCAAAGGGACCCAGGGTCCAAAGGATGCCCTGTGTTCCTAGAGCATTTTTCTTGATGGCATAAGGCCTCTCTCCTTTGTGCTCCATTTTCTCTTTTATATTTCAAAAGATACTGACTGAAAATATACCCTAATATTGTAAATTGAGTCTTACCTTCTTAATGTTACTGGCTCAATCTTGCCTTATTAACACTATAGAAGTTAGTATTTACAACACCTAGTATCATGTCACAAAACGGTGGACAACTACACAATACTGGGAATCATGGCCTAGCCAAACTGACACATATTTTGGCAGGGACACAATTCAATTCACAACAAATGTTTTAGACGGTAAAAGATACACACAAAAAACTCACTTTTCCTTCTTGATTACTTTAAAGATTAACCTCAATCAATAATTTCAACATCAGTGATGTATTTTATCCAACAGACTTCAGAATTTCCACTGATACCCAATACTACTGACAACACATAACCAATCTCTCACATCCGACGCAATCTCTGTCATCCACTCTATTGTCTCCTTACTTGTTTGTTGCTTTTGAAATGGACACAGTCTTTTGACAGCAACTTTCTCAGGTGCTTTCTCCTCAGATTCTAGAAATAAATGATTTTGAATTTTTAAGATAATTGTGGTAAATCTAAAGTCTTCTGAAGAGTTAACTGATTTTAGTTGTGGTTTCAAGTGTCTCTCTTTCCTTCCCCAAAGCTTTTCTACTATATCTGAGCTGTCATATTTCAAATAAATGGAATAATAATCTATTTTCATTAACAATTTATGTTTTGTGATTTGTTCCCCAGTTTTTGTTTTCTAAAGATCTATGTGGAAGACAGGTACAGGTCCCAGATGGTGCAAAGACGTAAGCCAGTAGCTGGAAGGTTGAAGGTTCAAACCCAGCCAGACACACTTTGTAAGACAGGCCCAGTGAGCTGCTTCTGAAAGATCACAGCCTTGAAAACTGCACAGAGTCGTTCTGCTCTGCATTTAGGGGGTGGCCATGAGTTGGGATTAACTCGACAACGACTAACAACAGTAAAAGGTAGGTGATAAGAGTCTTGATCTGAAGCAAGATTTACCAGAATCAATGATAGGAATGAAGGAAATACCTACAAAGTCTTCCGTATATTCTGGTGTAACTTTCCTGTTGATGTTATTATTGTCATTGTTATATTTATATATATGTATGTATATATATGTGTGTATACATATGTGCCTATATATGTACGCATGTATATAAACCTTACTCTAATTTCATTTTTCAAAATATGTCACTGTAATAAAACTTTCATCAGTATTCTGAATTATCTTCAAACAGGAGACCAATAAAGAACTTTACCCTTACGTTGCTGTTCAAAGTCTCACTCATTTTGAACTGCTTCAGGGTCTGTTACTGAGTCCACAGGTGATTCTGCCACCTGATCACTACCTGCAAACCCACCTCTTCTGCTGCCCTCCATGTGCCAAATTATTTTCTTTATTTTTTTTTTAAAGAGTCAAGTTCTAGTCATTTTTTTCTTGACCACCAGAAGAAAACCAAGAGAATGAGACTTCTACTTTTACAATCTTATGATTCCAGATTTTGGAGAGAAAACACTATTTAGAAAAATGAAATATTTTTCGGATAATGTTTGGAAGCAGTGAATAGACAAAATTTTTCTTATAAAGATATTCTTAGATTGCTTTACTAGACTTTTTTTTTAAAAAAAACTCCTGTTCATTTCTAATATCTTTATAAAAACTCCTATCCAGGAGTAATTTCATATAGCTGGGTAAGGTATCTCAAGTATTTCTAATACTTGAAATACAGTAAATTTCATTGATCCTATTATTCAACTAATGCATAAAGCTATTCAAGACCACACTGAATTGTTTTGGTTACTTCTTTTCTCTTTAATACTTGACAGACAGGCTTGTTTCTAAAATATAACGCCACAAATATAAAATTATACAGTGTCTTCAAGAAATGTCATCATGATTAACTGCTTTTTGAATTAACGTGCTTAATAAACATACAAATAGGTAGACCTGTTTACCAGAAATTACCTACTAAGCGCTAGCTGGAAGTCAGAAACACTGGTTGCACATAGTTAAGTGCAGTGGCAACTAACCCAAAGGTTGGCAGTTTGAATTCACCAGGTGTTCCTTGGAAACTCTGCGGGGTAATTCTACTCTGTCTCACTATGAATGACCAACTCAATGGCAACAAGTTTGATTTTTAGTTTTAGCTAGACATCAGGGATGACCAGTTCACATCCTTGGTCTCAGAGAGGTATAGTCAAGCAGAGGTTACATACAGATACACAGTTTAACTTTTTTTATTTTTGTTGTTGTTGTATAAAGACTTTGTACAACTGACAGATCACTTCTCTGTCTGTCAGTTATAGCAGAAATAGTGGTCAATGGTTTCTGCATCATGGATATACAGAAGACTACAATCTCCCAGTCCCCCACAGCTAGCTAGGCATATAGCCAATGGGATGTGGGCGGAAAAGATGTTTGTCGCTTACAGGCATGACCCATAATATGTCATGTTATTCTCTATTGCCTCTCTCTTCCTTCACCTGTTGCCTGCGCAAATGAATAGGATAAATAAAGGAACCACACAGAAACTCCAGAATGTGATGGAGCCAAAAGAAAGAAGGAATCCAAATGAAAAACTACCCAGGAGAACTTCTTTACCTACATTAAACTATGACATGAGTGGGAAGCAAACCTTTGTTGGGGTAAGCCTCTGAGATTTTAGGTGCATTTGTTATAACAGCTAGCATTAATTACCCTAACTAAAATTTTCGTAATAATTCTAGATGGTTGCTGTATCACATGTCTTGAATACACAAAGCATACATAACTGTAATAAGGAAGGTAGGACTTTGGGTCACTATGTAAAAAGATACTCAGATTCCTTACCTTTCCCTATAAATTAGCTTTATAGAGTATCAACTAACTGGAAGGTATCCATATTTGTGCCTATCTCAAATAAAGATGACCCAACCCACCCCAAACCACTGCTGTTGAGTCAGGTCTGCCGCATAGCAACCCTAGAGGTAGATGATCCAACAGAGTGTGAAAATTACAAGAAAAGAAATTTCATTCATATTACATGCAAGTAAAAGTTTAAGATTGTTCAAAAACAGTTGTAGCAGTACATTTACAGGGAATTACTAGAAGTACAGGCCTGATTCAGAAGACAGCACGAAATGAGGGGCACCGTGGCTGATGCCAGATGCATCTGGCTGAAAGTAGAGAACAGCAGAAGGAAGTTTACCTACGTTTTATTGACTTTCCAGAGGCATTTGGCTTTCTAGATTATAAAAAATTATGGACAACATTGCATAGGGTGATAATTCCAGAACACTTATTTATGCTCATGGGGAAACTATATATAGACCAAGAGGCAGTTGTTCAAACAAAACAAGGGGACATTGTGTGATGTCTAAAATCAGGAAAAGTGTGCTTCAGGTTGCATCCTTTCATCATACTTACTCAGCCTGTATGCTAGGCAAATGATCAGAAAAGCTGGACTATATGAAGAAGAATGAGGCATCAGGATTGAAGGAAGACTCATTAACAGCCTACCATATGAGGATGACACAATCTTGCCTGCAGAAAGCAAAGAAAACTTGAAGCCTTACAGATGAGATCAAAGACTACAGCCTGCAGAATGGATTCACCTCAACATAAAGAAAAAGAAAAGATCCTCACAACTGTACCAATAAGCAACATCATGTTAAAGGAGAAATGACTGAAGTTGTTAAGCATTTCATTTTCCTTGGATCGATCAACACTCAATGTACAGGCAGCAGTCAAGAAATCAGATGATGTACTGCACTGGATAAATCTGCTGCCAGACCCTCTTTAAAGCGTTAAAAAAAAAAGGTGTGCCTGCCCAAGTGTGATACTTTTAATTGCCTCTTCTACATGGGAAAGTTGGACAAAGAATAAAAGGAAGACCAAGTCTGAATTATGGTGTTGGCAAAGAATATTGAACAGATCACAGACTATGAGAAAAAGAAGTTCAGTCAGATTGCTCCTTAGATGTGGGGGTGGCAAAACTTGATTTTACATACTTTGGATACATTATCAGGAGAGACCAGTCCCTGGAAGACACCGCGCTTGTTAAAGCAGAAGTCAGTGAAGAGGACGAAGACCCTCAAGGAGACGGATTGCTACAGTGACTGCAACAAGGGGATCAAACAAAGCAAGGATGACAAAGATGGCGCAGGATTGGGCAGCATTTCTTCTGTTGTACATAAGGTCACCACGAGTCAGAGCTAACTTGAGAGCACTCACCAATCAGAACAACATTTTTAACACCCCAGGAGTCATAACTGGACTTAGAAGATAATTAGTAATGGCCAGGATTCGGTCATTAAGTGCATTAACAATTCCTAGAAAACATGGCCTAGCTTTTCAACTCTGAGTGTGGATTCCTGATCTGTCTCTGGCTGGCATCCTGACACTGTCTTGTATGGCATTTACCGCAGACATGCTGCGCTGTGCTTGTTGTCGAAAGGAGAGTAACAAGACAATAACACACAGTACTTATGTCACATCGACATCTCTTGAGAATTGATACTCAGAAAGGGCTTCGGAGTTTGGTGAGGACAGGCACTTTAGAATACCAGCTCCATGCAATTATTCTCATTAGTATTAGCTAGAAAAATGCTATGAAGGAATTGCATCATTATCGGGCATGCATTAAGTCAACCAAGAAAGCAGGCTAGTGGAGAATCCCATTGAAGATCAGAATTACTTGGACGAATCCTTCCTTCCCTCCAGCCATGGGAAGAAATTATTTTTATAGACACGTTTAAATGGTACCCTAACTTCCTTTCATTTTACTTAAAATCTGTTATACAAGAATTGTGCTTAAATGAAATTTCCATCAGCTTTTACATATTAAAAAAGAAAGTGCATTTTAATGCACATATTGAACATTAAATCATTTTTTGCTGCAGGTTATTGCAAGTAAATAGTAATTGTAAAATAGATTCTTTTTGATGAAACAAAATGAAAATAGACTGCTAAATGTTCACATTAGGTTTACTCATCATTTCATTAACAGTTCAACTAGGAAAGGTAATTTTATAATGATGGGCAGGAAAATCATACTCATCAATATGTATAACATGCAGATGTTGGTATACTGCCACCAATACCTTAAAATAAGAGTGCAAAAAAATTTGAAATGATATGTGCCTCAATGTGATTTGTGAGGACTATTTTACTTGTTCAAAAATTATCTCTTCATTCACATTATTCATACACAAAATCCACTGATAAATATAATAAAATTTAAACAAGAATCAAATTGCTCTCTCATACACTTGCCTTTTCAGAAAACAGGAATTTGACAGATCAAAATTAGCTGAACAGATTAGGATTCTTAGCGAACTAGCTGCCAACTGCTGTCCTATTTTTTATGTGAACTATTAACTCAAACTCGAACACTATTTACTTATTACCTTAAAAAAATATTTTTCTTTAGCTGTCTTTCACATTGAAATGCTCCCAAACTTGAAACAATTATGTACATTAAGACATTATGAAACTTTAAAGATTCAGCCTGTTTTAAGGAAGAATAATAAAACAGTCATCCCTTAAAAGGCCAGTTTCAGCTGATGCAAAGAGGGAGCTGAGAATGCCACTGCTGCGCTTCTGTTGCCCCCTGTGGTTGTCTCTGACAGTTCCTGGGGAAAAGGGGCAGTCTCATCAGTCCTCTGGGGGTACAGGGGCATCTGGGCACTGCAGTGCAGTGCTGGATAAACACCTCACAGCACATAAGAATCAACTCAGTTCCCATTATTCTGGAGATGTATAAGCTTGATTTCAACCCCTCCTTAATGCAATAAATTAACATCTTGTTGAATTTATCACTTTAATATATATTGTCTATCTTATTGAAATTCTGAAGTTATGGTAGTAAAAAAATGCTTTTAATAATCAGCATTTTGATAGTTACGTTCAAGTTATTTCATGCTGCAAGGTAGGCATTCTTCCTTTTTTCTGACTTTCAATTCTACCTCTTCTCTGTTTGGTACCACCTAGACTAAGGGGCAAGTATATGTTGTTCTCATGCCTAAATTTTAACTTCTGAACTAAATGGTGAGCTTGATAAAAGCTTAGACTATGTCTCAGTCACTGTTATACCCACATAGTGATAGCAGAGTACTGAGTTCAAAGACAATGCTTTGTTAAGCCAGTGTCAATGATATACCCTCTTGAACTGATTTTACTACTAAGATTTTTAGACCAGCTTCCCTAGAAGCAGACCTGAAACAGAGAGTTGGTGGCAGAAGATGTACCGAAAGTGTGTTCTTTGGTAGAAACCTGAAAAAGAGGGAGGAAAGCAGGACAGGAAAGAAACTGAGCAAAGGTGTGGTCTCAGGTAAAAGTCTAGCTTTGGCCAGATCTTTGGCAGAGGTGGAGTGGGGAATCCGATGTGAATTGCACTGCAAAAAAAAGTCCCTCTTTAAGCAGGTGTACCTACTATAAATGCCGTATTATTCAGTCATTACTTACAGACTGACCCTGAATGGTGAGGGTGTGTGGCTTTCTGGGTGAGGCAGTTTCTGACAGTGAGGGCAAATCTCTAAACAAGGAGGGCAGGTGGGAAATGTGAGTAGCCAACACTCACAGAAGCTGGGTGACAGGAAAGGGGACCATCTACAGCATCCACTGGAGTGCACCCACTTCTCGTAGCAAGTTTATTCCATCTCGGCACAGATTCTAGAGGATTCTATATTTGCAACTGTAGAGGAAGCTTACAAGCTGGCACAGTTGGTTCTTTGTCAATAGCTAATACTCCTCTAACTGCTACAGTTGGTCGTGTGTCAGTAACTAATACTCCTTGTTTCCCTCCTCTACCATCCATTCTTATTCCTCTCCCTGTTTAGCACTGCTGCTGGCCTAGGTGACTTACCTAATGGGATAACACACAGCCTTATCTCTGGGCACCCAAGCTCCTGTTACTATTCCTTTTTCATTCTGTTGCTGAATTTTCCCATTCACAGTTACAATTGAGCATGGCAGGATCAAGAGATGCAGTTGCTCCCCTACTTCCTGAACTACCCTTCAACAAATCACCTGAATGCCACATATATTTTCCCCTGTTTCCACAGTCCTGATTCACAGTGAAGACAAGAGCCAGTTGCTCTTGCTTCATGTATGATGGTCTGCTTGCACAAGCTGTCCAAAGTGGGCAGGTGGCAGCTGTGGCTTTAAGTATAGTACGAATCTTACTGCGTCCGTGGGTGGGGAGAACCACCTCTAGAAACCCAGGACGTCTACACCCACAGCGCTTAACACTGCAGAGACAGGAAGCACAAATTCCCCTGAGTCAATGGGCATGACAGTGAGTGGAGCCACTCCTACTTTTATCCCTTAGTTCCTGAAGCTTTGCGTTCTGTCACCGATAGCACCACCTAACAGATGTTGGTTAAGGAGGATGCCATATTCTGAAAAAGTGTGCTCTACCCTCACAAGCTGTCATCTCCAAATTTGTTCCTCATTGTATCTTTAAAAGGTTATCAGGACAGCAGTTTCTAGATAGTGCAGTAGGTGATGGGACCAATGACCCCTAAGACTATATGCCCGCTTCCTCGCTTCCTGTACCCCAAATGACTCTCTTGGTCTCAGGATTTCATACTACTAAATCAAACACTCCATGAAACTCTTGGATAATGATATGTCTTTACTTCACTATCATTTCTTTTCTGATTTTTAGAATTCTAGGTTGTTAGCAGTTCTCTTTCAACATCTTGAAGAACAATGCCATTATTTTCTCGTTACCCTTGTTTATATTATGGCATCACCAATGTTAAAATTTCCAGGTATCTTAAACTTCAAAATATGCTAATATTCTCAACAAATCAATAATAAAGTCACATGAAGTTGACTGCTACAACAGGCCTCCAGTCACTATTACCACTTAACTTGACATCCACTCACTCATTTATCTCTAACATCTCACTACAATTATTCTGATGAAGAACAAAAGCATCTTTGTTGACAATCTGCAGGACAGTCAATAGTGTTTCTCTCCTGTTTCCTCAGAAACAACGCCAAAATACAATGACATTCTCCTTTATCATAGATTCTCTTGCAAGCACATTCTTGTGTTTTCCTCATCTTTGGATATTCCTTCTTCTTCACCTTTTCCGACTCCTCTTCTCTTTGCATCCTATGCTTTAGACATACTGACAAGCTCTTTGTTCTACCAATGCCCAACATGCCGTGTTGACTGTGGCCTTTCATGCTAGTGTCTCTCCACCTAAGGCAATCACTACTACTATCCTGGAAACTTCTTTTTCAAGGTTAAGTTATATTCAGCTTGAATCTCAACTAAATGCCAGTTTCTCTGGAAATTACTTCCTATATCACTAATACTATATCAAGAATTTTTATTTGATGTTTGTGTTCACACAATTGTAGCAGTTATATTTTACCATTATTTATGTTACCATTACTCACATTATTTCTTGCTTATATTATCAGCTCTAAGAGAACAGGGAAATTTTCTTTTTACTGTTGAGTCAGTGTCATGGATCAAATTGTGTTCCCTAAAAAGTCTGTAGTAATTTGGCTGGACCATAATTCCTGGTATTGTAGGATGTTCCTGCATGTTAGAATTCCTGCCTCTATAATGTTAATGAGAGTGGATGGCAGAGCAAGATTCAGTGTATAAGTTTGTTTTACATCTCTTGAGATATAAAGGAGAAGAGCTAGCAGAAACATTTGGGGACCTTATACCACCAAAAAGCAGTGCCCGCAGCTGAGCACATCCTTTGGAAAGGACCAGGGCCCCTGTGTCTCAGAAGCTGCAGTCCAGGGAAAGAAGGATTACAAGGACCTTCCTTCAGTGTCAACAGACAAAGCTTTCTCCTGGAGCTGACACTTCGAATTTGGACTTTTAACTTACTGGACTATGACAAATAAAATTCCTCTTTTTCAAACCATCTACTTGTGGCATTTCTATTAAAGCAGCACTAAAAGAACCTAGAAAACTAAAACAGTTCACAAAGCCTAAAATGTTGTCTAGCCTTTACTATACTTAATAAATACTTAAATGAATAAATCTGCCCTGCTCTCTCTTCCTTCCATGAACAATGCCAGTCTCCAAATTCAGCTTTCATTACAGAATTTTTTCGGTAGACTCCTAGCACATGTCCATGCCTCTCACACCTATTTTAGCCTACTCACTACTCTCAGATTAATAGTCTATGTTTACCCTTCAAATCTTACTGTTTGCCTTCCACTGAAAACAAACTCTCAAGTAATCCATATTCAATAACCTTCTGTACATTTGATAATGGACCTCCAAATACATAAATGTATTTCTAAGTACAATATATTATGATTACATATTCATTATGTATTGAGACTCATGATTGACAATAACAGGTAGATACTTAGCAATATGGAAGATAATGGATTATGCTCTGGACAGTAAGTTATGGTTATAAATTTGTAGCTTAAATGTCTTTATGCTACATCTGTAACATTTGCTACACAGACAAATCTGTAACTATTGCCTATTGTTCACAACAAACTGTCTTCCATGTTTCTAAGTGTTTACCTGTTATCCTCAAATCCTGTAAGTCTCAGTTTCTTCACTTTTAAAACATGGATGATGTTTTAAATGGATACTACTTTCCATTATAATTATGAAATATTTCAGTCTTTTTCTTTCTTCTCAAACTAAACATCCCACAGACACATTTTGGTCACTTTGTCAAACATGTAATTCATTAACACTTTCTTTTATAAACTAGATCACTTTTCATGTTACCAAACCTAATTTCAAATCACTCTAAACAAGTATTTCTCCATTAATTCCCATGTCTTGCTCTACGTAAGATTATCTACTTTCTACATATAGTTTGATTTCTCATTATTATCTTTATCTCTATGTAATCTCCTGCAAATTTACTGTTTTGAACTATAAGTGCCTATTATGGATGGACTGTGTCCTCCTAAAAATGTGTGTGTCAGTTTGGCTGAGTCATGATTTCTGTTATCAGGTGATTGTCCAACATTTTGTCATTTGATGGAATTTTCCTGTGTACTAAAAATTCTATCCCAGTGATTTAATAAGACAGATTACCAGTAGTTATACTGATGAGGTCTATGAGATTGGATAGTGTCTTACGCCAATCTCTTTTGAGATATGAAAGAGAGTGGTGAGGAGAAAGACATAGAACCTAATACCACAAACAGAACAGTGTTGGAAGCAAAGAATGTCCTTGGAACCTGATGTTCCTTCACTGAGATGCTCCCAGACCAAGGAAGACACGCATCACGAGGACCTTCCTCCTGGGCCAACAGAGAAAGAAAGCCTTCCCCTGGAGCTGACACCCTGAATTGGACTTGTAGCCTACTGGACTATGAAGAAATAAATCTCTCTTTGTTGAAGCCATCCACTTCTTTTGTAGCAGCACTAAATCATTAAGACAGCCTTTTATCCATCTTCTTTTACTACCAGTCTTAGTCCCCTTTTAGTCTTTCCTTAACTTGCTACCTAAATTATCTGTCTGCAACACAAATATGATAGTTTCACTTTCCTTTCAGAGTACTGGGTAAAAATAAAATACCTTATTTTCGGTACACACACACAGATACATATGTATATATGTATATACACACACACATATAGACACATACATACATGGAGCCTTGGTAGTACAATGGTTAATAATCAGAGGCTAACCAAAAGGTTGGCAGTTCAAATCCACCATTTACTTCTTGGAAACCATGTGGGTCAGTTCTGCTCTGTCCTATAGGATTGCTATCAGCTGGAATTGACTCAGCAGACTGCAGAATTCTGAAATAGGCCTAGCCAGCCTTCTTATACTGTAACGTTTGCTTCTTTCTCTCATGACTCAGTGAAATGTATACCAACATACCCCACAGTACAAGCTGTTCCCTTCACTCTACTTCCATTATATTTTATATATATGTGTATATGTGCATACATAAATACTTGAATGTATACAGTCATATAATGTAATGAGTATATTTACACATTTATCTCATGGGCTATGAGGTGTTTTAGAAAAAGTACAGTATATAATTCATGCTTGTATTATTTGTATCTGGGGGACTTGGCATTGGGATTGACCATAACAGTTGACAAACAAGTGTTTCAAAAATGAGTGAGCAGAAGAATTAATATTTATGCATAACACAGGTTTTCTGTGCAAAATCTTTTTTCTTTTTTCAATAATCGAACAATAGAATTTAAAGACTGGGCTTAAACAAGCAGTGAAGACACATTTCTCTGGGGGAAAAAAAAGCATTTTTCCACTTTTATGCAGAATTCAAGAAACCAGATGACGTGCTACATAGGGCAAGTCTGCTGCAAAAGACCTCTTTTGAGTTTTAAAAGGCAAAAATGTCACTTTAAGGTCTAAGGTGTACCTGATCCAAGTCATAGTGTTTTCAATTGCCTCATATGCATGCAACAGCTGGGCAATGAATACGGAAAATTGATGCCTTTGAATTATGGTGTTGATGAAGAATATCAAATATACCATGGATTGCATGGACTGCCACAAGAATGAACAAATCTGTCTTGGAAGAAGTAGAGTCAGAATACTCCTTAGAAGTGAGAATGACAAGACTTTGTCCAACATACTTTAGATACATCATCAGGAAGGCCTAGTCCCTGGAGAAAGGCATTCTGCTTGGTGAGGGAGAGGTGCGGGGAAGAGGAGGAGAACCCTCAATGCAATGGACTGGCACAGTGGCTGCAACAATGAGCTGAAACACAGAATGACTGTGAGGGTGGTGCAGGACCAGGCAGTGTTTCATTCTGTTGTACATAGGGTTGCTACAGGTCAGAACCCACTGGGATGACACCTAACAACAGCAAGGCTTTGTGTACACTGTTTCAACATTTATTCCTAGTTCACAGGATAACTTTTTCATTGATACTTTAATACAATGGCTTCCTATGCTACTAAGTTGGAAAGTTAAAAATGACTTCTTTTAATAGCGCCTTCCTAATAGAAGGGCTTGTGCCTAGTACTATGCCAAGCCAAGTGCCGACAAGTCGGATCCGACTCATGGCGACTATTATTGTATACTATTATCTATTTTGGTAATCTTGGTGGTATAGTGGCTAAGTGCTGTGACTGCTAACCAAAAGGTCAGCATTTTGAATCTGCCAGGTGTTCCTTGGAGACTTTATGGAGCAGTTCTACTGTGTCCTATAGAGTTGCTCAGTTGGAATTGACTTGATGGCAGTGGATTTGGTTATCAACTGTTTTGGAAATCCTGGTGGTATAGTGGTTAAGTACTACAGCTGCTGACTACAGGGCAGCAGTTCAAATCTCAAGGCATTCCTTGGAAACCCAATGAGGTGGTTCTGCTCTGTTCTACAGGGTTGCCACTGAGTTGGAACCAACTCAGTTGCAATGGGTGTTGGGTCTTATCACCTATTTTAAATTTTAAACTCCTGAAAGCCAAAATCTATAACTTAATCATTTTTAAATATGTAGCATCTAGTCCTATTCAGATACCAATTTCCCAACTAAAACAAATTTTCAGGAAGATTAAAATGTTCATGACAGCACAGCTAGTGAGTGACAAACCCAGAAGGTGAATCTACATTTATCTAACACCAATATTTGTTCTAATATAGCAGGCCATATCAAGTTTTTTTTTAATGTTATTTTTTTACTTAAAAATAGATAAAATGATCAAACACTTCTATTTCTTCTATATCTCACAACTTGAACAAAATACAGCCTGTACTCTCAACCCAGAGTCCTTGCCATGATCCCTGATCTAGACTGAGCTCTCCACACAAGCCACAGAAGAAGAGAAGCTCTGGCAATACATGCACCTTGATCTGCAAGACTTACCCTGAAAGCATTTTCACTGATGAAAGGTCATGCTTCCAGTTGCTTTGGCATTATCTTCCTTGTTCTCTTTTAGGCAGAATAAATCATGTGTAGATTCATCCCTTCTTTTCTTCAAAATTTGTTTCTGAATTAAAGTTAAAGCAGATTATCTTCTTTAAAAGTATATTACTAAAGCTTTTCCTATCAGTATCTTTGGAGATTTGAGAATCACTTAAAACGAGGTTTTCAATTTGTGCCTCCTTTTGGGGACTAAGGTATGCCTGACCCAAGCCATAGTATTTTGAATTATCTCATATGCATGTGAAAGCTGGACAATGAAAAAGGAACAGTGAAGAAGAATTGATGTATTTGAATTACAGTTTGGGTGAAGAATACTGAATATATTATGGACTTCCAAAAGAATGAACAAATCTATCTTAGAAGAAGTATAGCCTTCAGAATGTTCCATAATGCCAGCATGACAAGACTTCATCTTGCTTACTCTGGACATATCAGGAGGGATCAGTCCCTGGAGGAGTACATCATGCTTGGTGAAGCAGATGGTCAGAGAAAAAAGAAGATCTTGAATGAGGCAGATTGACACAGTAGCTGCACTATGGGCTCAAACACAGCAACAATCACAAGAACGGCATAGGCAGTGTTTCATTCTGTTGTGTATAGAATCGGTATGAGTCAGAACTGACTTGACAGCACCTAACAACAGCAACTTGACAGCACCTAACAACAGCAACAAAAATCTAATAAAAATAGCCATTTTCTTTTCAACTCTTTTCCCCTCTCATTGATTTATACCAGATGTCAGGATGCAACATTTTACAATGTTCACCAAAATCTAATTCAAATTCTTAATTGCCTTTATCATCAGAATAAAGTGCTTTAGAGAACATAGCATTAAGTCAAAATTTTCCACAGTTTTAGGCAGAAGTGTCATTACATTTACAAGCAAATCTTTAAAACTACAGTGTTACTTGAAAGTCTGGTAACAATTTCTCAAGACATATGTTTGGTAAAATACACTAAAACAAAGAAGTAATAAATATTCCTTACATTAGCAGAATCCTCCAAATGTCTAGTAAAAGAAACAATGCTTTCTCTGGTAGCTTAACAGTAACAAAATGATTTTCACTGAGGATAATAGTGAGTGTAGAATCAGATGGAAAATACATGTATACGGTCTTATATCCTTGGATGCATTTAGTTTCTAATATAGTGAAATTAGCCTATATTAATAATACGTTTATCAAACATAGGGACATTTGATTCTATGATGCTTGTCTTTATAAATGTTAGCAAACATCACCAAATCAGTTGAATGTCAAAGTTATTAAACAATTTTTTAAATTATATTTATAATAAAAATCAAAAATATAAAAAGAAAAAATTCCTGTAGCTTCATCATTTTCCATCTCTTATTCAAGTATTTCTCTTCGGTTAGTGGTAAATCTCAAACACTAATTAGAAAGCTTAAAGAACTTAGCCATTTCCATTATCTACTAAATATTTTGCTTTTTCAGTTATACTCAGAGGGAAGACTGTTGTCTCCCATCACCATTTCCCCCTTTTTTGGCTGGAAAGAGCATCTCCAAGTTTAAGCTCTCACATGTGTGCAACTTCTTGATTTTGTAAAGCATGTGTGTGTGTGCGTGTGTGCGTGTGTGCATGCCAGGGCAAGTAAGAGGACACCATAAGTAAGATGGTCACATATTGTGGTTTGTGGAGTAAGTGCGTATACAAATGAAGATAAGAACAGACTACCATTTCAGAAAGCATGATGGTGAGGGAAGGGAGAAAATACTGGTAACTGAGGGAAACCACTGAAGGGCAGATACTCAGCATAATGTCTCAAATCTCTCTCAGGCACACCTACTTATGTCACTCTTATCTTTCACTGAAATAAGTTTAGATTGTTTTATCCCTGGATTTTTTAAAAACACTGAATAGTTCTGCCATAATGACTATGTTTTATGTAAAACACCAACTTGACACTACAAACCTTTCTCACAATTCTGCAAGTTTATTATTGACGGACTTGCTATTACAAGAAATCCTTTTGTGCTAGCAGGCATACTTCAATCATAGTGTTACCTGACGTACTGATAATTCAGGTGACTAACATCATCTTTCCCTATTGGCACAGTGGTTAAGCATTTGACTCATAACCAAAAGGTTACTAGTTCAAACCTACTGACTACTCCTTGGAAACCCAATGGGGCAGGTCTACTGTGTTCTAAAGGGGGACTGTGAGACAGAATTGACTCGATGGGAATGAGTTTGATTTTTAGTTCTTGGCTTGAACTTTCATCAACTCTCCTTCCCCTTGCTGAGCTGTACCAGTGTCAGGCAAACACAGCACAGCAGATACCTTAAGGCACACCTAGATTTGAAGGACTATTTCTCTAACTCTTCTTTCCTCTTTAACCCCTAAACTCTTCAGCTGTCAACAAACTATGACCTACAGCTAATAACCAGCCAACAATCTGTTCTTGTGTAACTTATATAAGAACTTTCACATTTTTAAAGGGCAGTGGAAGAGAAGGGAAGGAGGAAAGGAGGCAACAACAAAAATGGGGAGAGAATATGCCATAGAGATTTATTTTGTCCACAAAGCCTGAAATATTTACCATCTAGTTCTTTACAGGAGAAGTTTGTCAATTCTTGCCCTAGAAAATGGTATTGACTCATCTTAGTACTTTGCTTCTGCCTTCCCCTCTCAGTATCTCTGTTCTCTGTTTCTGAGAGGATCTATTGTTTAATAGTCTCAAAGACTTGTCTCCATATCTAATCACTGTCACATTATTGGCTGCCAATTACACCTTGTTTTTCCTGTATCACTCACCATCCATCTCCTTTCCTTATTGTGTCTCCTAAAATTCCTGAGCTTCATATAGAAAGGTTTGTAACTTGTAGTTATGAAGAGTACATAAAAAGTATCACTTTCCAGGTGATTAATCACACATGAAATCTTATATGGACTCTTCAAGCACTCATCTTGTGCTGTTTCTTTGAATCTAAAAACAAACGAGAAGAAGTAAAAGAAAAAATTCTTATTTTGTATCCCTCTTCCTCATCTATCTACCTTCATTTACCCTTTTTTCATTAACTTCAATCTTTTTCTCATTGACTTGCATGATCCTGACCAACTCCAATCCATTCATTTAAGTTACTAATTATCTCAACTCCAAATAATTGAAGCAATCCTCAATTTTCTGTTTGAGTACTTCTGTTTGGAATCCCAAATACAGTCAACAAATGCATCTAAACATTTTCTAAATCCTACTTAAAGATGAGTTGAAGCTACAGAAAAGTAAACTACATACTTTCTAACACTTGTTTTGTACTCATTTCAGATAGTGGGCTTGATAACTGACAATGTTCAACATTGCAAAGAACTACCACAACAGTTTCCCACTTTTCAGCTCATTATTTTCATTGCAATTATGAAATGCATTTAACCTTTTTTCTCATTGGGCTTTTGGCTGGCTCATTTTATGATATTCACCCCCCTACCATAAAATTTAGGGAACTATGAAGAAGTAAGTATGGCTATAGCAATGTCTTCAAATGTCTGTCCCCAATTATCACCTATACATCTTCATATTCCAAACATTTCCTTTTAAAATCTTCAATAACCATTTTTTTAAGGAAGCACCAGATTGCCTTCCAAAGGGGCTGGACCATTTTGCAACCCCACCAACAGTGTAGGAGGGTTCCACTTTCTCCACAGCCTCTCCAGCATTTGTCGTTTTGTGTTTTTTGGATCATGGCCAATCTTGTTGGGGTGAGATGGTATCTCATTGCCATCTTGATTTGAATTTCTTTAATAACTAAAGATCATGAACATGACTGCATGTGTTTTTTGGCTGCCTGGATCTCGTCTTTAGTGAAATGTCTGTCCATCTCCTTTGCCCATCACTTAATTGGATGATTTATCTTCTTCTTACTGATACTTTGTAGTACCCTATAGATTATGGAGATCAGGCGTTGGTCTGACATGCCAAGCCAAGTGCCACTGAGTCAGATCCAACTCATGGCGACCCTAGGAGCCAGGGTAGAATTGACCCCCAGAGTATTCAAGGAGCACCTGGTGGATTTAAACTGTTGACCTTGTGGTTAGCAGTGTTAGGACATAGAGTTGCCAAATATTCTTTCCCATTCTGTGGGTGTTCTTTTAATTCTATTAATAAAGTCTTTGGATGAGCAAAAGTGTTTGATTCTTAATAGTTCCCATTTGTCTATTTTCTCTTCTGTCGATTGTGGTTTGTTTGACAGATTTTGGAGTCTGTCCACATTGTGTATTAAAACTTCCATTGTTGTTCCTACCTTTTCTTGGATGAGCTTTATCATTTTAGGTTTGATATTTAGGTCTTTTATCCAGTTGGAGTTGGTTATTGTATAAGGTGTAAGATATGGATCCTGATTCAGTTTATTGCAGATGGATATCCAATTTTGCCAGTACCATTTGTTGAAGATACTGTTTTTACCCCCAGTTTAATGTCTTAGGGCCTTTGTCAAATATCAACTGTTCATAGGCAGATGGTGTCATCTCTGGGGTCTCAGTTCTGTTTCATTGATCGATCTGTCTGTTCTTATAAAAATGGATATCGAAATACCATTTGACCCAGTAATTTCACTATTTGGAATATATCCTACAGAATCAAGGCCTTTCACACCAACGGACACATGCACCAGAATGTTTATCGCAGCACAGTCCACAATAGCAAAAAGTTGGAATCAACCCAGATGCCCAACAACAGAAGAATGGATAGGTAAACTATGGTACATATACTCAATGGAGCACTACACAATGATAAAGAATAATGATGATTCCAGGAAACACCTCATAAACTGGTTTCCACTGGAAGACATTATGTTGAGTGAAAGTAGTCAGTGACAAAAGGACAAATATTGTATGAGACCTCTACGATAAAATCTCAAAAACAGACTTGTGTATAGAAGAAAAGACTCTTTGACAGCTACAAAGGAGGGGAGGGAGGGAGGGCAAGGGAGGGATGGTTTAGATTAGATAGTTGCTCTAAATCTGGTTGGGAGAAATCGGTGATAGCACACATTAGAAACAAGAACAACATTAAGTGAACTTCAGCATAACTTGAGTACTCCTTCCATCTCAACTCGATATTGCAAGTATAGAGTAGCCGGGGCAGGGGACACGGGACCAGCTCTTAGGCGAAATCGAGGCCAACTGGCACAACTAGCATTCTGCCAAGAGAGCTCTCTGCACCCCACATTGGTGACTGGTGTCTGGGGTCTTAACAGCTGCCAAGCTGCCATCCGAGGACACAGCAAATGGTCACAACTCAGTCAGAACCGAAGACCAAAATGACATGGGGTAAAGAAAACCCAGAAAATAGAGAGACCCACATGAGTGGGTGCCTACATCGACTTGGAACTGGAAGAACCGGATGGTGCCTGGCCACCACCAGTGATAGCCACGATGGAGCTCACTAAGTTGAGTCTCACTGGCAACACAAGAATAAAGAGGGGTGCATGCTGAGATCTCCACTAAACGACCTGAATTGATGGTCCAGCCGTTTCGGGGTTCCCCTGGGAACAGGGTCCCTGGCCTTGATGCTGCCCTTGCCCATAAATCATAATGAAGATCCACTTTTTGGACATGAATGGATTGGACTTGGTGATGCAGAGTGGCCATATATTGGATGCACTTTATGGTTCTACACATCTATAGGATATCATCCTGCTGACCTCTGGCTGGAGGAAGGAGAGTGGGTGGAGAGGAGGGGAAAGGAGACTGCAGGGAGGATGAGACATGTATGGAGCAGAGAGGAGTAGTCCACTGTCACCAGGCAGGGAGAGCAGTGGAAGCTGCATATAGGTGGGCATGTAAACTTATACGGGAATGTACATTTTCACTCAGTCATATTAAATTTAAAAAAATAAATAAATCAAAAAAAATCTTCAGTAACACCTTCTTAAACTTTTTTTTTACTAATTCACTCTTTAAAAAAATTATTTTCTCAGACTTTTCCTTTATTGCAGTCTTTTATAAATGACAACACAAAGCAATGTGGCTGCAGAAGGTCCAAAACAACAGGCATTATGAGACAGAGGTTACTGTGCAATGTTCTAAGGCACTTAATCCATAAAGACAAAGAGGAGTAAACTTTTGTTCCCAGTGCTATATAGAATGCATTCTGAGTAACGCAAGAACAAAACCTTCAAGCCTCAATGGCAACAACATTTCTATGTAACGAGTCTGTTTGTACACACGAAGTTTAAACGTCTTAGCTTTTTACTGATGTCTTTTATAGGCTAAATCAAACCCTAAGGATGCAATCAAATTAAAAAATTAGTGCTCATTAATAAGCTGGCAGTAATACTTCATCCAAAGTTTGCTAAATATCTCTCTACAAAGCCAATAGATAAAAGCAGGCAGTGCATAAAAGTGTCTGTCTACTGAATTAGAACATGACGAAAATAATATTTCTTAACATTGCCAAAGAACCATCTATTTCTAAAGATCGTACCAGTTCCCATTGCGTAGTCCAGTAAGGGTCATTAAACACCAATGGGTCTCTGAGTCCTTCTTCAGAGTCAATGACATTGTAGACTTCACTCGGGATCTCATTTTCCTCTGTACAAGGTCTGCAGGGCAAAGAAGGCAAATGAACTATGAAAAACATAATCACTGCTTTTACTGTTGCTTTTTTTTGCCATAAAAACTCCATTTATTTAAATTCCATTAAAAGGCACATTTGGCTGCCAAGAGCATAAATATACACTTTTATTATACTTAGCATTTTTCATTTTCAAAAAAATTATGACATTTGTTTAGATAAAAATGTTAAAATATTTTCAAACTATGTTTTAGCTAACCATTTTCTCTATGTTTGTTGCACACAATAAATGCTGTAAAAACAAGTGATTTGAGATGCAGTACAAAAGCTCGGTACATATTTTCCATTAGAAGTTATCAGCTTACACTGATCATTATCCCTACTGTGTTATGTGCCTGCCACTTATGACTTTTTCCAACACGCATCTCTTAGGAAAGTGATTTAAATTACTTGAGCTACAGTGGAAAAAACATTTTTTAAAAATCTCATTTTTCTAATTGCTCTGATGTATTTAATAAATCATTAGCCAAGAAAGAGATGGTGCTAGAGATTCAGGAAAGCTCTTTGATCCAATGTTCTCTTGAAGACAAAACTGTCACTGAGTTATTCACATTTTCAGTGCACCTTGGAGGATTCCAAAACCAAATATTGGGAAAAATGATCAAGCCAAGCTATTAGCACTATTTCTCCTAGACATAAAATTTAAATTCAGTACAATTGAGGTGAAATAAACACCATCGGATATGAATGATTCTTATCTGCAAACAGTTCCAGCATTAAATCGAGATGATAAAGTTATTAAGAAAGAGAGTTACATCTAATTTCATGTAACACAGGGCCTGTACACATGAGCTGTTTGGAAATCATTTAACAATTAATTCTAGAGGATTTAAATAGAATAGCTAAGAAGCAGTATGTGCACAAGAAGACATGTCCAGAAATGTTCACTACAGCATTATTTGCAAAAGTGATACACTGAATACAACTTGCATATCCATATATATTGTTTTAAAACACCTTGTTATATTCACATGATATACCACTATTTAGCAATGAAATGACATTGATCTACATGTGTCAATTAAATCTATTTTGATCAATCTCAAAAATTTTAAGTAGAAGACAGAAGGATATATGCAGTATGGCATAATTTATACAAAGTTTTAAAACACTCTAAGACAATATTATAAATTCTTTAGAAAGCCATTGTCATTGAGTCCATTCTGATGCATAGAAACTGTACAGTTCAGAGTAGAACTGCACCATAGAGTGTCCAAGGACTGCCTGGTGGATTAGAACTGCCAACCTTTTGGTTAGCAGCTGTAGCACTTAACCACTATGCAACCAGGATTTCCAAATTGTTTATAAGTGACATATACGACAGATGCAGAATTGGATCTAAACACACATGAGAGACCTCTTTGGAGGAAGTAAGGGAAATAATAGTTTTAGGGAGAGGCAGATACAGGAATCATACCCTAGTGATTCAGTCCTTTTAAAAAAATCAGAAGAAATTATAATAAAAGTAACTAACCTAGATAGTATCCATTATATTAATGTCTTCATTTTTACATATATTGGGAATATGCTGACAAATAACATATACACAAGCAAAAGCTGTGGGGCTCAGTGAAAATAACTGGAAGCAATTTAAGTCAGAAGATCTGAATTCTAGAGTCGTCTTTCCACTTTGTCTCTATACATGGGAAGAAGGTTCAAATAGTGTTAATCTAGTTGAATGTCTACAGGGCTTTCTCAAGACAAAGATCCTTTTTTTTCAGTAGGAATGTTATTAACTGCAAGTTTGAAGAAAAATATCAAAGTAAAAGTTTTGGACTGCCACAAAAAGGAATGATTGATTTTTTTGAAGGAAATGAAGACGACACAACCTTGCTTGATGGAAGTGATGAGGATTTGAAACATTTATTGATTCCATGTACATTGTCCCTCAACACTGAGAAACAAAAAATCCTCACAACTGGACCAGTAAACAACATCATGATAAGTGGAGAAAGGATTCAGGTTGCCAAGAATTTAATTTTACTAGGTTTCATGGTCAGTGCCCATGGAAGTAGCAGTCAAGAAATCAAAAGATTCATTGAATTGTGAAAATCTGCTGCAAAATACTCTTTAAAGTGTTGAATGGTCAAGATGTCCCGTTGAAGACTACGGTGCCCCACCAAGTCATGGCATTTTCAATCTCATTATAAGCATGTGAAAGCAGGACCATAAACCAGGAAAGAAAGACAGAAGAAGAATTCATGCCTTTGAATTGTGGTATTGGAGAAGCACATTGAATGTATACAGCATGAACTGCCAAAAGAAAAAATAGATCTATTCTGGAAAAAGTACAACCAAAGTGCTCCTTGGAAGCAAAGATAGACAGACTATGTCTCACAGACTTTGGACATGTTGTCAGGAGGAATCAATCCCTGGAGAAGGACATCATGCTTGGTAGGGGGAAGGTCAGTGAAAGAGGAAGACCCTTTTTTCCATCCAACAAGACAGACTGACACAGTGGCTGCAATGATGGGCCTAGGCATAAAAACTATTGCAGGCATGGCACAGGACCAGGTAGTGTTTCGTTCTGTTGTGCAGAGAGTTGCTAAGAGTCAGAACCGACTCGACAGCATCTAATAACAACAACAACATGGTATTCACAGAGGTAGCTGAGGATCCTTCCAAGGCCATATTTGCAATGTGAAGGCTTCCTCACTCTGTAAATGACAAGCAGAATTTTTGTGAGGCATCAGACAGCATTTGAAACTTACATAACAAAGTTCAAAGAGAAAAAAAAAGGTAATAATTTAACAATACTGAAGCAATGACAATAAAAGTGGAGTAAAATAAGTTTAAGACAAAAATTACAAAAATAAAGTGAAAATTATTAAGTATTAAAATAAGAAAAGAAAAGAAAAAGTGTAGTCACAGAAAAATTATCTATTATGGTCCCATTGCTTATTTCACTCCTAAATTCCTATAACCATGAAAAATGATGGAAGACTACATAAAAATATATGAAAATGGAACGAGGAGTAAGGATTTCGTTTTTTTTTTAAATTGTGCTTTGGGTAAAAATTCATAGCTCAGGTTAAATTCTCATACAAAAATGTACACACAAGCTGTTATGTGACAGTAGTTGCAATCCCTATAATGTGACAGCATACTTTCCCTTACTACCGTGAGTTTCCGGTGTTCATCCAACCAGTGCCTACCCCATCCATCCTACCTTCTGACAGGAGCTGCCCATATGGTTTCATGTATCTGTCTGAACTAAGAAGTACCCACTTCATAAGTATTACTTTTGTTTTACAATCCAGTCTAATTGTTTTTTTTTATTTAACATGACTGAGTGAAAATGTACATTCACGTATAAATTTACATGCCCACCTATATGCAGCTTCCACTGTTTTCCCTGTCCAGTGACTGCACACTATTCCTCTCTGCTCCATACCTGTCTCATCCTCCCAACAGCCTCCTTTCTCCTCCTCTCCATCCACTCCCCTTCCTCCAGACAGAGATCAGCAAGATGATATCCTATAGATGTATAGAACCATAAAGTGCTCCCAATATATGGTCACTCTGCATTGCTAAGTCCAATCCACTCCTGTCCAAAGAGTGGACCTTTGTTATAATTTATGGGAAAGGACAGCATCAGGGCCAGGGGCAATGCTCTCAGAGGAACCCCAAAACCGCTGGACCATCAATTGAGGTCTTTTAGTGGAGATCTCATGAAGCACCTTTTTTTATTCTTGTGTTGCCAGTGAGGCTCCTCTCTGTGAGCTCCATCGTGGCTATCACCGGTGGTGGAGGGGTACCATCCGGTTCTTCCAGTCCCAAGTCGATGTAGGCACCCACTCTTGTGGGTCTCTCTGTCTTCTCAGTTGTCTTTACTGCATGTCATTTTGGTCCTCGGTGAGCATCCATTCCTGCTGAGTAGGGACCATTTGCTGTGTCCTCGGATTGCAGCTTGGCAGCTTTTAAGACCCCCTCACCAATGTAGGGTGCAGAGAGCTCTCTTAGCAAAACGCTAGTTGTGCCAGTTGGCCTGAAATTCGCCTAAGAGCATGGTCCCATGCCCCCCGCCCCAGCTACTCTATCCTTGCAGTATTGAGTTAAGATGGAAGGAGTATTCAAGTTATGCTGAAGTCCACTTAATGTTGCTCTTGTTCCTAATGTGTGCTATCACAAATTTCTCCCAACTAGATTTCTAGTAACTATCTAAACTAAACCCACCCCCCCTCACCTTCCCTCCCTCCCCTCCCTTGCAGCTGTCAAAGAGTCTTTTCTTCTATACACAAGTCTGTTTTTGAGATCTTATCGTAGAGGTCTCATACAGTATTTGTCCCTTTGTCGCTGACTAATTTCACTCAACATAATGTCTTCCAGTTGAAACCAGGTTAGGAGATGTTTCCTGGAATCATCGTTATTCTTTATCATTGCGTAGTGCTCCATTGAGTATATGTACCATAGTTTACCTATCCATTCTTCTATTGTTGGGCATCTGGGTTGATTCCACCTTTTTGCTATCGTGGACTGTGCTGCGGTAAACATTCTGGTGCATGTCTCCGTTGGTGTTAAAGGCCTTGATTCTGTAGGATATATTCCAAGAAGTGGAATTACTGGGTCAAATGGTATATCGATATCCATTTTTTTTAAGGAAGCGTCAGATTGCCTTCCAACGAGGCTGGACCATTTTGCAACCCCACCAACAGTGTAGGAGGGTTCCACTTTCTCCACAGCCTCTCCAGCATTTGTTGTTTTGTGTTTTCTGGATCATGGCCAATCTTGTTGGGGTGAGATGGTATCTCATTGTTGTCTTGATTTGAATTTAATAACTAAAGATAGTGAACATGTCTGCATGTGTTTTTTGGCTGCCTGGATCTCCACTTTAGTGAAGTATCTGTCCATCTCCTTTGCCCATCGCTTAATTGGATGGTTTATCTTCTTCTTATCAATATTTTGTAGTATCTTATAGATTATGGAGATCAGGTGTCAGTCTGACATAGAGTTGCCAAATATTTTTTCCCATTCTGTGGGTGTTCTTTTAATTCTATTAATAAAGTCTTTGGATGAGCAAAAGTGTTTGATTCTTAATAGTTGCCATTTATCTATTTTCTTTTCTGTTGATTGAGGTTTCTTTGACAGATTTTGGAGTCTGTCCTCACTGTGCATTAAAACTTCCATTGTTGGTCCTACCTTTTCTTGGATGAGCTTTATCGTTTTAGGTTTGATATTTAGGTCTTTTATCCAGTTGGAGTTGGTTTTTGTATAAGGTGTAAGATATGCATCTTGATTCAGTTTATTGCAGATGGATTACCAATTTTGCCAGCACATTTGTTCAAGATACTGTTTTTACCCCAGTTTAATGTCTTAGGGCCTTTGTCAAATATCAACTGTTCATAGGCAGATGGTGTCATCTCTGGGGTCTCAATGCTGTTCCATTGATCGATCTGTCTGTTCTTGTACCAGTACCAAAATGTTTTGGCCACTGTGGCAGTGTAGTATGTTCTAAAGTCGGGTAATGAGAGGCCTCCCAGTGTGTTATTCTTCTTTAGTAGTACCTTACTTATCCGGGGCTTCTTCCCTTTCCAAACAAAATTGGTGATTTGTTTCTCCATCTCATTGAAAAATGATGCTGGAACTGGTATTGGGATTGCATTATATAAATAAATTGCTTTGGGTAAAATAGACATTTTCACAATGTTGTCTTCCTATCCATGAGCAGAGTAGGATTTTCCATTTATCTAAGTCTCTCTTAGTTTCTTGTAGTAAGGGCTTGTAGTACTCTTTGTAAAGGTCTGTTGTTTCTCTGGTTAGATTAATTTCTAGGTACTTTATCTTCTTAGGGGCTATCGTAAATGGTGTTGATTTAACAATTACCTCCTTAACAGTCTCGTTGTTGGTATAAAGGAATCCTACTGATTTACTTATGTTTATCTTGTATCCTGAGACTTTGCTGAACTCTTCTATCAGTTTCAGTAGCTTACTTATAGATTCCTTGGAGTTCTCTGCATATACAATCATATCATCTGAGAACAGGGAGATTTTAACTTCCTCTTTGCCAATGGAGATGCCATTTATATCTTTGTCTTCTCTAATTGCTCTGGCTAGAACTTCTAGCACAGTGTTGAATAGGAGAGGTGAGAGTGGGTATCCTTGTCTAGTTCCTGATCTCAAGGGAAAGTCTTTCAGTCTCGGCATTCAGGATGACGTGGGCAATTGGCTTTGTATAAATGGCCCTTATTGTGTTGAGGAATTTGCCATCTATGCCCATTTTGCTAAGAGTTTTTAGCATGAATGGGTGTTGGACTTTACCAAATGTCTTTTCGGCATCAATGGACAAAATCAGGTGATCCTTGTCTTTTGTGTTATTTATGTAGTTAATCACATTAATTGTTTTCCTGATGTTGAACCAGCCTTGCATCCCTGGTATGAATCCCACTTGGTCATGATGGATTATTTTCTCGATACGTTGCTGTATTCTGTTGGCAAGAATTTTGTTTACGATTTTTGCATCTAGGTTCATGAGTGGTATCGGTCTGTAGTTCTCTGTCTTTGTTGGATCTTTCCCTGGCTTAGGTATCAGGGTTATACTGGCTTCATAGAATGAGTTTGGGAGTACTCTATCCCTTCCTATACTGTGAAATAGTCTCAGTAGTATTGGGAATAACTCTTCTCTAAATGCTTGGTAGAATTCTGCCGTGAAGCCATCTGGGCCTGGACTTTTTTTTGGTTGGCAGTGTTTTGATGACCTTTTCAATCTCTTCCTTTGTGATGGATTTATTAAGTTGTTCTGCCTCGTGTTATGATAATTTGGGTAGGTGCTATAAGTCAAGGAATTGGTCCATTTCCCCTAGGTTTTCAAATTTGTTAGAGTACAGTCTTTCATAGTATTCTGTTATGATATTTTTGATTTCTGTTGCATCTGTGGTGACAACTCCCCTCTCATTTTTCATTTGGGCTATTTGTTTCCTTTCCTGCTTTTCTTTAGTAAGTTTAGCCAGTGGTTTATCAATTTGGTTGATCTTTTCAAAAAACCAGCTTTTGGTCTTTTCCATTTTTTCAATTGTTTTTCTATTCTCTAATTCATTTAGCTCTGCTCTAATCTTTATGATCTCATTTCTTCCGGTGCCCAAAGGGGTTCCTGTGTTGTTCTCTTTCTACTTGTTCAAGCCGTAGAGTTAGTTCCTTGATTTGGTTTCTTTCTTCCTTCCTGATGTGTGCATTTATGGAGATAAACAGACCTCTGAGCACTGCTTTGGCTGTATCTCATAGGTTCTGGTAGGAAGTGTTTTCGTTCTCATTGGAATCCATGAAGTTCTTTAATTCATCCTTGATTTCCTCTATAACCGATGTTTTTTTGAGCAAGATGTTGTTCAGTTCCCAAGAGTTCCACTTTCCATCTATGTTTTTTCTGCTATTGATTTCAACTTGGATGGCTTTATGATCTGAGAAGATGTTTTGAAGTAATTCAATGGTATGGATTTTGTTGAGCATTGCATTATGGCTTATCACGTGGTCAATTCTGGAGAATGTTCCATGTGCACTGGAGAAGAACGTGCAGTTGTCTGCTGATGGGTGGAAAGTTCTGTATATATCAATGAGGTTTAGCTGGTTAATTGTGTCAATCAGGTCTTCTGTATCTTTACTGAGCTTTTTTCTAGATGATCTGTCTAGTAATGAGAGTGAAGTGTTAAAGTCTCCCACTATTATTGTGGAGTCATCTAAGTCTCTTTTGAGCGTAGTCAGTGTTTCTTCGACATATTTAGGTGCTCTGACATTAGGTGCATAAATATTTAATATAGTTAAGTCTTGCTTGTGTACTGAACCTTTCAGCAATAAATAGTGTCCATCTTTGTCCACGAATGTGGATTTGACATTAAAATTGATTTTGTCTGAGATTAGAATTGCCACCCCTGCTCTTCTTTGTTCATTGTTAGCTTGATACATATTCTTCCATCCTTTAATTTTCAGTTTATTCCTGTATTTAGGTGTCAAATGAGTTTCTTGTAGACAACATATGGATGGGTCGTGTCTTTTGATCCAAGATGACACTTGGTGTCTCTTTACTGGAGCATTCAGTCCATTCACATTCAATGTAATTATTGATAGGTATGTATTCACTGCTGCCATTGTGATATGTTTATTTTTATGTTGATGTTTTCTCTGTTGTTTTTACTAGTATGTTCTGGGACACTCTTTTTTGTGAGTTGATTCTTCACCTTTTTCAGAGCTGTTTTATTGTTGTTGAGACTCGTGTGTTGGATTTCTTGAAATGGTATGATACATCTTTGTTGTGCTTTACAGCTGCCCCTATGAACCTCCTTAATAAACTATTTATAAACTCAATTTTAATTACTACCCGTCTTCTCATCTTCTTCTCCATCTGGAAGGACTATAACGACTTTAGTACATCCCTCTTTTTATTATGATGACACCATAGTTTTCATAATGATCACTGGATTGCTTCTTTCCGTATCACAGCTGTGATTTACTTTGGAGCCTTCCCTAAATGAGTAGAGTATTGAGTAGTGTGTCGTTCTAAAATATAAAGTTAGTGGTTTCGTTCTTCTAAGCCAAAGCCAAGAACTTCTTTCAGTATTTCTTGTAGTTTGGGTTTGGTTTTTACTAAGTCTCTGAGTTTCTGTTTATCTGGGAATGTCTTAATTTCATTTTCGTATTTGAAAGATAGTTTTGCAGGACATATAATTCTTGGTTGGAAGTTCTTCTCCTTCAAGGCTTTGAATGTGTCATGCCACTGTCTCCATGCCAGCATGGTTTCTGCTGAGAAATCTGACGAGAGCCTACAGGGTTTCCCTCTGAATATTAGCTTTGCCTTGAGTCTTGCTGCCTTTAATAGTTGCTGCTTATGTTTCATTTTGTTAAGCTTGATTATAATATGTCTTGGAGTCTTTCTTTTCAGATCTATATTCAATGGCATACGATATGCATCTGAGATGTCTATATTCTCTTCCTTCATGATTTCTGGGAAGTTTTCTTTCAGCAGCTCAGCAACAATACTCTCTGTGTTCTCAGATGTCTCACCCTGTTCAGGGACTCCAATTAATCGAAGGTTGTTCCTCTTAATAAGAGTCCCACATGCTTCTTAATGTTTCTTCATTTTTCTTGATTCTTTTTTCTGATTTCTGCTCATAGACGCTGGCCTCAGTAGCTCTGTCTTCCAAGTCAGAAATTCTTTTTTCCATTTGTTCCATTCTGTTTTCTTGGCTTTGCATGGAAGTTTCTATGTCTTTGATTTTCTTCTTGATCTGTTGGATTTCAGAGTACTGATGTTTCATCAGATCAAACAACTTGCTGAATTTTTTATTTTGTTCTGCTGCATTTTGTATAAGGTCTAGAAGGGCTCTGTATATAATCAATTTGTATTCACTTCCTGATGCTTTCATAAAAGTTTCTTCATCTGGAAAACTCCTTGGTTGCTTTGTTTGGGAGCCTTCTGAAGCCATGAGTGATTGCTTGTACGCCACAATTGTCTGTTGCTTTTTGGGTCCCATGTGAGTATATAGAGGCTGGAAGAGGTATCGTGAGGATGGATTGCAAATGTTTCTCTAGGCTGTCTTCAAATGTAAAGCAAAAGGTATCTGACCAGTTCACAAGTCAGTTAGGTTTTCAGGTGTAGAGGTCCCTCTTCTCATCTGACAAAGTAAGTACCACTATATCCAACCCCAGATGATAACAAACTAGTTCAGAATACAGCACTGCTAGTGCCCTGGTGGCCTCTGCTGACAGGGCCTAGCCTTAGCCAACACTGCGTCGAGTACTGGTTTTGCGATAGAAAAGCGCTCTCCTGTGGGCAGGCTCTGGCTCCCAAGCTAAGAATTAGGTCCAGCTGTGGCCACGTATCCAACATGGCGTCCTCCACACAGGCAGCAGACAGGGGGGCTAAAGGTGCCGAGAGGTAGTGATTCCTCTGCTTCTGTTGCAGGGCCCCCAATGTAGGCAGCACTGTGCAAAATCACTACTTTTCTGTTGGAGAAGCGCTGTCCCATTTGCAGGCGCTAGCTCCCAGGTTAAGAACGAGGTCCTGCTAAAATCTCGGTACCAACATGTCGGCCTGCACACTGACCGCAAAGCTCCACACAAACCCCACTGAGGCAGCTACAAAATGAAAGGCTCAATGTGGCTAGATTAACAGAGTCCCGGGCCTGGCTCTCAGAACATGGGAATTTCGCCTGCCTATCCCCCCAGCAGAGCGTCTGAGTCCAGCCGCCAGGCAAGACCCAGCTTCGCCCGCCAGCCGAGACAGAGGGAAAAGAAAAGTCAAACTGGTGCGTTTACCTTCCGTCCGTGAGAGCCGGGGCTAGCCAGGAGCGGGAGTCAGCAAAAGAGAGGAGGTTTTTCGGTGAGTGGTATGAAGTCCCAATTAACAGCTCTGTGCCGTGTCCTGGGGCTGATTAGGTGATCAGAAGGCTCTGTTTGATTGTCAGTTCAGGTCTTGGTTTCCAGAGGGATAGAAGGAGACGTGGGCTTAGTCCGCCATCTTGACTCCGCCCCCCCTCCAGTCTAATCTTTATCTGAGGAGTAGGTATCATGGACTGAATTGTGTCCCCTAAAAAAAAGGTGTGCAGCAATTTGGCTGGACCGTAGTTCCCAGTAATGTGTAAAGTTCCTTTATGCTGTATGTAAACCCTGCCTCTGTGATGTAAATGCAAGCCGGTGGGCAGTGGTTGTGTTAGTGAGGCACGGATCAATCTATATTATATTGTGCCTTCAAGCAGTTTCTCGGGATATAAAAGAAAAGGAAGCACATCGAAGTGGGTTATCTCATACTATCAGAAAAGAAGCAGTGCTTGGAGCAGAGCGTGTCTTTGGACCTGGAATCCTGTGCCTCAGAACCTTCCAGTGCAGGGGAAGACTGGTAACATGGCACTTCTTCCAGTGCCAACAGAAAAAGATGTCCTCTGGAGCTGATGCCCTGATTTGGCTTTTTAGCCTACTTTTTCTATGAGAAAATAGACTTACCTTTATTAAAACCATCCACTTGTAATATTTCTGTTACAGTAACCTATATAACTAAAACAGTGGGCTACAGGAATGGTTTTAGTTCTGGCTAAGCAAAGAGTTTGGGGTCTTGGATTTGGGGATACTTCCAGTCTCAGCCAGACCACTAAGTATGGTGTTTTAAGTTTTGCTCCACATTTTTCTCCTGCTCTGTCAAGGACTCTTGGTTGTGTTGACTGTTACAGTAGTCGTTGGTGGTAGTCAATCAGCATCTAGTTCTTCTGATCTCAGGCTGATGGAGTCTCTGCTAATGTCGGCCTTTTTTCTCTTGGGCCAACATTTTCCTTGTATCTTTGCTATTTATCATTCTCCTTTTCTCCAGGTGTGTTGGGACCAATTGATGCATCTTAGATGACCATTCCCAAGCTCTGAAGAACTCTAGACACCACTCACCAAAGTGGGATACTGAACATGTGCTCAATAAAATTTGTTATGTCAGTGTCCCCTAAAACCACGGTCCCTAGGCCTCAGCTCCAGCTACTCTGTTTCTCTAGTATTTGATTATGTTCAAGGAACTTCTTAGCTTTTGGTTTAGTCCAGTTGTCCTGACTTTTCCGGTGTTGTGTGTGTCCTTTTCTTCACCTAAGATAATTCTTGTCTAGGTAGTGAATTCTCCTCTCTCTCCTTTCTCACTCTTGTATGCATCAGTGAGTATTTTCTTTTGTGTTTCAATCTTCTCAAGTTTTTATAACAGTGGTAAAATATTTGTCATTTCTTACTGACTAATTTCACTCAGTGTAAAGCCCTCCAGATTCATCCACGTTGTCAGATGTTTCACTGATTCATCATTTTTTATTGTTGCTTATTTCATTGTGTGTTGTTGTTAGATGCCATTGAGTTGGTTCCAACTCATAGCAACCCTATGAACAACTCAACAAAACACTGCCTGGTCCTACACCATACTACAACCATTTTATTTTTAACCTCATTGTTGCAGCCACAGTGTCAGTCCATCTAGTTGAGGATCTTTCTCTTTTTCACTGATCTGCCACTCTCCACAGCATGATGTCCTTTTCCAGGGACTGATCCTGCCTGACAACATGTCCAAAGTATGTAAGATACAGTCTCTACGTCTTTGCTTCCAAGTAGCACTCAGGTTGTACTTCTTCCATATCTGTTTGTTCGTTTGACAGTTCATGCTACATTTAGTATTCTCCATCACCACAATATAAAGGCATCAATTCTTCTCTCTTCTTTATCCACTGCCCAGCTTTCACATGCATATGATGTGATTAAAAATATCATGACTTGAGTCAGGCACACCCTAGTCTTCAAAGTGACATCCTTACTTTTCAATACTTTAAAGAGATCCTTTGCATCAGATTTTCCTAATGCAACGTGTCTTCTGATTTCTTGATTGCTGCTTCCATGGATGTTGATTGTGTAACCAAGTAAAATGAAATTCTTGACAACATCAATCCTATTCTGTATTTATCATGATGTTTACTTGTCCAGTTGTGAGGATTTTTGTTTTCTTAAAGTTGAGGTGCAATCCATACTGAAGTCCACGCATTATGTTTATGTGCCAACTTTTTAAAAATCTATTCAGCTGTTGATGGGCACCTAGGCTGTTTCTATCTTGTGGTTATTGTGAACAATGCTGCAATGAACACTGTGTGTGTATATATCTATTCACGTGTCACTTCTTATTTCTGCAGCACATAGTCCAAGGAGTGGGATTGCTGGATTATGTGATACTTTTATTTCTAGGTTTTTAAGAAGGTGTAAAATTGATTTCCAAAGTGCTTAGCATTTTATACTCCCACCAGTAGTACATAAGTGTTCCAGTCTCTCCACAGACTTTTTTGGTGTGAGATTGTGTCTCACTGTAGTTTTGATTAACATTTCTCTAGGTTAAAGATCCTGAGCGTTTCCTCATATATCTGTTACCCACCTGAATGTCTTCTTTCACAAGTGTTTGTTCATATCCTTCACACATTTTATAATTGGGTTGTCTTTTCTGTGGTTATGCTGTTGCAGTGTCTCGTAGATTTTAGAGATTATACCTTTATCAGATATGTTGCAGCCAATTTTTTTTAATGAGCCTGTAGGCTGTCTTTTTATCTTTTTGATGAGGTCATTGGATGAGCATGAGTGTTTGGTTTTTAGGAGTTCCCAGTTATCTAATTTATCTTTGTGCATTGTTTGTTATGATTTTCATTCTGTTTATGCTATGTATTAGAGCTCCTAGCTCTGTCCCTAATTTTTTTTTGCCAGGGTTTTTATCATTTTGGACTTTAGGTCTTTGATCCATTTTTAATAAGCTTTTTATTTTTTATTGTGATTAAGTGAAAGTACACAATCCAAATCAATTTTGCATTTTCGCCTATCTACAGTTCTGCTCTCCTTGCCCTGTGTCAGCACACTCCTCCTTTTCATTTTATACTTGTATCCTCTTAACAAACTCCTGTCTCCTCCTCCCCAGCCTCTTCTCTCCAACCTAGAATGACACCAGTAGGATAGCCTCACATTAATGCATAGAACCATAAAGTACACCCACCATATGGTCACATGCATCTCTGAGTCCAGTCCATTTTTTCCCAAAGACTTGACCTTAGTAGTGTTTTCTGAAAAGGGACAGCAGCAGGTCTAGAGGCCATGCTCCCGGGGGATTCCCCAGGCCATTGGACCATCAGTTATAGCCTATCAGAAGAGCTCTTGATCTGCAACCCTCTTTTTTCTCGTGTTGTCACAGGGACCAACACTGTTTGCCCCATCACAGCTGTCTTTGGTGGTGGCCAGGTACCATCTGGTTCTTCTAATCACATGTTGAGACAGTCTCACTTTCACATAAATCCTTCTGTGTCCTGGGCTCTTTTCCTCATGTCTTTGGTGCTCTCTGTGATCATCTGTTCTGGCTGAGTTTGGACCACTTGGGGCACCTCAAATGGTAGCTTGCTAGCTTTTAAGACCCCAGATGCCACTTGCTGACATGGTGTGCAGAAGACTCTCTTAGCAATAGGATAATTATGCCAGCTCACATTGACATCCCCCAGCAGCATGGTTCCTAATCCCTGCCCCTTGTGTTCTTCCTTAGAATATTGGGTTGAGGTTAGAAGAGCTTCCAGTTTATGGTGAAGTCCAGTTAAGTTGAACCTTTTTCTACTGTGTGCTGTCACTGCTTTCACCTAACCAAATTTCTATCAACTATCTAATCTATGTTCAACCCTTACCCTCCCTCCTGCTCTTGTAGCCACCAAAGCATCTTTTCTTCTCTACATAAGTCTATTGTTATTATAACAGGAGTCTTATACAATATTTGTCTTTGAGCCTCTGACTCATTTCACTTAGCATAATGTCTTCCAATTGAAGCCAGTTTATGTTTCACAAAATCATCACAGTTTTTTGTTTTTGTTTTTGTTTTTTATCATTGCATAGTGTTTCATTGAGTATATGTACTATAGTTGTTTATCCATTGATCTGTTGATGGTCAGATAGGTTGATTCCCTCTTTTTGCTATTGTGGACTGTGCTGCAATAAACATTTGTGTGAATGGGTCTGTTCATGTGACAGCCTTTTTTTCTATAGGATAAATTCTAAGCAGTAGGATTACTGGATCAAATGGTATATTTATTTCCAGCTTTTTCAGGAAGCACCAGATGGCTTTCTAAAGAGATAGCTATCTAAAGAGTTCTCATCTCTCCACAGCCTCTCCAGCATTTGTTGTTTTGTGTTTTTTGGATTATGGCCAACCTTGTCGGGGTGAGATGGTATCTCACTGTAGTTTTGACTTGGATTTCTCTGATAGCTAATGATTGTAAGCATTTCCTCATATGTCCTTTGGCTGCCTGGATGTCCTTGCTAGTGAAGTGTCTGCCCATCTCCTTTGTCCACTGCTTAACTGGATTATTTACCTTTTTCTTGTTGATATTTTGTAGTACCTTGTAGATTACAGAGATCAGATGTGAGTCAAACATGTAGTTGGTAAATAGTTTTTCTCATTCTGTAGGTGGTCTTTTAACTCCTTTGATAAAGTCTTTGGATGAGCAAACGTGTTTGATTCTTAGTAGTTCCCATTTATCTGTTTTCTGTTGCTCATGCTTTGTTTGGCAGATTTCAAAGTCTGTCTAAACTGTGTATTAGAACTTCCATAGTTGACTCTATTTTTTTCTTGCATGATCTTTATCATTTTAGGATTGATATTGAGGTCTTTGATTCATTTGGAGTCAATTTTTGTATAACATGTGAGATATGGGCCTTGTTTCAGTTTTTTACAGATGGATATCCGATTTTGCCAGCACCATTTGTCAGAGACACTGTTTTTACCCCAGTTTACAATCTTGTTGAATATCAACTGTTCTTAAGAGGATCTCTGAGGTCTCAACTCTGTTCCATTGGTCTATATGTCTCCTTTTTTAACAGCACCAGGCTGCTTTGACTACCGTGGCAGTGTAATAGATTCTAAGATCAGGTAGTGTCAGACCTCCCATTGTGTTCCTCTTCTTCAGTAGTGCTTTACTTACCCAGGGTTTCTTCCCTTTCCAAACAAAGCTGGTATTTTGTTTCTCCATCTCCTTGAAAAATGACACTGGAATTTGAATGGGGATTGCATTATATATGTAAATCATTTTGGGTAAAATGGACATTTTCACAATGTTTAGTCTGCCTATCCATGAGCAGGGTAAGTTCCTCCACTTATGTAAGTCTCTTTTGGTTTCTTGCAGCAAGGTCTTGTAGTTCTCTCTTTACAGGTTTCTTATTTCTGTAGTTAGATTTGTTCCTAGTATTTTATCTTCTTGGGGGCTATAGTAAATTGTTTTGATTTGGTGACTTCTTTGATGATCTCTTTGTTGGTATAAAGGAATCCTACTGATTTATTTATGCTTATGTTGTATCCTGATACTTTGCTGGACTCCTCTATTAATTCCAGTAGTTTGTTTACTTACGGATTCTTTAGGATTCTCTACATATACATCATCTGAGAAGAGGGAAATTATTACTTCTTCTTTGCCAATGCAGACTCCCTTTATTTCTTTGTCTTGTCTAATTGCTCTGACTAGAATCTCTAGTACAATGTTGAATAGAAGTGGTGAAAGTGAGCATCCTTGTCCAGTTCCCATTCTCAGTGGGAATTCTTTCAGTCTTTTACCATCTAGGATGATGTAGGTGGTTGGCTTTGAGTAGACACCCCTTATTGCATTGAGGAATTTCTCCTATATTCCTATTTTGCTGGGAGTTTTTAGCATGAATGGGTGTTGGACCTTGTCAAATGCCTTTTCTGCATCAATTGACAAAATCAGGTGATTCTTATCTTTTGTATTATGTGGTTGATCACATTAATTGTTTCTCTGATGCTGAACCAGCCTTGCATCCCTGGTATGAATCTAACTTGGTCATGATGAATTTTTTTTGATATGATGTTCAATTCTATTGGCTAGGATTTTGTTACAGATTTTTGCATCTAGGTTCATGAGTGATATTGATCTGTAATTTTTTTTTTTGTGGGATATTTCCCCAGCTTTGGTATCAGGGTTATGCTGACTTCATAGAATGAGTTTGGGAGTACTCCACCTCTTTTTATAGTGTTAAGTAGTCTCAGTAGTAGTGGAGTTAACTCTTCTCTAAAAGTTTGTTAGAATTCTCCGGTAAAGCCATTTGGGCCAGGACTTTTTCTGGTTGGCAGTTTTTTGATGACTTTTTCAATCTTTTCCTTTGGGATGGGTTTATTAAATTGTTCTATTTCTCCCTGTGATAATTTTGGTAGGTGATATGAATCTAGAAATTTGTCTTTTTCCTCTAGGTTTTCAAATTTGTTAGAGTACAGTCTTTCATAATATTCTATTATGATACTTTTGATTTCAGTTGGGTCTATTGTGACATCTCCCATCTCATTTCTTACCTGGGCTATTTGTTTCCTCTCCTGTTTTTCTTTGGTAGGTTTAGACAATGGTTTATCAATTTTGTTGATCTTTTAAAAGAACGGGCTTTTAGTTTTGTTAATTTTTTCAATTGTTCTTCTATTCTCTAACTCATTTAGTTCTGCTCTAATCTTTATTATCTGTTTTTACCTGGTGTCTGAAGGGTTCCTCTATTTCTCTCTTTCTACTTGTTCAAGCTGTAGGGTTAATTCTTTGGTTTGGGTTCTTTCTTCCTTCTGGATGTGTGCATTTGTAAACTGACCTCTGAGCACTGTTTTTGCTGTATCCCATAGGTTCTGCTAGGATGTGTTTTCATTCTCATTTGGTTCCATAAATTTCCTTATTTCACCCTTAATTTCTTCTGTAACTCATGGATATTTTAGCAAGACGTTGCTCAGTTTCCATGAGTTCAAATTTATACCTACGATTTTTCTGCTATTGATTTCAACTTTTATGGCTTTATGGTCTGAGAAGATGCTTTGCAGTAATTCAGTGATTTGGATTTTGTTGAGACTTGCTTTATGCTTTATGTGCTAACACATGGTCTATTCTAGAAAATGTTCCACATGCATTGGAGAAGAAGGTGTACTTACCCGTTGATGGGTAAAAAGTTCTGAATGTGTTGATAAGGTCTGTCCATTACTGAAAGTGAAGTGTTGAAGTCTCCCACTATTATTGTGGAGTGATCTATCTCATTTTGCAGCGTTGTCAGTGTTTGTTCAATATATTTAGATGTTATGGTATTGGGTACATAAGTATTTAATATTGTTATGTCCTGCTTATGTATTGAAACTTTCAGCAATAAACAGTGACCATCCTTGTCCACAGTGGTGGATCTTACATTGAAGTCTATTTTATCTGAGATTAGTATTGCCACTCCTTTTCTTCTTTGTATGTTGTTGGCTTGGTATGCTTTTCCATCTTTTTTTTATTTAGTTCCTTCATTTCTTTGAGTCTTAGGTGTTTTTCTTGCAGCCAACATACAGATGGGTTGTGTCTTTTGATCTACAATATCACTCATGGTCTGTTTATTGGAGTGTTGAGTCTGTTTACATTCAGTGTAATTATTGATGGGTATGTGTTTAGTGCTGTCATTTTGATGCATTTATTTTTGTGTTGTTGATGTTTTCTATGTTTTTCTTAATATTCTGTTCTGGGTCATTCTTTATGGGTTGGCTTTTCATCTTTTTCAGTGCTGGTTTTGTGTTTGTTGAGGCTTCTATATTATGCTTCTTGTTTTGATATGTCAGATTCTTATCTTGCTTTGCAGCTACCCCGAAGGTACCCCTTACTATTTAAAGTTTAAACCTGACTTTAACTTCTGGATACCTTTTTAATTTCCTCTCCATCTGAAATGGTTATACCTACTGTAATATATCCCTCTTGGTAGTATGGTGATATCATAGTTTTCATGTTATGATCAACTGGTTCCCTTCTTTTTGTGTTGTAGTTTTGATTGAGCTTATTGACTTCACTGAGTAGGATTCTGGATGCTTTGTCGTGCATTGCCTTCATATGTATACACTTAATGTTTTTGTTTTTATAAGCAAAGAGCTTCTTTCAGTACTTATTGTAGTTTTGGTTTGGTTTTTACAAAGTCTTTAAGCTTCTGTTTATCTTCAAATATCTTAATTTCATCTTCATATTTGGGAGATGATTTTGCAGGATATATAATTCTTGGTTGGAAGTTTTTCTTCTTCAGGGCTTTCAAAGTGTCATCCCACTGCTTTCTTGCCAATGTTGTTTCTGCTGAGAAGTCAGACAAAAGCCTATAGAGTTTCCCTCTGAATGTTAGCTTTGCTTTGAGCCTCGCTGCCTTTAACAGAGTCTGTTTATGTTTCATTTTATTAAGCTTGACTGTTTCTTGGTGTCTTTCTTTTGGGGTCTAGTTTTAGTGGCATTCAACACACATCTTGGATATCTATGTTCTCTTCTTTTATAATTTCAGGGAAGTTTTCTGTTAGCAATTCTACAGTAATGCTTTGTATTTTCATCTATCCCTCCTTGTTCAGGAATTCCAATTATTCATACATTATTCCTCTTAATAGAGTTCTACATGTTTCTTAATGCTTCTTCATTTTTCTTTTTTCTTTTTTCTGGTCTCTCCTCATAAGTGCTGATGTCAGTTGCTCTATCTTCAAGGTCACTAAGTCTGACTTGTAGTTGCTCAACTCTGCTCTTTTGGCTTTGGATTGAATTGTCTAATTCTGTGATTTTGTTATTGATCTTCTGGATTTCAGATCATTGCTGTTCCATCAGTTCAAATACCTTAGTTAACTTTTTATTTTATTCTGCTGCATTTTGTTCAGTATCTAGGAGGGCTCTATACATAATTCTTTTGTACTTCATCTCTGATAGTTTCAGAAAAGGTTTCACCTGGGAAGTTTTTTGATTCTCTATTTTGGGAGTTTTCCTGAGCTATTGTAAATGGCTTCTATAAATGGTTAGCTATGTTCTGTTATCTGTGTGCCATCTAGTAGCTGTTTGATTTCTCTGGTGTTACCTCAACAGGACCTGAGGTGTAGTCCTAAGAAGGGAGTTGGCTTCCAGCTGTCTCCATGTACTCTGGTAACTGGCCCCAGGTGGACTCTCTGAGCTGGCAGTCTCTGCCTCTTGACTGGCAAATAGATTCCCCTACTTAGGAAGTCCCTGGGGGCTGTCAGCTGACACTATGATGTAGGTCAGTGAAAGGTGGAAGAGAAGCTGCCAGATCTCCAGGTCTTATTTCAAAGGGTACTTTACTTCTAATCAGGGAGCTGTCTTGCTGCTGCTGAAAACAGGCCCTCAGGTGTGGCAGGCCCCGCCTTCCAGCTGACAACAAAAGTACCCCATAGGCCATACCCAGATGCTACGCCATGGTCCAAAGTACGGGAGGGAGAGGTGAAGGCCTTCAAACTGTCCTCTGCCAGGACCCATCCATGAATCTAGACACAAATAATCTCAAACAGTGCTTTTCTGCTGGAGAAGCACTTGCCAGATGGGCTGCTGCTTCTCTTGAGATTCAGCCACAGCTAAGGCCCCTAGTTGGTTGACCTTACCTGTCAGCTGACCAAGATGGCATCCTGACTCAGCTGTCCTTCCTGCCATGAAACAGCAGTCTATGGTGCAGCTGAGAAAAGTGAGGGTGGAGGGGCAGTGGTGCCTTAACTGTCAATATGTGGCTATCCCATGGATTATCTCTCTGCTACACTATGCACTGTTTACTTAAGCACCACAGTTTGGTGTATTTGTCAGTCATGCCCAGTCCCCACCTTCCAGATAACAAAGAACATGTCAGTACCTGCAGTACTCTGATAGGGTAAGTCAGCAGGAGCAGGGGTCAGCTGCCACTGGCTGCTCTTTGAGAGGGGTAGTTTAGTCTGTTACTGGTGCCTAGTCAAATCTGACTATGCTATGCCAGGTCCTAGAACTCCTCAGATGTCCACCGCTCCATTCAGTTATGATTTCAGTTCCTAGTTCTCAGAGTGAGTTGAGGAGACATGTGACTAGTTTGTCTTGGCCCCACCTCTTGAGTAAGTTTTTTTATGAAGTATGTGAGGCATGGGTCTTGTGTTTTTTTTTGCAGATAGATATCCAGTTATGCCATCACTGTTTGTTAAAGAAATTGTCGTTTCCCAACTTAATGGACTTTCGGCCTTTGTCAAATATCAGCTGCTCATAGGTAGGTGAATTTTCTTTTGGATTCTCAATTCTGTTCCATTGGTCTGTGTATCTGTTGTTGTGCCAGTACCATGCTTTCTTGACTACCTCTGTGGAAAAATATGTTTTAAAATCAGGTAGCTTGAAGGCTTTCACTTTGTTCTTCAGTGATACTTTACTTATCTAGGGCCTCTTCCCTTTCCTTATAAAGTTAGTGATTTGTTACTCCTTCAAAAATGCCATAGGAATTTGGATCAGGATTGCATTCTGTGTTTAGATTGACTTGGATAGAACAGACATTTTCACAATGTTGAACCTTCCAGTCCATGAGAATGGTGTGCTCTTCCACCTATGTAGATCTCTTTAGAGTTCTTGCAGTAGAGTCTTGCAAATTTCTTTGTACAAGTTTTGTATTTCTGGTTAGATTTATTCCTAAGTATTTTATTTTCTTGAGGACTATTGTAAATGGTATTCATTTCATGATTTCCTCTTCAATGCTCTCTTTGTTAGTGTAAAGAAATCCAACTGATTTTTGTATGTTTACCTTGCATCCTGATCCTTTGATAAATTCTTCTATTAGTTCTAGTAGTATTCTTGTGAATTCTTTGGGTTTTTCTGTGTATAAGATCATATCATCTACAAATAGAAATATTTTTGCTTCTTCCTTAAAAATTAGCACACTCTTTCTTACATTTCCTGCCTTAGTGCTCTGGCTAGGAAATCCAGCACAATGTTGTATGAGTAGTAATAAAGGGTATCCTTGGCTTGTCTTGTCTGATTCCACTTCTCAAGGGGAATGCTTTCAGACTCTCTTCATTTAGAATGATGTTGGCTAAGTAAAAAGGCCTTTTGTTACTCTAAGGAATTCCTCTTCTGTTCCTATTTTGTTAAGAGTTTCTATCGTGAATGGGTGTTGGACTTTGTCAAATGCATCAAATGATAAGATCATGTGGCATTTATCTTTTTTTTATTTATGCAATGGATTGCATTGATAATTTTTTTAATGTTGAATAATCCCTGTGTACCCAGTAGGAATTCCACTTGATTACGGTGAATTATTTTTTTTGATAATGTTGTTGAATTCTATTAGCTAGAATTTTGTTGAGGATTTTTGTGTCTATATTTATGAGAGATATTGGTCTGTAACTTTCTTTTTTGCGGTATCTTTGCCTGGTTTTAATAGCAGGGTTATGCTGGTTTCATAGTTTAAGTTTGAGAGTACTCCATTCTTTTCTGTGCTCTGAAATACTTTTAGTAATAGTGATACTAACTCTTCTCTGAAAGTTTTGTAGAATTCTCTTTGAAGCTATCATGGCCAGAGTTTTTTTTTGTTATTGTTGGGAGATTTTTTTACTACTTCTTTAAGTTCATCTTTTGCTATAGGATTATCTAGTTTTTCTACCTCAATTGTGTTCTAGGTACACAGTACGTTTCTAGAAATTTGTCCATTTTTTCTTGGTTTTTGAATTTACTAGAGCACCTTTTTCATACTGTTCTGATATGATTCTTTTAATTTCAGTTGAGTCTGTTGTGATATCACCTATCTCTTATCTGATTTATTTACTTCCTCTCTTGTTTTTCTTTTATCATTTTGGTCAATAGCTTATTGTTTTTTATCTTTTCAAGAACTAGCTTTTGGTTTTGTTGACTCTTACTTGTTTTTTTAGTCTCTATTTCATTTATTTCTGCTCTAATTTTTATTGTTTCTTCTATTTTGGTGTCTGATGATCTTTTTGCTCTTGTCTAGTTTTTTGAGTTGTTAATATTTTGACTTTGGCCCTTTTTTTTCCCTTTTTGTATGTGTGCATTTACTGGCGTATAAATTGACCTCTGAGCACTGCTTTTGCTATATCCCAAAGGTCCTGGTAGGATGCATTTTAATTCTTACTTGAGTCATGGAATTCATTCCGTTTTTGGTTTTTTCTATAACACACTAGTTTTTGAACAAGCTATTAGTCAGTTTCCAAATATTGGCTTTTTTCAAATTTCCTTGCTTTTCCTGTTATTAATTTCTACTGTGGTTGCTTTATGGTCAGGAAAGATGCTTTGAAATCTGTTACAGCTTGCTTTGTGGCCTAATATGTGGTCTATTTTGAAGAAAGTTCCATGTGCATTGGAAAAGGTAGTATACTTGGCTGCTGTTGGTTGGAATATTCTATTATGTATATACATAGAGAGAGAGAGAGATGATCAAGTTGGTTGATTTTAGCATTTAGATCTTCTATGTCTTTACTCAGCTTCTTTCTAGATGTTCTGCCATTCACTGAAAGTTTTGTGTTGAAATCGCTTACTATTTGTCTTGGAGCTCTGTTATTGCATGCATACATATTTATTATGGTTATGTATTTGATCCTTTAATTATTGTACAGTCTCTTTCCACATCTTTAGTGATGTACTTTGTCAGAGATTAATATTATCACTCCTGCTCTTTTCAGATTGTTGTTTGCTTGGTATATACACTTTTCCATCCTAAAATTTTACTTTGTGAATCTAAGATGTGTCTCCTATAGGCATAATATAGACAGATCATGGTATTTTATCCATTCCGGCACTATCTGTCTCTTTATTGGTACCATTTAGTCTATTTACATTTAGAATACTTACTGATAAGAGCTTAATGATGTCCTTTTGAGGTGTGTGTGTGCACGTGTGGTGCTGACAGTTTCTTTGTTCCACTTTTCTGTGCCAAGTCATTATTCTTTATGCATTTTCTTTTCATCTTTTTCTTTGTTGCTAATTTCATATTTTCTCAGTCTTTATATGTTTCCTCTTTTTTGCTTTGATGTATAGATTTGTTAGTTTCTCTTGTGGTTTCCTTAAAATTTACCTCTATTTTTCTAAGTTTAAACAAATTTCATTTCTTAACTTACCTCCCCTATGTAAGTTCTGTGACTACCCTATTAGTTTCTTTTTTATCTTAACATTGTCATTTTTTTACATATTGACATAACTGTTTCCTTATGTTCAGTGTTTTACCTATGACTTATTTCTGTGACATCCTTATCTGGATTGATATCAGATTGTTCTGTCTGTGTTCTAGTTTTGGGTTGTCTTGTAATTTTTTTCTTTTACAAATTCCTTTAGCTTTCATTTATTCGGAACAGCCTTAATTTCACTTTCATATGTAAGGGACAATTTTGCTGGATATGTAATCCTTGGCAGGCAATTTTTTTTTTCCTCTAAGGCTTTATATATGTCATCTTATTGTTTTCTTGCCTGCTTGGTTTCTGGTAAGTAGTCATATTCCTTAGTCATATTCGCACTCCTTTATAGGTGGCTTTTCATTTATCCCTAGCTACTCTTAAAACTCTCTCTCTCTGTTTTTGGAAAGTTTGATTATAGTATGTCTTGGTGACTTTCTTTTTAGATCTACCCTATATGGGGTTCACCAAACTTTCTGAATAGTTTCTCATCTTTCACAATATTAGGAAGTTCTGACAGTAAAGTTTCAACAATTTTCTCTGTATTTTATATTATCTCCCCCGTTCTAGAAGGTACTCCAGTCACTCACAGGTTTTTCTTCTTGATCAAGTTCCACATAAATTCTTAGGGTTTCTTCATTTTAAAAATTCTTTTATCAGATTTTTCCTCAGATAAATTGGTATCAAGTGCTTTGTCTTCAGTTTCACTGATTCTGACTTCCATTGCCTCAGTTCTGTTCTTACAACTTTCTACTGAGTTATCTAATCCATTATATCTCCAGGGTTTCTGGACTCTTGTGTAGCTTTCCTAAACTTCTCTATTGTTTTGTCCATGTTTTCTGTAGCTTGATCTGAGTTTGCCTGTTTTCCTTTCTGATCTCTTGAAGAGCTCTGTATGTTAATCTTTTTAAATTACGCCTCCTGTAATTCTAAGAACTTTTTTCCTCTGGGAGGTTTTTCAGTTCTTTGTTTTCATTGCTTGTCGGAGCTATCATGGCCTCTTTGTATGATTCGATACTGTGTGTTGTGTTCAAGCCATAAGTAAGTTATTATTTTTATTGTGTTTGATTACTGTATCTTAGCTTCTTGTTTTTCTTTGTTTTGATATGCCCATGTAGCCTTGTTGTGTGAGCTGCTTTATTAGCATCTTTGAAGCAATTACATCCTGTCACCAGGTGGAGAGAGCTGCTACTAGGTGTGCAAGCCCAAGAATTCATTTAGTTTCCTTGTGTGGATTCAGCTCAGGTGTTCAGGTCATCAGTCACCAAGCATGTGCTCTCACCTATGGTCCTAGACAGGCAAGACTACATAGGGGTGATTGGAGCAGACACAGGTATCTGGCTACAGTGTGGGGGAAGGGGGAGGTCATGTGTTGAGAAAGGTAGGGGGTTGACAGCTGCCTAAGTGCCTTTGTGGAAGAAATGTCCCTATTCCCTAGAGTATGTAGGCAAGTGAGGTTTGCAGCTGGGTTTGGGGCACCCAGTGCTGTTAGCTGTGAAGACTGGGAGGCATCATTCGTTCTTGAAACTTTGCCGTGGGTAGCTAGTGGAATGAGTGATTCTGCCAGTCCTCAGGTCCATGATGTGGGGAGGTTCAGATCCTGCTTAATGGAAATGACAGTGTCAAATGTCATGAATCAGCCATTTCTCCTTAGCTGTTGTAGTTGTGGCCTTCTTTTTTGTTTGTTCATTTGTTTATTTGCTCCCTCCTCAAAGCTGGGAGACTGGGAAGTGTGCAGTGGGTCACACTCTCAGGCTAGGTGCATGGTAATCACTGAACACTGCTGGACCTAAACCAGAGCAGAGTGGGAAGGTACAAATGAGGGAAAGGTACAAATGTCCATTACTGAAGTCCCATAGGAAAAAGGCTTATTTTGATTCCTCATGGAAGGTTAGAAACTTGCCTTTTGCAGACTCAGTGCAGCATCCCAATAGCTCTAGAGATTCTAACAAACTCACTGTCACTCAGTTTCTCTTGTAATAGCAAAATGTGTTCCAAGTGCCACTGCTTGCCTCAGCCTGAGTGCACTAAAGGATGTAGCCTGTAGGATGCCAGCTAGGTCAGGTTTGGCACCTCTTTGCTGTTCCTGAACAGTCTTGCCCTCCTGCCCCTGAGTCCGACTCCTCAACTTTGTCTTTGAGGTTTAGGGCCCCGAAATTGTCATATGTAACTGACTGACTTGTTTTTTCGGTCTTCATTGTAAGAGGGCCCACAGAAAGCACCTGAGTGTTCTGATCTCCTGGCCATGCCCCCAAGACATTTCTTTATATCTGTTTGTACTATATGGAAACAAAAATATTAAGAAAAGCATATACAACTTTAAAAAAGTCAATGTACATTGAGCTATAAAAAAGACAAAACAGCAAATTTTTCCTGTCTCTTAATGGAATTTGGTAATGCTGATTTTTTAATAAAATTTCTAGTATTTTAAAAACTATACGTATCTAATAGAATGGTAGCAGGCCAGATCTAACCCACTGTAATAAATTTTGACCTCTGTTCTATATCCTTAAAATTCTGTTTCATATCATTGAAAGTCAGAATAAGAATTCTTTATCTTGAGACTATAAGTAATAAAAATAAAATAGTTTACTTACTCTCAAGATTCCTTGTGAGTTGATATACAGCACTGAATTTAAAAATCTTGTTTTGTTTAGCTTCAAATAAACAGAGCACTTGTTTCAAACAATTAGATTTCAATGTAAAAAATCTATGTTTTTATTTTTTAAATTCTGTTCAGTTACCCTCTCAGATCAATGATGAGAGTAGCTATGCCTTAGCTCCTTTGCTAAGCTGCAGTATTTTCATATCTGTCTCCATAACTGATTCTTGAATACACTGACCTATGCTGAGTTCATGTCAGTGATACTGAAATGCAATGAAGAACAGGTGCCTTCCCCATTTTTCATGTCTCTGAAGATCACCTGCTGTCTTTAGAAATGATTTAAGTGACCTAGACTTAAGGCACCCCATAGCAGCGATTATGGTTCTTATAACTGAAGAAAATTGTATGAAAGCTACATCTTCTCTGTTGGATTGAAATTCACAACACTGCAGAGCTGAGATTAGGAGCACTAAATAGGATATTTTATAGGAAAATGCCTAACTGGCTCCAAATGATGATTTCTTTTCAATTTTTGAAAATAGTAACGTTGACCATTACATAATTATCTATTATTCTCCTGCTATATATTTTATAGAACAGCTATTTTTTGAAGAGTACTTTGTTACCTCGTGATAATACCAACTTCTTTCAGTCATTCACATGCATACATGCAAGGAGTGCTGGTGATGTAGTGGATAAAGTACTTGATAGTTAACTGAAAGGCTGGTGGTTCAAAACCATCAGTGGCTCTGTGGCAGAAAGTAGGGCACTCTGTTCTATAGAGATTTACAGCCTTGGAAACTCTATAGGGTTGCTATGAGTCAGAACCAACTCAACAGCAATAGTGTTTGAGTTTACTGGTGCTTGTATGCACACAAACACATGCAATTACTTCACAACTAAATAAAGATAAAAAAAATTAAAAGTAACTTAGCACATGTACTCTTTTTATTGCCTAAGAAGTTTCCTTAACTTTTTATCCGTCAAGTAAATGGAACAGACTAAAACAACAACAATAATAAAATGTTGGCCCAGGGACTATTTTTGAGGAAGTCATGAAGAATAATCAGCTATCAGATGAAGCCACAACCATGATACAGTTAGAAGTTTGGGAGCTTCACCAAGAACAAGCTGATAATAGCTTGTAGACTAACCTCAGTTCAAGCAGTTTCTATGCATATAATAGCTTCCTGGTTAGAATCCACTTCACTAACTCACCTGAACCATATTCTCAGTTTTCCTGTATGCCAATCTCACAGCATGCTTTAGAAAATATTTTTTCTTTGAAGAGACACAAACTTACTAACTGTATACCTAGCAGTGTATACTGATTTGCATCCTGACATCAGCTCCTAATACAGGGAATTGTTAAGGCTTTCTAAAACTTTAAAACAAACAATATAATTTTTTTCATTCTGAAGAAAAATAAAAATTATCTGAAATAAACCTTTTATTTTTCTATCACACACTACAAGAACAACACAGAAATTAAAAAAAAAAAAATACTGCTTCACAAATCTGGAGATCCATGTGCTAATCCAAGGTGTAAGAATGGCAAAGGAGCAGTATCTGATTTCCTCTAACTTCAAAACGGGAAATCAAAATCAATAGCTCAAGGCTATTCCTATGAGGTAGAAGTAAGACATGCCTCTATCTTGTCAATTCTAACACCAACCATTCCTCCCATAAGCACTCTCTGTCTCTCTGCTGTGTTGGATAATTTATTTCTAAGATCACACAGAACTCACAGACAATACATATGATTATGGAGTGTATAAGTTATCTAGTGCTCTCTAACAAATACCATAAGTGAATCAACAGACATTTATCCTATTATAGTCTAGTAGGCTAGACATCCAAATTCAGGATATCAGTTCCGTGGGAAGGCTCTGCTGGCTCTGACAGTCCTTCCCATCAATCTTCCTTTGAAAGGAGTTTCTCTGCACAGGAACCTCCTGATCCAAAGGAAGTGCTGTGTTCCTAGCACTGCTTTCTTGGTGGTAAAAAGTCCCCCTATCTCTCTGCTCACTTCTCTTTTATATCTCAACAGAGACTAGCTTGAGAAAAAAATTGTATTATAGAATGACTCCTGCCTCATTAATATCACAGAGGTAGGATTTACAACACATACAAAAGTTCTACCAGATCACAAAATGTGGACAATCACACAATACTGGGAGTCATGCCTAGCCAAACTGATACACATATTGTGGTGGAACACAATTGAATCCATGATATGAGGTTTAGTAAGGAAGTCACAGGTTACAATTCAGGTCTTTCATCAGAACAGTCTCTTCTCAAGTTGTGCTTGCAGGGATGCATCTCTCTTCTCCCAGTACCCTGGTCTCTGCCCTGCTCAGACAAGTATTAAAAAGTTCTTCAAGCTCTACGATAAGTACACAGAGGTGCTTTACTCTGTCAGTAAGCTTCAGCCTGAATGCACTGAGCTCCACCTCTGTGGGTCACAAAATCTAGGTCCATCAAGTCTCAGGAGGCATCACTCTGCCAGCAAGCCTCCAGCCTGAAGGTACTCAGCTTTCTTGCTCTATACGCTGACTACCCATCATGCCAACTCCTGCTGGTTCTTCTTTCAGTCATTCTTTGCCACAGCTTCTTGCCATCTTTAGTGTTACAGCTCTGTCTCTGTCTCTCTCCGTCTCCTGGTTCCAGAAGCTTCTCAGCAAAGGGATCCTGGGTCCAAAAGACATGTTCCACTCTTGACTGTTCTTCCTTGGTAATAGGGAAATCCTCTCTTTCCCACTTCTGAGATGACTCATTTCAAACCCAGTGGGATGCCAGAACAGACTGTTCCCCTCTACAGGCCACAATTATCCTGTTCACACAGCCCCACCCAATCACGGGGATGGAAGTTATCAGACCATGATGGGAAAGGCCACACAAAAGCGATCTATCACACTGCACAAGGGCCAACAAAGATTTCTGTAAAGAATTAGGACCTTAAGTTTCTGTGGCAACTATTTAACTTTGCTACTGTAGTACGAAAGCAGCCACAGCATGTATGTAAATGAATAAGCTGTGTTCTATAAAACTTTATTTTAGGAAAATATGTACAGGTACAATTTGGCTTTTGGACAATAGTTTGCTGATCCCAGTGCTGATCTGTCAATGCCACAGCTTATAACTATCAAAATGATATAGATCTAACTATAATTGAAAAATAATTTCAACACCCTTTCTGATTAACAGGATTGATGGCATATCAGTCATATTGCATACTTCATGTATCTACTAAGACAGATGTGAAATTAACTCTAAACCTGAGGTATTAAATTCTAGAAATAAAATAAAAAATACAAGAATTAAATAAATGTGCTTATATTAGCTCTGTTTTAAATGTTTCCATTTACTTTTTTAAGCTTTGCATTGAGCATTTTAAAAATAATAACTGACCATACAACACAAAAGAGGTTAAACTAGCATTTCGAAGGGCTGACAGTTGAGTTCTTTGTTAAGTCAATGGTCATTGTCTTATTACAAGGAAACAGAAGTGGATGTTTCAGTGAACAACTTCAAAGGTATGCTCTTAATGAATGGCTAGTCAATAAATACCAAATTGTACTTCTTTTTGGACCAAAACCTTAAGATCAAAAGTAAAAGCTTTCCAGAAGAGATTTCTAAAATACATGATATTGGTTTAGTTTCACAAAATCATAAAACTGTTTTTATTTAATTACCATCAGACTAAGCATTCTGACAGCCTCTATGGAGGGCTTAGTAAGCATTTTAATCCAGCCAGCATGAAAATGTATAGAAGAAGTAAAATTCTAATACACACCATGACTTCATCTGTCATCCGACTTTGCAAATGGAACACACTTATCTCTATAATGAGCTGTCTGGTGTTCCATCGATTTCACCTTTGGCAAACAGGAGTAAATTTAGGTAATCAAAAGTGCGTGAATTAGTGCAATGTGAACAAAAATATTCTCTTGCAAGAGGCTTTGTACAATGAAAACTTACCATACATAATCAATTCATACTTGCAAAATGGCATACATTTTACAGTTTCAGCATGAATTCAAACTTACTTCAGGACAATATTGCCTCAAATTTTTCTCACAATCTAGGGATATCATGAAGGTGTTGAATAAAGTCTGTAGAAAAAGAAATGCACCATCATTGTCCATTGCAGGCACACAAAGTGGGTTAATCATTTGAACTTTATTCCAGGTAAATATCGCAAGATATATGAGTAGCTATATTTATTTACACAGAGAAACTAAGGTGAAATATGATCATGATTCTTAAATGATTATTAAAATTTATATAAAAACTCTTTTACTGATGAGTTTTATTATGCATTTATTTTAAATTCTTTTCACTTTGAAAAGCTAAGTCAGCTTACACAGTTTATGGAGTTTATTTTGGTAGCCACAGTGGAGAAAATGCAAATTACATAAGAATAAATTGACATTACAAACTACCTATATCATTTAAAAAAGAAAGATAAAAGGTTAATAGGGAATGTATTTTAAATGACATAATACCTTTATGAATGTTTTTAATTATCACTGACAGTCATTTCTTTTTTTGCCCTTAAACTTTAACAAAGAGAGATTGCTTAACGCCTTTTAAAAAAACTTTCAGTATAATACATATGTGTGAGAGAGAGAGAGAGAGAGAGAGAGAGAGAGAGAGAGAGAGAGAGAGAGAGAGAGACAAAGGCTGAACTGGCTTCTTAGGCTCAACATAGTTTTCAGTAAAGATCTATTAATAAACCATAGAATATAGAATACATATTACTTACCACTGACTCCACATAAAAAGCCTACTAAATAACATATGATACTCTAAATTTCTGGAAATTGGACAGAGCTATGTTAATAACACCAAGTTCTACCAGTCCTTGCAATACTTAACTAACTTATGAATTTGAAAATATGGCAGACTTAGGAAAGTAGAACATTCATCTAGGCTTTCAGAACATGAGATCTCCATATCCTATAAATCACCTCTTGATTATACTACTGCAACCATGAAAGAGTGGATCCAGGCTCTGTTCCAGCTATCCAGCTGTCCAGCTATCCATCCATCTATCTAATGTATGTTACATGTATACATACTTAGGCAGCTTGGGCCAAAAATTAAGTTCCTTAGTTTCATACCTAGTTTTAAGTCCTTCACTGACATTTTTTATATTCACATATTTTATTTTTCAATTTATCTGGAGGTACACAGCATGTGAGATATCTTTCTTAGTCTCCTTAGTTATAAAATAGCAGCAGGGCAGCAGGAAAGGGAGAAAACTCTACACATCCTCTATAAAACCACACAGTCATAAACACTAAACATAAATGATCTTCCACCATGATATACACTAATCACTTAGCAGACAGTAGGCAATCTTGTCACAGCAAACACACACATTGCCTAAATTCCAAATATTCTGGACAGGGATCTTGCCATCTTCTCGAAATACACAACCAGTTGCCTTTCTCAAAATAACAACATCAATAACATACTGTAGCCTAATTTTTTCCACATATTATAATCTAATCATCTTTCTTGCTTCTTGAGCAAGATAAGCCTGAAATGAAGCTTGTAAGCACACAAGAGTCCAATGACTTTAGAACATGAGAATATATATTAAAGTGAGGTACACCTGCTTTGAGCATTGTGCTCTTTTAAAGAAATAATAATGTAAAACCAAATAGACAATGGCAATTGGAAAGGCTGTATGGGAAGCTTAGGAGACAGTAAGTTTAAAATGGTGGTAGAGTAACATCGAATAATGGGAATAGTAGCACAGCTACATGAATAGACCAATCTCACTGAACTGTGCACAGAGAATTGTTGAAACAGTGTAACCTTAGCTATATATGCTTTCCCCATAATAAGAAAATGTGTGTGTGTGTGCACGCACACACAGAAAAATGTTTTACGTCATCAAGAACATTGCTAACCTAGTGGTTTTTTCAAGGCTTATTCAATTGTCTTTTTTAGACACTTAAAGACAATCATTGATTATATCAATTGTTTGCTTGCTTTTTTTACTTTAATGCAAAATTTAAGCTTTTGTTTTGTTTTACTGGGCCAACATGGATTTGTGAGATCCTGACAGTTGAAACTAATTTAAGTGATGATTTAATCCAATACCTTTATTTTGAAGAGGAACAAACTGAGATCCAGAAAAGGGCAGAGACTGGCCTGTATGCCCCATGATACCCACAGTAGGTCGACAGCAGGACCTACGCTGAACGCTTCAGTGGGCCACTGGATTCAGTGATCTTTCCATGACATGATGCAGCAGGTACATGCAATTTTTAAGCAAAAATCATCAGGAAAATTCTTTCACAATGCTTTGTGCTGTCAGCAGCTATAAGCCTGAAGATCTTGGATCTCACTATCTATAGTGCAAGGATTACTGAGTAAAATACCCACTTAACAAGCTCGAAGAAAAAACTGACAGTGAAGATGGGTCAACAGTAAAATTCTGAGCAAACTATTGTCAGCTATATGCAGATATAGCTTTAATGTCTATTCTCTGTGGTGGAAACAGTTCATGAATAAGACACATTTGCCATAACAAACATTTCTATTAATCTAGTAGCTGGCATTTCCATCAGTTTATGTCAGGGAAATTTATGTTCAGCATTTCATTTTTTCTCACTGAGATCACGGCAATATTCTCCTAACATTCCTCACGCCTTCAATATCACCTACATACAATTTCTATACTCATTGCTGCAAGTGCTCTTCCTTGACTGTATCTTGAATACTAGGCAAACCTCTGTATAAAAATTTCCATTGACCCCACACTGTTTACAGAAAAAAAGTCCATAATCTTTGGTGATATATTCAAAAATTATCAAAACTACCCCAACGTGACTCTAGTTTTAGGTTAAATACTTCCTCATGCAGAATTCAGTTGAAGTAGTAATTCAAATGATTGTAGTCATCAGATAGATCTGGTACCTTTGCTTATTATTTTCCATAAATCTAAATTTCCACTGAAGGCCTTGTTATCCTCCAACATTTAACTGCCACCCACTCCTTTAAGCGTTCCTTGATCTTGAGCCAAGAGATTCACTTCTGTGTTCTTATCCAAAGTTATTTGAATTTCTGCTCCAGAACATAAAACATTCTGCTTTGAATTATATTTCTACATTTCAGTTTATTTCATTCAAGACTAAAATATCTTTGGGAGAGACAGAGAGTTCTTCCCCTTCATGTTTGCGAAGTCATCAAACTTTGGCTTCCTCTAAGACAATGTGTGAGAAAAAACAAGTTATCTCAGTGAGTACAGTTTCTCCCTTCTTTTTTTTTCCAATTTGCCCTCTTTCACATAAACTATACCTACCCTATATCTACCAGGAGTAGATGGATGGATGACCCTGAGCAAAGGCAGATGTTCAGAGGGGATAATTCATAAGTAGTTAAGCTGTTCTTCCAAAGTCCTCCCTAAAGAATTTCCTTATCTCCAATTTCACTCTGCTCTAAACCATGATGATGTCACCTGGCTGATCATTCAAAGTTGAAAACCTGATTATCACTTACATGTTTTTAGTCTTCCAGTGGTTTGCATCTACAATATAAAATTATGACTCTGAAAGTTTCACTGTAGTAAGCCATGCCAGACTGGATAGTTGTACCTTCCACCATTCTTCTACTTGTACCTTTCAGTGGTAGCCTGAATGCTTTTGTGCCTTTATACATGCTACTCCCTTGCTCAACTCTTCCTGTCAGATGCCAACTCTGGTTCCCTGGAGAAGCCATTCCTGATGCCTCCACGAAAGTAATGCATACCCTCTACCATGTCCCAATAACATCTTCTATGTCCACTCCAAAAGAGTATAAGCTTATCTGTCACAATCTCAGTCTTATTTTATCATATACACACAGCCTAGTTTCTAGCATATGGTGGGTAATCAAATGAATATTTCTGAACTGATAAATATAAGTATGAAGATGCATTAAACACTGGATACCTGTACAAGAAACTTTATTCCCCTACTTGGCTAGGATTCCTGGGAAAGAGACTCACTGAATGGCATAGTGTAGCCTGAATGCCTTCTTAAAAGAGAAAAATATAACTTGAGCTCCTTTCCTGGCATGGGCAACTCACCCCACAGACTCTGATGATGATTTCATGCCAGAGTAATCTGGGATTTGTAGGACAATGCCAGAGCATACCACTTAGCCTTCTTACTGACACTCAACTTCTTGCCTAACAGGACATGACAGTACACTTCCAAGAACCAGATATGCTTCACTTCTCATTTAATCACCTAAAACATCTCTCCCCTTAACTTCTTTTCTTCTATTTTGATTATTTTAAAGATTCCAAATTCACACTGGGGTTTAGAATTGTTTACATAGCAAATAAAAATACTAAGCCAGTCCGAGTTTGAATACTAGGATGTTTTATCATCTGTGTGAAATTATCATTAAAAATACTGGACTTGGGGACACAGAGTGATGTATGTGGTATGTGTACTTTATGGTTTAATATATATATTAATATATATAGCTTAATATACATTTATATATATGGTTTAATATATACACATATGTACATACACATACATATGTATATATGAGGCCATCCTACTGGTTTCTTTTTAGAGGGGAGAGAAGAGGGTAGAGCAGAGGAGACAAGTGTTGGCTGAGCAGATACTGGAAGTAAAGACTGAAAAAGAAGAGTGTGCTTTCACAGGGTGAGGAGAGAAGCTAGGGTTGCAGAGAGGCAGGTACTCAGGGTTTTATACAAAAAATTGATTCAGATTGTAAACTTTCATTTAATCATAATAAAAAATTTTTTAAAAACCTGCTTATTATTGTGTGTCACTATGCAAATATAAAATAACATGACTAAATGAAATCCTTATATATATTTGATTTTAAAAAGGTATAAATAAGAGCAGAAAGGCAAACATTTTAATATTTCCTTTAGAAAAGTCTGTTTCCTTTGCTTTTTATGTACTGTGTCTGTCTTTGTTTCACTCTTAACGTTTTATATTTGATAGAAAAATGAAAGGGAGGCAGACATGCTGATACCCTTTTCAACCTTCAGTGGCTTCCAGTTCTGAGTGCCCAATTTGGTTATAACACTCAGTCTTAGAAGTATCTTTCCTAAGTTTATATTCTCAAAATTTTATCAATCTAATTGAATATGTCTTCCATAGTTTCAAAAATAAAAATAACCCTAAGGAAGACTGCTGTCACTTTTTCAGATCTTCAGATTTGTTTGGGGGGGGAAAAAAAGACTATTGTGAGTTACAAAACATCTCCTAAAAATTAGTTGAAAACAAAATGCTTTATTCTTGCTCTCTTAAACAAAAAGAAAATAACAAAGTACAATATTGAAAAAGAAAAAAAACACTCAAACAAGGGCAAAAATTGGAGGGCACATCCAAATCCTGTACACAATACAGAAAATGCCCACAGTCTGCTGTGACTTTCTGAAAAGCATGTTTTTCTTCTATATAAAGATAAAAAGGAAAGCTTTTAGGTCATGGGCTATAGGGGAGAAGACATAATATCTCTTGTGCTTTGATGTTACAAGTAGCTCTTCATTACAGAAGAGTTTTCACATAGTGTAATAAAGGTCCTGAAAAACTGAGCTTGAATATTTAATAACCAGCTTCTACATGAAAGTTCTGTGATTTTTTTTTTTTTTTGGTTCTTGGAACACAGAGCAAACATATGTGCACTATGAACAAATAGCAAAGCTTTACTAGTTTCGTGTAGAGACTTCATGCAATAGCATTTAAAGATACAACATACCTGAAAGGGAAGATGTGATTTATGTGTCCTTTAGGATGTTTTCTGTTTAACTTTCAAACTTTGGTGTTTATAAAACATCAATCAACAATAAATTAGGATAAAAATGTTGCTTTCACGGTGAAATTCAACACTCAAAATCAAACTTTTGTGAACTGTCAGTAAACAGAAAAATATAGGCTACTAAATGATATAAGAAATATTGATGTTGCCTTATGTATATTTTGAAGGTAGAGGCAAATCTTCATTAGGTTTGAAATAACATACTAATTGCAACATTAATAAGTTATCTGAGTTTTAAATTTTGGTATTCTGCACATAAAATTATTTAAAGAAAAATATATCAGGTCTTTTTTAATAAAATAAAAATATTTAATCAAATTACATATAAGTGTATAGAAACTTAGAACAGCCAATAAAAGCATAAATCAGAGACTACTAAATTCACACAAAATGTACCTACCTACAGATAATCACTGTTTGATAAACTTCCTTCTGTACCTCTCAATATGTACATATAGACATATGTGAGCACATATAATCTAGGCATATATAGGCATACACATATATAGATCAGGTATATAGAGAGCTATAGGCATATATATAATGGGCATATACAGATTGACATTAATGATCCTATATTAAGATAATAATAGTACATAGACTACCACGTAACTCACTATTTTCCTCACTCAGCAAAATATCACAAACATCTTTCCAAGTCAATAAAAAATAGAAATTTTAATCATTTGGTACACTATTCATTTGTACCAAGAGTTACTGATCCAGTTTCTTAATGATAGACATTTAGAGTAATTATTTTCTAGTACAAGAATAAAACAGTGTTGTATATTGGTTGATTTATAGCTTATCTCTTTCCAAAAGGATTTATGGTGGTTTGTTACACATAAAAGCAAAACAGAAAGAAAACATAGAGATTTAATAACAAAAAACAAAAGAATCAGCAAGTAAAGAAATAAGCCCAAAATCTGACTTACGTAGAGCAGATTTAGATTCATAGCAACCATATGGGGCTGAGTCGAACTGACCCACAGAGTTTCCAAGACTGTAAATCTTTATGGAACCAGACTGCCACATCTTTATCCTAACCTTGTAGTTAGCAACTTAACAACTGAGAGAAGTAAAGGCAGGACAGAAATATAACACTTCAGCCTCTTAATACTTATCATTGAAATACCTATTAAGAAATAGAAAAGTAGAAAATACAAATAAATATTAAACACACATAATAGGGGTGGAGTCAAGATGGCAGACAAGATGCACGTCTCCCTTAATTCCCTCTGAAAACTAAGGCCTGGATTGATGAATAAACAGAGCCTTCTGGACATTCAATGAGCCCGAGGACATGGCATAGGGCTGTCAGTTTGGACTACATGTCACTAAACAGGAAACGTCTTCATTTTCACTGACCCACACCCTTGCTGCATGGCCAGCTCTCCCAGACTGAAGGTAAATGCCATTTTTAACTTCTTTTTTCTTTTTGCTAGCTGGCGGCAGTGATTAGGCTTAACTGGCAGCAAAGCTCAGCCACACTACTAATGCGGTCAGTGGGCAGAATAGCTACACTTGGAGAGCCCGAACCTCTGCCACTGACTCAGCTATTTCACAGTAAGCAGGACAGCTTATATGGGATGTTGTCTTGTTTGACTGGGAGGCAGAGTTACCCAAAAGGAGGCTTTAGCAGGTGCTAATTCCAAGTCTGGGAGGCAGTACCAGCTCAGGGAGTGCTTCCTCAGCAGAAAAGCTGTGATTAGCACAGTGTAGCCTTATAGGTGGGGCCCAGCAGTGGATGACAGCAGGACAGTAGCCTTTCTGTACTTTGAACTAGATCAGCAGCATCTGGGGATGGATACAGAGGTGCCTCCAGCTAGAAACAGGGGCTTGCACATCTGACAGCCTAAATGATTTTAGAAGCTGTTGGAAAACTTTTAAATAAGACTACCTAGAGAAATAACTGTGGTGCAGCCTGATGGCATCTCTTCCAACCTTTACTGACCCACAACATAGGGTCAGCTAATGGCCTCCCAGTGACTCCATAAGTAGGGTTGTGCCTTTGTCACACAGGATGTGGAGGCTGCTACCCTAGAGATTCCACTGGGCCCAGTCACTGGAGTACACAGAGGTCTTTGGTGATCATCTCTCTTCTCAGATTATCCTTCAACTCCTGTTAAGGCAACACCACAGAAACTGAACAACCTCTAAATGCCCAAAAAGCAACAAATCTTGGCTACACACTTAAAGAAAAATCCACCCATGGATCCAGAAAGCTTCCAAAAGAAAGAACCAAAGGACTTCCCAGATGAAGTCTTTCTGAAACATTCAGAGGTCGAGTACAAAAGCATTATATATACAGCCCTCCTAGACATGATACAAAATTCATCAGAGCAAAGTCAAAAATTAAGCTAGCTGTTCAGACTGATGGAACACCAGCATTCTGAAATCCAACAGATCAATGACAAAATTAAAGAATTAGAAAACTCAATTCAAAGCAAAGAGAACAGAATTGAACAAATGGAAAATAGACTTTCTAACCTGGAAGACAAAGCTACTGACACAAGCATTTATGAAGAGAAATCAGAGGAAAAAAACAAACAAACAAACAAGAAAAATGAAGAAATATTAAGAAACACATGGGACTCTATCAAGAACAATAGTTCCTGAACAAAAATGGACACTTGAAAACAACAGAGAGCATTGTTTTTGACTTTCTGATAGAAAACTTCTCTGAAATTATGAAAGAAGAGAACACAGATATCCCAGATGCATATTGAACATAACACAATCTAGATCCCAAAAGAAAGACAGAAACTCAGAGAGTTTGTAAAAACCAGACCAAAGCTACAAGAAAAACTGCAAGAAGCCCTTAGCTTAGAAGAACAAAACCATTAACTCTGTATTTTAGAAGACAATACAGGACACATCATCTAGAAATATACCCAGTTAGGGGAGGCACAAAATTCAACCAAAGCTATCATATTAAAAGAAGTGATCTAGTGATCATATCATGAAAATTATGATACTAGCACATTAAAAAGAGCGATATACTACATTAGTTATACTCCTTCAAGATGGAGAAGAAGTTAACAAGATATGTAGATGCTAAAATTGTGTTTAGATATAGGTTAGTAAGGAGGATCATGGGGTAGCCACAAAGCACAATAAAGATACAACATATCAAAACAAGAAATGCAATACAAGAGTCTCTACAAACACAAAACCAACACTTAAAAGGGTGAAAAATCAACTCACAAAGAAGGTCACAGAACAGATTAATAAGAACAACAGAGAAAAACATCAACACAAAAATAAATATATCACAATGGCAGCACTAAACACACACCTATCAACAATTACATTGATTGTAAATGGACTGAATGCTCCAGTAAAGAGACAATAAGTGACATCTTGGATCAAAAGACAGGACCCATCCATATGTTGCCTACAAGAAACTCACCTTAGACTTAAAGATAAGAACAAACTAAAAATTAAAGGATGGAAGAACATACACCAAGTTAACAATATACAAAGAAGAGCAGGTGTGGCAATACTAATCTCAGACAAAATAGATTTTAATGTAAAATCCACCATTGTGGACAAGGATGGACACTGTTTATTGCTGAAAGGTTCAATATACACGCAGGACTTAACAATATTGAATATTTACGTGCCCACTACTGGAGCATCTAAATACATCAAATAAACACTGACTACATTAAAAAATGAGATCAATCACTCCATAATAATAATGGGAGACTTCAACACTCCACTTTCAGTTGGAAAGATCTTAAAGAAAAAAGCTCTATAAAGACACAAAAGATCTTACTGCAACAATTAACCATTAGACCTCGACATATACAGAACATTCTATCCATCAGCAGATAACTACACCTTCTTCTCCAGTGCACATGGAAGGTTTTCTAGAATAGACCATGTGTTAGCACATAAAGCAAATCTCAACAAAATCCAAATCACTGAATTATTGGAAAGCATCTTCTCAGACTATAAAGCCAAAAAGTTGAAATCAATAGCAGAAAAAACATAAATAGAAATTAGAAGTCATGGACATTGAACAACATCTTGCTCAACAGGCCATGGGTTATAGACGAAATCGAGGATGAAATAAAGAAATTTATGGATTCAAATGAGAATGAAAACGCTTCCTACCAGAACCTATGGGATACAGCCAAAGCAGTGCTCAGAGGTCGGTTAACCTCTACAAATGCAGACATCCAGAAGGAAGAAAGAACCCAAACCAAAGAATTAACCCTACACCTTGAACAAGCAGAAAGAGAGCAACAGAGGAACCCTTCAGGCACCAGGTGAAAACAGATCATAAAGATTAGGGAAGAACTAAATATATTAGAAAATAGAAGAACAATTGAAAAAATTGATAAGACCAAAGCTGGTTGTTTGAAAAGATCAACAAAATTGACAAACCATTGGCTAAACTTACCATAGAAAAACAGGAAAGGAAGCAAATAACCCAAATAAGAAATGAGATAGTAGATGTCACAACAGATCCAACAGAAATAAAAAATATCATACCAGAATACTATGAAAGACTGTACTGTAACAGATTCACAAACCTAAAGGAAATGGACAAATTCCTAGATTCATATTACCTACCAAAACTATCACAAGGTGAAGCAGAACAACTTAATAAACCCATCACAAAGGAAGAGATTGAAAAACTCATCCAAAAACTACCAACCAAAAGAAGCCATGTCCCAGATGGTTTCATTACAGAATTCTACCAAGCTTTTAGAGAAGAGTTCATTCCAATACTACTGAGATTATTTCACAGCATGGAAATGGATGGAATACTCCCAAATTCATTCTATAAAGCCAGCATAACCGTGATTCCAAAGCCAGGGAAAGATACAACAAAAAAGGAGTGAATGCTACAGACCAATATCACTCATGAACCTAGATGCAAAAATCTTCAACAAAATACTTGCCAACAGAATTCAACAACATACCAAAAAATAATTCATCATGACCAAATTGGATTCATACCAGGAATGCAAGGCTCGTTCAACATGAGAAAAACAATTAATGTGATTAATGTGATCAACCACATAAACAACACAAAAGAATCATCTGATTTTGTCAGTTGATGCAGAAAAGGCATCTGATAACGTCCAACACCTATTCCTGCTACAAACTATCAGCCAAATAGGAATAGAAGGCAAACTCCTCAATGCAGTAAGGGCCATTTATACAAAGCCAACAGCCTATATCATTCTGAATGGAGAAAGACTGAAAGAATTCCCCTTGAGAATGGGAACTGACAGGATGCCCACTTTCACCTCTCTTGTTCAACATTGTACTAGAAGTTCTGGCCAGAACAATTAGACAAGACCAAGAAATAAAGGGTATCCACATCGGCAAAGAGGAATCCCTATTCGTAGATGACATGACTGTATACACAGAAATCCTACCGAATCTATAAGTAAATTACTCAAACTGATAGAAGAGTTCAGCAAAGTATCAGGATACAAGACCAAAATAAGTAAATCAGTAGGATTCCTTTATATCAACGAAGAGATTATTAAAGAAGAAATCACCAAATCAATACCATTTGCTATAGCCCCCAAGAAGACAAAACACTTAGGAATAAACCTAAGTAGAGAAATAACAGATCTTTACAAAGAGAACTACAAGATCTTACTGCAAGAAACTAAGAGAGACTTAAATAAATGGATAAACCTACCCTGTTAATGGATTGCAACACTTAGCATGGTGAAAATGTCTATTTTACCCAAAGCAATTTACTTACATAATCCAATCCCAATACAAATTACCGTGAGAAGTTTTAATGAAATGGAAAAACAAATCACCAACTTTGTTTGGAAAGGGAAAAAACTCTGGATAAGCACTACTGAAGAAGAAGAATACACTGAGAGGTCTCTCACTACCTGACTTTAGAACCTATTACACTGCCACAGTAGTCAAAACAGCCTGGTACTGGTAAAACAGACAGTGTAGACCAATGGAACAGAGTTGAGACCCTAGAAATGCCACCATCCTCCTATGAACAGTTGATATTCCACAAAGGCCCTAAGATTGTAAACTCTAGTAAAAACAGTCTCCTTAACAAATGGTGCTGGCAAAATTGGCTATCCATCTGCAAAGAATTAAAACAAGACCCATATTTCACACTGTACACAAAAATCAACTTGAATTGGATAGAGGATGTCAATATCAAACCTAAAATGATAAAGATCATGCAAGAAAACTAGGGTCAACAATGGAAGCTTTAATGCATAACCTAGACTTCAAAATCTGACAAAGCAAGCACAATCAACAGAAAATAGATAAATGGAAACTACTGTGAATCAAACACTTTTTCTCACCCAAAGACTTTATCAATAAAATTAAAAGACCACCAACAGAATAGGAAAAAATATTTGGCAACTAAATGTCGGACCGATGTCTGATCTCCATAATCTACAAGGTACTACAAAATATCAACAATAAAAGGATAGATAATCCAATTAAATGATGGGCAAAGGAGATGGACAGACACTTCTCTGAAGAGGACATCCAGGCTGCCAAAAGACACATGTGGAAATGCTCACGATGATTAGCTATTAAAGAAATTCAAATCAAAACTATGATGAGATATAATATCACTCCAACAAGACTGGCCATGATCCAAAAATTACAAAACAATAAATGCTGGAGAGGTTGTGGAGAAATTAGAGCTCTTCTACACTGCTGGTGGGATTACAAAATGGTAAAACCTCTTTGGGAAGCAATCTGGTGCTTCCTTAAAAACCTGGAAATAGATATACCATTTGACCCAGTAATGCCACTGCTTGGAGTATATCCTACAGATGCAAGGGCAGTCACACAACCAGATACATGCACACGAATGTATATTGCAGCACAGTCCACAATAGCAAAAAGATGGAATCAACCCAGATGCTGAACAACAGAAGAATGGATAAATAAACTATGGTATATACTCAGTGGAACGCTATGCAATGATAAAGAACAGTGATGATCTTAGGAAGCATCTCATAACTTGGTTTCAATTGGAAGACATTATGTTGAGTGAAAGTAGTCAGTGGCACAAGGACAAATATTGTATAAGACCCCTACTATAAGGACTTAACAACAGACTCATGTACAGAAGAAAAGACTCTTTGATGGCTGCAAGGGAGGGGAGGGAGAGGGCTGCTTATAGATTAGGTAGTTGATCGAAATTTGGTTTGGTGAAATCAGTGACAGCACACATTAGAAAGAAGATCAATTTAACTGGACTTCAAAATAACCTGAAAACTCTTCCAATCTCAACCCAATATGGCAAGGACACAGTAGCAGGGGCGGGAGTACAGGGACCATGCTCATCAAGGTCAACTGGCATAACTAGCCTACTGCTAAGAGTCTTCCACACCCCATACTGGTGAGTGGCATCTGGGGTCTTAAAAGCTAGCAAGCTGCTATCTGAGGTACACCAAAGGGTCCCAACTCAGCAGGAACAGATGATCACCAAAGATAAAAACAGCATGGGGGAAAGAGAACCCAGAAGAAAGACCAATGCGAATGGGTGACTACATCAACATGTGACCAGAAGAACTGTATGGTGCCTGGCTACCACCAGTGATAGCCTTGGTGAGGCTCATAATGTTGAGTCCCAGTGGCAGGACAAGAATAAAAAGGGGTGCACCCTGAGAACTCAACTAAAAGACCACAGTTGATGATCCAAAGGCCTCAGAGCTTCCCTGAAAGCATGACCCCTAGACCTGATGCTGCCCTGATCATAAGTCATCAGTAAGGTCAACTCATCAGATAGGAATGGATTGGACTCAGTAACACAGAGTGACCATGTCATGTGTGCACTTTATGGTTTAATGCATCTATAGGAGGTCATCCTACTACCTCTTACTAAAGGGGAGTAGAGAGGGTGGAGTTGAGGGAACAGGAAATTGTTAAGACGATATGACTTGTTTAGAACAGAAAGGGGGAGTGTGCTGTCACCAGGCAAGGCAAGCAGTAGGAGCTGCATATAGGCAGGCATGCAAATTTAAACTGGATTGTATACTTTCACTCAATCACAATAAATAAATTAAAAAAAAAAAAACCCACATAGTAGCGACCTACTGCCAGAATCTAGGAATAATATCCACCAACATCAAGGCTAACAGAATTAGAAAACAAGTGGATCACAAATGTGGCCACAAATGGCCACAAGAAACACAACAGATATTGTGAGCACAAAGAAGAGTAAAGGAGGCATCACTTTCTGCAATAGCCTTTCTCTGCAAAGATACGAGCAAAGTACACAGATCACAGCAACTGCCTCTAGCTAGAGCAAGCGTAGAACTCTGAGGATGTGGAATGGTCGGGAGTTTACATTCTTGATATGCCTTTTGCATTTCTGTTATGAAAATGTATTTCCTCACCAAAACACTAATTATAACGTCTAAAATATTTTAAGTCTAACAAAAAAAGGTCAAAAGCTACAAAACTGTAATGTATTACCTCAATTTTAAAGAAAGAAAATTTTACCTATTTACCTATCAATCCGTCCATCTGTCCATCCGTCCATCCATCCAACTGAATGACTGGATAATAAGTGGGATTACTAGTAATTTTTATTCTTTGTCCTCCTCCCCAGATAATCTTGTCGTTTTCTACGATGAATATATTGTTTTAAAGACAGAAAAAAAATTATACTTAACATAAATACAACTAAAACCAAAAAGAAATAAAGAAAAACCTGAAACCCATGACCATTAAGATGATTCTTACTGATAGCAATACTTAATGATAGAGTAGAACTGCCCCCATAGGGTTTCCAAGAAGTACCTGATGGATTTGAATTGTCTACCATTAACAGAAACAAGAAAGAACATTAAATCTAAAAACTTTAAGACTCAATCAAAACTCTATTCAAAGTCTATAAACTTTATTATATCATTATTTCAAAAGAAGGAATAAAAGAATAAAGTCAACTAGAGAAATTAGTCAAAGACTAAAGCAAGTCAAAAAGCAAAGGGCAATTAATAAAACATAAAGAGAAATTAAAAATAGAAACCACAGTTTTATAAAAAGATCCAGGGCATGTTTTTAAAAATTACAACAGCCCTTAACAAATATAATTTTTAAAAAGTAAAAACTCAAAACAAAACTTGAAATCAGAAATAGGTGAAGAAAGTACAATCCCTAATAATGGACCTCTGAAGTTATCTCCCCTTGACAATTCCCCCACAACTCTTCTAACTCTTTCTCAGACATACCAGTATATACTTGGCTCTAGCTCATTTGTAGGTTATGATCCTCTGCCTAAAATTCTTCCCCAGACTCCATAACTCATTCCTTCAAGAATTTAAGACTTTCTTCAATCCTACTTCTTTGGAGAGACTTTTCCTCACCACGCTACATACAATTGCACAAAACACCTGAAACTTCCTGTACCTCTTCCCAGTGAATTTTCTCCTTAGCACTTGGGACCAATATACTATTTTTCTCTACCCATTGGAATATAAATCTATGTGTATTTTTGTCTGTCTTATATACTGTTGTTGTTGTCATGTGACCTCAAATCAGTATCTACTCATACTGTCCTTGTATACAACTGGACGAAATACTGCAAAGTTTTGTGTCATCCTTACTTTAGTTGCTAGGCTTGAACCTACTGTTGCTGCAACTAAATCAAGCTATATTGTTCAAAGTCTTCCTCGTTTTCACTCACTGTCAACATTGCCAAGCACGATGTCTTTTCTCCCAGGACCTGGCCTTCTTAACAATAAGTCCAAAGTAGGTGAGACAAAATCTCACTATCCTTTCTTTTAAGGAGCATTCTGGCTTACCTCTTATAAGACAGATTTGTTCATTCTTCTGGCAGAGCATGGTAAATCCAGTGTTCTTCACCAACACTATAATTCAAAGCCACCAAGTCTTCCTAAGTCTTCCTTAATCATTGTCCAGCTTCACTATTCTTCCTCAACATTATAATCCAATGACATCAGTCTTCCTTAGTCATTGTCCAGCTTTGAAATGCATACAAAGGTCTGACAATTAAGTCCACAAACTTAATTGTTCTAAGTGCTACATACTTCATTGCTGAATATCACTACAGTCACCTTTGAAGTACTCCCTTTGGAAGCTATGCACCAATGCCAGTGCCTAGTCCACTCTTCAAAACAATTTTGGAACTCTTTCTAGAAAGGTCATTGTGCACAGTGGCATGGTGACAAGTTTGTGAACTTAATTGTGTAGTTTTCTGTGAGGGAGTTTGTAGCCAGTAAACAAATAATTATACTAGAACACCCTACTCACCTCATCTGGCCCCCAGTGACTTTTTTCCTTATGGGAAGAGAAAGGAAATATTGGGAGGAAGACATTTTGATGACATTCAGGACATCAGGAATAATATGATGATAGCTCTGATGTCCATTCTAGAAGAATTCCAAAATTGCTTTGAAGGGTAGATTAGGCACTGACTCAGTGCATAGCTTCCCAATGGGAGTACTTACGTGGTGACCATCACAATATTCAGCAATGTGTTATGTAGCACTTTTTCCTTGATGAGTTCATGAAGTTAACTGTCAGCCTTTGTATGAGGCAACTGAAAATACTGACTTGGTAGTGGTATACCTTGTATCATTACTTTTTAATACTTTAAAGAGGTCTCCTGCAGCAGATTTGTTCAATACAATGTGTTTGATTTTTTGACTGATGCTATTTCCATGAGTGTTGACTGTGGATCCAAGTACATGAAATCCTTAATAATGTCAATATTTTCCCTGTGTATCATGATGTTCTTTTTGGGCCGGAAGTGAGAATTTTTGTTTTCTTCCTGTTGAGCTGCAGTTCCTAACAAAAGCTGTAGTCTTTGATTTTCATCAGCAAGTGTTTCAAGTTCTCTTCACTTTCAGCAAGCAAGATTGTGTTACTTGCATATGGCAGGTTGTTAATGCATCTTTCTCTAATCCTGATGATGCATTCCAATTCCAACAGTCCAGATTCTCAGATGACTTTTTCAGCATACACACTGAATAAGGTGCAAAGATCCAACCCTGATATACACTTTTCCTGACTTTAAACTATGCAGTATCCCTTTGTTCTGTTCAAACGACTATTTCTTGGTCTAGTACAAGTTTCTTAAAAGCACAATTAAGTGTTCTGAAATTTCCATTCTTCTTAGTTATCTATGATTTTTTTATGATCCACACAGTCAAGTAATTTTGCCCAGTCAATAAAACAGAAATAAGCATCTTTGTGGTATTCTCTGCTGTCAGCCAAGATCCATCTGACAACAATAATGATTTCCCTTGTTCCAAGTCTTAATCTGACTTGACTTTCTGGCAGTTCCCTGTCAATACGCTGATATAAGCATTTTTTAATTATCTTCAGCAAAATTCTACTTGTATGTGATACTAACAATACTGTTTGATAATTTTCACATTTTGGGGCCACGTTTCTTTGCAATAGGCACAAATATGGATCTCTTCTAGTTGACTGGCCAGGAAGTTTTCTTCCAGATTTCTTGGCATAGATGAGTAAGCACCTCCAGTACTGCATACTTTCGTTGAAACATCTCAGTTGGCATTCTGTCCATTCCTGGAGCTTTGTTTGTTGTCAACATCTTTAGTGTGACTTACATTTCTTTCCTCAGTACCACCAGTTCTTGCTACCTCCTGAAATGTTTAAACATTGTCTTAGCTATCTAGTGCTGCTATAACAGAAACACCACAAGATGGTGACTTTAAGAAACAGAAATTTATTCTCTCACAGTATAGTAGGCTAGCTGTCCAAATTCAGGGCATCAGCTCCAGGGGAAGGCTTTCTCTTTCCATCAGCTCCTGAAAAAAGTCCTTATCATCAACCTCTCCCAGGTCTAGAAGCTTCACAGTGCAGAGACGCTGGGTCCAAAGGATGCACTCACCTCCTGGCTCTTCTTGCTTTGTGGTACTGGTATTCCTCTCCTCTCTAATGGATTCTCTCTTTTATATCTCAAAAGAGATATAGAACAATCTTTTAGATTGAGTCCAACCTCTAATCCTGCCTCATGAACCTCAGAGACATTAGGATTTACAACACATAGGATATTCACATCAGGTCACAAAATGGTAGACTACCACACAATACTGGGAATCATGGTCTAGCTAAATTGATATACATTTGGTTTCTGGTTTGACAGGGCATAGTTCGATCCATAACATTATACCCTTTGGTCCCCCAAAACCTGTCTCTGCCACATGTAAAATACAAGCATCTCGTCATGTCAAAAGTCTTAAATCAACTCCAAGCCCCAAATGTCATTTTCTCTAATATTCCTCTTCACCTGGGAAATCTAATCTACAAGTTACCTACTTCCAAAGTACAATACAGTCAGTTCTATTACAAACAGAAGAAATGGAAGAGATAACTAGCATCAATCAAGTCTAAAGTCCAGCAGAACAATTTACATTACCTCCCAAGACTTGAAAATAATTCTCTTGTTCTCTGACATCATTTATGCAACGGCTCTGCCTTCCAGATTCTGGGTCCTAGACACACTCTCTGGACTCTGAATGGAGGTCCTGTGGCCCTGAGCGATGGCAACTCTGCCGTTTCAGATTTGGTGGCCCTGTTCTCATCTGTCAGAGTGGTGACCCTACCCTTTTTTAACTCAGCAGATATCATTCTTCTGCCCCTTGGACATGTGTTATGGATTGAATTGTGTTCTCCCCAAATATCTGTCAGTTTGACTAGCCATGATTCCCAGTATTATATGACCATCTACCATTTTGTCTTCTTATGTGAGTTTCCTGTGTATTATAAATCGTAGCTTGACGTTGTTAATAAGACAGGTTTAGAGGCAGTTATATTAATGGGAGAGGATTCAATGTACAAGACTAGGTTGTGTTTTAAGTCAATCTCTTTAGAGAAATAAAAGGGAGATGCAGAGAGACACAGGGACCTCATACCACCAAGAAAATAATGTGAGCAGCAGAGCATATCCTTTGGACCCAGGGTTCCTGAACTGAGAAGCTTTTCTAGGGGAAGGCTGGTGACAAGGACCTTCCTTCAGCCAAAGAGAGAAAGCCTTCCTTTGGAGGTGATGCCTTGAATTTTGACTTCTATAAGGCTGTGAGAGAGTAAACTTCTGTTTGCTGAAGGCATCCAACTTGTGATATTTTTGTTATACCAGGAGTAGGTAACTCAGGCAGCATAGTATATCTGCCCCTCAGTGTTGGGCAGAGGATCTTGTCTTATCTCTCTACTTGTGAATGACAGCACCACATTCTGAAAATGAGTTGATGAGATCTAACCTTTCAAATTCTAGGAGGCTGTGGCCCTATCCTTTATACTGAGGCAGCACTACTTACTGCATTCTTTTTCTCTTCACTGTCAGCTTCTTAGTTGCTTGGCTTCTTGGCCCCTCAGGCTCTCCTGGGCTTGTGTGGCATCTATCCTACTCGGGCATTCATTCCAAAGCTACTTAGATCTATCAGTAAGTGCCTGGTAGCAACCCACTTCACCAATAAACTTTGACCAGAAGGCACTCACCTCTTGCTCTGTGGGTTGACAAGCCTATATCTATTAATAAGTTCCCAGAGGCACCCCCAATCTACCAGTAAAGGCACTCTGTTCTTCCCTCCATGGGCTGGCTCCTGCATCACTTCATGCCAAACTCCTGCAATCTCTTTGCTGCTTTTTGTCATCTGTGCTATCTCCAGTGCTATATCTTTGCTTACTTCTTCCCGAAGCCTCAAGAGAATTGCCTTTGATGTCCATAATTTCAGCAACAGTCTCTTCAAGGCAATCTAGATTTTCATTATTAGGTATCTTTGAACTCTTCCAGCCTCTGATCGTTCAGTTTCGAAACAATGCCACACTCTACGTATCTCTTAGAGAAGCACTTGACTCTCATTACCAAGTTCTGCCATAATTATCTAGTGCTGCTATAACAGAAATAGCACAAATGAATCTTTAACAAACACTAATTTATTTCTTCACATTCTAGGAGGTAAGAAGTTTAAATTCAGTGTGCCAGCTCCAGGGTAACACTTTCTCTTTCTGTCAGCTCTATGGGAAAAATTCCTGTCATCAACACTTTCCTTGTCTAGTTGCTCCTCAGCACAGGGACTCCAGGTTCAAAGCTCAGCTCCTTGCTCTTCTTGCTTGCTGGTACTGAAGTCTTTCTTTTCACTTCAGGATTGTCTTTTAGATCTCAAAACAGAGTGACTCATAATAAAGCTTAATCTTGTAGATCAGTCCTTCCTCATTAATTTAACAACCTCTAACTCTTTTTTTTTTGGTATTTTGAATGAAACTTTTTTTTCAATTTATTAAGATTGAGTGAAAATGTACATTCCTATATAAATTTGCATGCTCACTTATATGCATCTTCCACTGCTCTCCCTGCCTGGTGACAGCACACTCTTCCTCTCTGCTCCGTACAAGTCCCATCCTCCCACTGCCCTTCTTCCAGTAAGAGGTCAGCAGGATGAAATCCTATAGATGCCCAGAACTATAAAGTGCACCCAATATATGGTCACTCTGCATCACCAAGTCCAATCTATTCCTGTCCAAAAAGTGGACTTTCATTAAGATTTATGGGCAAGGACAGCATCAAGGCCATTGGCCATGCCCTAGGGGAACACTGAAGCCCCTGGACCACCAATTGTGGTATTTTAGTGGAGATCTCAGAGTGCACCCCTTTTTATTCTTGTGTTGCCAGTGAGACTCAACTTTGTGAGCTCCATCATGGATATCACTAGTGGTGGCCAGGCACCATCCAGTTCTTCTGGTCCCGAGTTAATGCAGACACCCCTCATGTGGGTCTCTTTGTCTTCTGGGTTATCTTTCTCCCATGTCATTTTGGTCCTCAGGGATCATCTGTTCCTGCTGAGTTGAGACCATTTGCTGTGCCCTCGGATGGTAGCTTCACAGCTTTTAAGACCCCAGACTCCACTCACCTGTGTGGGGTGCAGAGATCCCTCTTAGCAAAATGCTAGTTGTGCCAGTTGGCCTCAATTTTGTCTCAGAGCTTGGTCTCAGGCCCCCCGCTCCAGCTACTCTGTCCTTGCCATACTGTGTTAAGATGGAAGAAGTATTCAAGTTACTTAAGATCATTTAATATTGTTCTTGTTTCTAATGTGCGTTATCACCGATTTCACCCAACCAAATTTCTATCAACTATCTAATCTAAACCCGCCCCCCTCCCCCTCTGTCCCTTCCCTCCCTTGTAGCCATCAAAGAGTCTTTGCTTCTATGCATAAGTTTGTTTTTGAGTTCTTATCATAGGGGTCTCATACAATATTTGTCCTTTCATCGTCGACTACTTTCACTCAACATGATGCCTTCCAGTTGAAACCAGGTTATGAAATGTTTCCTGGAATCATCATTGTTCTTTATCATTGCATAGTGCTCTGTTGAGTATATATACCATAGTTTACCTATATCCATTCCTCTATTTTGGGGCATCTAGGTTGATATCACTGTTTTGCTATCATGGACTGTGCTGTGATAAACATTCTTGTTCATGTGTTCATTGGTGTGAAAGGCCTTGATTCTGTAGGGTATATTCCAAGTAGTGGAATTATTGGGTCAAATGGTATATCTATATCCATTTCTTTAAGGAAGCACCAGATTGCTTTCCAAAGAGGCTGGACCATTTTGCAACCCCACCAACAGTGTAGGAGAGTTCTTCTTTCTCCACAGCCTCTCCAGCATTTGTTGTTTTGTGTTTTTTGGATCATGGCCAACCTTGTTGGGGTGAGATGGTATCTCATTGTAGTCTTGATTTGAATTTCTTTAATAACTAAAGATTGTGAACATGACTGCATGTTTTTTTTTGGTGGCCAGGATCTCCTCTTTAGAGAAATGTCTGTCCATCTCCTTTGCCCATCACTTAATTGGATGATTTATCTTCTTCTTATTGATATTGTGTAGTATCCTATAGATTATGGAGATCGGGCAACAGTCTGACATAGAGTTGCCAAATATTTTTTCCCATTCTGTTAGGTGGCCTTTTAATTCTATTAATAAAGTCTTTGGATGAGCAAAAGTGTTTGATTCTTAATAGTTCCCATTTATCTATTTTCTCTTCTATTGATTGTGGTTTGTGTGACAGATTTTGAAGTCTGTCTATGTTATGTACTGTGAATAGTTTACTTATAGATTCTTTGGGATTCTCTGCATATACAATCACACCATCAGCAAATACGGAGATTTTGACTTACTTGCTGATGCAGATGCCCTTTATTCTTTGGTCTTGTCTAATTGCTTTGGCTAAAACTTCTAGTACAATGTTGAATAGAAGAGGTGAGAGTGGGCATCCTTGTCTAGTTCCTGTTCTCAAGGGAAACTTTCAGTCTCTCTCCATTCAGAATAACGTAGGCAGTTGGCTTTATATAAATGGCCCTTACTGCGTTGAGGAATTTTCCTTCTATGTCTATTTTGCTATAAGTTTTCAGTATGAATGGGTATTGGATTTTTATCAAATGCCTTTTCTGCATCAATGGACAAAATCAGGTGATTCTTGTCTTTTGTGATTTTTATGTGGTTAATCACATTACCTGTTTTTCTCATGTTGAACCAGCCTTGCATCCCTGGTATGAATCCAGCTTGGTCATGATGGATTATTTTTTGGATATGTTGTTGTATTCTATTGGCAAGAATTTTGTTGAAGATTTTTACATCTAGATTCATGAGTGATATCAGTCTGTAGTTCTCCTTTTTGGTTGGGTCTTTCCCTGGCTTTGTTATCAGGATTATGCTGGCTTCATAGAATGAGTTTGGAAGTACCCCATCACTTTCTATACTGTGAATTAATATCAGTAGTATTGGAGATAATGTTTCTCTAAAAGCTTGTTAGAATTCTGTAGTGAAGCCATCTGGGCCCAGGCTTTTTTTTGGTTAGCAGGTTTTGATGATTTTTTCAATCTCTTCCTTTGTAATGGGTTTATTAAGTTGTTCCACTTCATTTGTGATAATTTGGGTAGGTGATATGAATCCAGGAATTTGTCCATTTCTTCTAGGTTTTCAAATTTGTTAGAATACAATCTGTCATAGTATTCAGCTATGATATTTTTTATTTCTGTTGGATCTGTTGTGACCCTTCCCCTCTCATTTCTAATTTGGGTTATTTGTTTCCTTTCCTGTTTTTCTTTAGTAAGTTTAGCCAATGGTTTGTCAAGTTTGTTGATCTTTTAAAAAAAAAAAAACAGCTTTTGGTCTTTTCAATGTTTTCAATTGTTTTTCTTTTCTGTAATTCATTTAGTTGTGCCCTAATCTTTATGATCTGTTTTTTTCCAGTGCCTGAGGGGTTCCTCTGTTGTTCTCTTTCTACTTGTTCAAGCTGTAGGATCAGTTCCTTGATTTGGTTTCTTTCTTCCCTCCAGGTGTGTGCACTGATGGAGATAAACTGACCTCTGAGCACTGTTTTGGCTGTATCCCATAGGTTCTGGTAGGAAGTGTTTTCATTCTCATTGGTATCCATGAATCTATTTCACCCTTGATTTCTTCTAGAACCCATGGTTTTTTGAGCAAGATGTTGTTCTGTTTCCAAGAGTTCCACTTTCTATCTATGTTTTTTCTGCTATTGATTTCAACATTTATGGCTTTATGATCTGAGAAGATGCTTTGCAGTAATTCAATGGTATGGATTTTGTTGAGAATGCATTATGTCCTAGCACATGGTCAATTCTGGAGAATGTTCCATGGGCACTGGAGAAGAAGGTGTAGTTGTCCACCTGATGGGTAGAAAGTTCTGTATATATTGATGAGGTTCAGTTCGTTAATTGTAGCAATAATGTCTTCTGTATCTTTATTGAGCTTTTTCCCAAATGATCTGTCCAGTACTGAGAGTGGAGTGTTGAAGTTTCCCACTATTATTGTGGAGTACTCTAACTCCTTTCTGAGTGTAGTCAGTGTTTGTTTGACATATTTAGGTGCATAAATATTTAATATAGTTAAGTCTTGCTTGTGTACTGAACCTTTCAGCAATAAATAGTGTCCATCTTTGTCCACAATGGTGGATTTTACATTGAAACTGATTTTGTCTCAGATTATAATTGCCACACCTGCTCTTCTTTGTTCACTGTTAGCTTGATATATATTCTTCCATCCTTTAATTTTCAGTTTGTTCCTATTTTTAAGTCTCAAGTTAGTTTCTTGTAGACAACATATGGATGGATCATGTCTTTTGATCCAAGATGTCACTCAATGTCTCTTTACTGGAGCATTCAGCCCATTCACATTCAATGTAATTATTGATAGGTATGTGTTCAGTGCTGCCATTGTGATATGTTTATTTTTGTGTTGTTTTTTTCTCTGCTATTCTTATTAGTCTGTTCTGGGAGATTCTTTTTTGTAAGTTGATTTTTCACCTTTTTCAGAGCTGGTTTTGTAGTTGTTGAGACTCCTGTGTTACATTTCTTGTTATGGTATGTTGCATCTTTGTTGTGCTTTACTGCTACCCCTATAATCCCCCTTAATAAACTATATATAAACTGATTTTTAATTACTACCAGTCTTGTCGACTTCCTCTCCACCTGGAAGGACTATAATGACATCCCTCTTTTTAATATGAGAGCACCATAGCTTTCATGATAATCACTGGATTATTTCTCTCAGTCTTAAAGCTTGGATTGAGTTTGGAGCCTTCCCTAACTAAGTAGCATTCTGGATGATGTATCATTCTAAAATATAAAGTCACTAGTTTTATTCTTCTAAGCCAAAGCCAAGAGCTTCTTTCAGTATTTCTTGTAGTTTGGGTTTCATTTTTACAAACTGTTTGAGTGTCTGTTTCTCTATGAATGTCTTAATTTCATTTTTATATTTGAAAGATAGTTTTGCAGGATATCTTATTCTTGGCTGGAAGTTCTTCTCCTTCAAGGCTTTGAATGTGTTATGCCACTGTCTCCATGTAGCATGGTTTCTGCTGAGATATCTGATGAAAGCCTATAGGGTTTCCCTCTGAATGTTAACATTGCTTTGAGTCTTGCTGCCTTTAAGAGTTTCTGTTTCCATTTCATTTTGTTAAGCTTGATTACAATGCCTTAGAGTCTTTCTTTTGAGATATATATTGGGTGGCATACGATGTGAATCTGCGATATCTATATTCTCTTCCTTCATGATTTCTGGGAAGTCTTCTATCAGCAGCTCAGCAACAATACTCTCTGTTCTCAGGTGTCTCGTCCTGTTCAGGAACTCCAATTAATCAAAGGTTGTTCCTCTTAATAGAGTCCCACATGCTTCTTAAAGCTTCTTCATTTTTCTTGTTTCTTTTTTCTGATTTAGCCTCATAGACACTGGCATCAGTAGCTCTGTCTTCCAACTCAGAAATTCTTTCTTCCATTTGTTCCACTCTGTATTCTTGGCTTTGAATGGAAATCTCTATGCCTTTGACTATGTTCTTGATCTGTTGGATTTCAGAGTGCTGGTGTTATATCAGATTGAACAGTTCCCTTAATTTTTCATTTTGCTCTGCTGCATTTTGTATAAGATCTAGAAGGGCTCTGTATAAAATGCTATTATAGTTACCTTCCGATAATTTCAGAAAAGTTTCTTCATCTGGAAAACTTCTTGGTTGTTTCTTTGGGAGCCTTCTGAAGCCATGGGTGATTTCTTGTTTTCCGTTTTCTAAAGCGTCTGTTGCTTTTTGGGTTTCATGTGAATCAGTAAAAGCTGGGAGAGATACCGTGAGGATGGACTGCAGATATTTTTCTAGACTGTCTTAAAATGAAAAATAAAAGGTATCTGACCACTTCCCAAGTCAGTCAGGTTTCCAAGTGCAGAGGTCCCTCTTCCCAACTGGCAAAGTAAGCATCTCTATATCCAACCCCAGATCATATGAACTAGTTCAAAATACAGCAATGCTACTACCTTGTTGGCCTCTGCTGACAGGACCCAGCCTTAGGCAACACTGTGTAAACTACTGCTTTTCTGGCAGAAAAGCGCTCTCCTGTGGGCAGGCTCTGGCTGTCAGACTATGAATTAGGTCCAGCTGCAGCCACCATATCTAAGATGGTGCCCTCCACATGATCACTGCCTATTCCATACAAACTGCCCTGTGGCAGAGGTGAAAAGTGGGGCTAAAGGTTCCAAGACATAGTGAGTCCTCAGCCTCTGTTGCCCAGCAGAGGTGACACTGTGTAAACTACTGCTTTTCTGTTGGAAAAACGCTGTCCTGTGAGCAGGCGCCTGCTCCCAGGCTAAGAATTAGGTCCCACCAAAATCTCCGTATCCAACATGGCGTACTGTACACAAGCACCGCTGCTTCTGTACAAACCATGCTGTGGCAGAGGCAAAAGACAGGCCCAAAGTGGCAAGATGAACAGAGTCCTAACCCTGGCTCTCAAAACATGGCAATTTCACCTGCCTATCCCACCAGCAGTGCTTCTGAGACCAGCCGCTAGGCAAGACCCAGCTCTGTCCACTGGCCAAGACAGAGGAAAAAAGTCAAAATGATGTGTTACCTGCAGTCCATGAGAGCCAGGGCTAGCCAGGAGCAGGAGTCAGTGAAAGAAAGGAGGTTTTTCATTCAGTGGTATGAAGTACAAATTAATAGCCCTGGGCCATGTCCTGGGGCTCACTAGGTGACCAAAAGCTCCATTTGATTATCAATTCAGGTCTTGGCTTCCAGAGGGATATAGGGAGATGTGTGCTTAATCTGCCATCTTGACTCTGCCCCCAACCTCTAATCTTGATTCATTAACATCAGAAAAGTTAGGATTTACAACACGAAGGACAATCAGATCAGATCAGAAAATGGTGGATGACCACACACAACACTGGGAATCATGGCCTACCCAAGCTGACATGTGTTTTTAAGGGACTCAATTCCATCTCTAACAAATGTTGACCAATTCTTTTTGGAACACTGACTGTACTGCTTCCATCTTCTTTTTTTGTTTGTTTTTCAAATATTTTTTTTTTTTTAACCCAAGATAATGTTTTATTGTGCTAAGCATTTACAGAGGGAAAGCAATTACTACCAAATCCTGTAGATCAGTGGTTTTCAATGTGGTCTCCAGATTAGTGGCAAATACACCAGCATCACCTAGGAACTTGTAGACATGCATATTCTCAAAACTTATTCCAGATGTACTGCATAAGAAACTGAGAGTTAAGTCCCAGATATCTGTATTTTCACAACACTCTTAGTGAGTCTGATCCTTCCTTAAGTTTTTTTTTTTATTATTATTAAATAAAAAATGACAGTGTACATACTCTGTGCTTATAATACTGGGTTAAGAGAGGAGGAGTACATAAATTGTGTCAAAGTCCCACTAATACTGATCTTCTTACTAATGTGTATTGTCACCAATTTCACCCAACCAAATTTCTAACAACTATCTAATCTAAACCCTCACTCCTTGCCCTCCCACCCTTCCACCCCTCACACCCTCCCCACCCTTGTAGCCATCAGAGTCTTTTCTATTATGTATGAATATGCTTTTAAGGTTTTACCATAGGGGTCTCATATAATAATTGTCCTGTCACTGACTAGTTTCACTCAACATAATGTCCTCCAGTTGAGACCAAATTGAGAGATGTTTCCTGCTATCATCATTGTTCTTTATCAATTTATAGTACTCCATTGAGTATATATACCAAAGTTTACCCATCCATTCTTCTGTTGCTGGGCATCTGGTTTGATTCCAACTTTTTGCTATCTTGGACTGTGCTGTTGGCTTGGACTATGCTGCAATGAACATTTGTGTGCATGTATCAGTTGGTGTGAATGGCCTTGATTTTGTAGGATATATTCTGAGCAGAGGAATTACTGGGTCAAATGGTATGTCTATATCCATTATTTTAAGGTAACACCAAACTGCTTTCTGAAAAGGTTACACCATTCTGCAATCCCACCAACAGTGAAGGAGAGTTCCAATCTCTTCACAGCCTCTCCAACATTTATTGTTTTGCATTTTTTGGATCATGGCCAATCTTGTTGGGGTGAGATGGTATCTCATTGTCATTTTGATTTGAATTTCTTTAATAATTAATGATTGTGAACATGTCCACATATGTTTTTTGGCTGCCTGGATCTCCTATCATTTTATTTTTTTAATTTTTAATTTATTTGATTGTGATTAAGTGAAAGTTTACAATCCAAGTCAATTTTGCATACCTGCCTGTGTTCAATATGATCTGCTCTCCTTACCCTGTGATAGCACACTCCTGTTTTCACCCTTCCAGTATCAACTCAACCAAAGTGTCCCCTCCTCTCCCCTCTAGAAAGAAACCAGGAGAGCCTCATGTGTGTGTGTGTGTGTGTGTGTGTGTGTGTGTGTGTGTGTACATATGTATATATATAAATCCATAAAATACATATACCGTTTGTATCATTCTGTGTCCTCAAGTCCAGTCTGTTCTTTGTCTGAAGTGTTGGCTTCAGTACTGGTTTCAGGTCTAGGCTAGCAGCAAGTCTACGGGGCTATGTTTCAGGGGACCTTCCAGGCTGTCAGACCATCAATTCTGGTCTAGTGATATTCCATCTTCTTTTATTTCTGCTTATTTATTGTGATTGAGTGAAAGTGTACAATCCAGTTTAAGTTTGCATGCCCATCTATGGGCAGCTCATATTTCTCTCCTTGCCCAGTGATAGCACACTCCTCTTTTCTGTTCTATGCATGTCATATGCTCTTAACAATCTTCTGTTCCCGTCTTCTCCACTGTCTCCATTCCCTTCTAGTAAGAGGCCAATATGACAATATCTTATAGATGCACAGAACCCTAAATGTGCACACAATATGGTCACTCTGTGTGCCAAGTTCAATCTATGCCTGTTTGAGGAGTTGACCTCAGAAATGATTTATGAATAGGAGCAGAATAAAGTTTAGGGGCCTATGTTCTTCAATTTTTGCCCACAGAATTCATCCATACTTCAATTCACAGCTTTAATTTTTTCTTCAGTTTCTCCAGTTTGAGAAATGTTTAGTATGTTTTTTGTGGTTTTCTATATCCAGGTCTTTGCAAATGTCATTTTACTACTTTACTTTGTTTTCTTGAGCCACTCTTTGAAGCCTTCTGTTTAACTCTTTTAGTTCATCATTTCTTCCATTTGATTTAGCTACTCTACATTTGAAAGAAAGTTTCAGCATCTTTTGACATTCATTTTCATCTTTTTTCCCCCTTTATCATAATCTTCTGCTTTCTTCATGGATGATGTCCTTGATGTTATCCTACAGCTCATCTGTTCTTTGGTTGTAAGTGTTCAATGTGCCATATTTATTCTTGAGATGGTCTACAAGTCTAGGTGGCACATACTCAAGTCATACTTTGGATTTGAACTTGCAAAACTCAATGGAATGTGTGTTCTGCCGTAGCCCCTGGCCTTGTTCTGATTGATGATATTGAACTTCTCTATCATATCTCTCAAAACTGTAGTCAGTTTGATTCCCGTGCATTTCATTTCACTTTATACGGTCACCACTTATTTTTTGGAAAAGGTTTTTGAGATGAAGAAGTCATTGGTCTTGCAAAATTCTTTCATGTGATAGCCCATGTTATTCCTATCATCAAGGCCATATTTTTCAACTACCAGTACTTCTTCTGTGTTTCCACCTTTCACTCTAATCATCATTAATTATCAATGCATCTTGATTGCAGAAGTTGGTAAAAATCTTCAATTTCTTCAACTTTGGCCTTAGTGTTTGACATATAAATTTCAATAATAGTTATATTAACTGGCATTTCTTTTAAATTTATGGATACTATCTTATCATTGTCAGTGCTGTCCTTCAAGATAGATCTTGAAATGTTCTTTCTGATAATGAAGATGATGTCACTCCTCTTCAGCTTGTCATTCCCATAATAGTATGTCATATGACTCTCTGATTCAAAATGGCCATTCTTTTTCAGTTCACTAATACCTAGGATATCTATCTTCAAGTATTCCATTTCATTCCATTTAATTTTTAGTTTCCAGTTTTCCTTGATTCATATATCATACATTCCATGTTTCAATTTATTAACAGATGTATGCAACCATTTCTTCTCATTTTGAGTAGTGCTATATCAGTAAACGGTCTTGAAAACTTTAACTCATCTATGTCATTAATGTCAACTCTACATTCAGGAAGAATTTCTTCCCCAGTTGTACTTTTAATGCCTCCAACCTGAGGGACTCATATTCTAGCACTATGTCAGACAATATTCTGCAGTAATCTATAAGGTTTTCACTGGCCAATTTCTTCAAAATTAGTTTGCCAGGTCATTCTTCCCAGTCTTAGTCTGGAAGTTCTGGTGAAACCTATCCACCATTGGTGACCCTGCGTGTATTTGAAATATCAGTGGCATAGCATCCAGTATCACTGCAACAAGCAAGACACCACAGTACAAAAAAACTGAGTGATGATTTCACTAATAACAATCTATTAATATTTATCTTAAAAGAGAAATGACGTTGCTCCCAAACTCTTTGGCACTATGATTCTGTACTTGTGTCATATGTAAAATACGTGAACGTCAAACATTGTAACTTTTTAGCTTTTATCTTGCTATTAATTCCATGAGACTGTAAATATACATGATTTTTTCCAATGTGATTTCTCAGTATTTATTATTTTTGCTTAAAAAAATTAATGAGCCTAATATGTTATATTAATAATATTAATAAGAGCCAGCTGCTGAATAGTATAATTTAGTAAACATTGTGTCTTTTGACTATTTTTTTAACTGTGAATTAAGCATAAACATTCTTTCATTAAAAGAAAAGTAATAAATTAGGTCACAGTAAATATCTAGAAATTAAATAGTATTAAAATTACTCAACATTTTAAATAATGACTACTACCTACTATTTATTAACTTCAATATTTTCTAATCTATCATTTTAAATGTTAAATATTATGCTAACTGGCATATATTTTTAAATTTTCTTGAAATTACTATTTTTAATAAATGTATACCTGTTAAAACCATGTATTATATGTATCTGATATGACACACAATGCAAATTTATTTTAGTATTTCCTCATAAATCAGCAACTTTCCTCTAGTTCCTTAATCAGTTTTGCTGCTCTTCTCTGAATTTACTCCAATTATCTGACATCTTTCCAATATTGAACTGCCCAGAAATGTGTATAGTGATCATGGTATATGAAGTCATTTGGAGGCAGAATTCATATTCTGTTAGTTTGGATTCACAAAAGCTCAACTGCGGAAAGTTCCTGCAGTATGCTGTATTGGCCTACCTGGTATAACTAACTTCCTCTAGAGAGTCTAACTGCACTAAAAAAATTGAAGAGAAGGAGCAGTGGAGAAAGGAAGCAGTTACAATGGTCGGGTTATAGAAAAATAGAGACTGAAGAAACTAATAACTTATGTTATATCTAGAGTATTTTACTAACTGTTCTCTAGATAAATGTTTCCCTTGTGGTCACTATTAGAAGCAAAGATGGCAAGACTGCATTTTACATACTTTGGACATGTTGTCAGGAAGGATCAGTCCCTGGAGAAGGACATCATGCTTGGCAGAGTGAAGAGTCAGTGAAAAAGAGGAAGACCCTCAACAAGATTGATTGACACAGGGGCTGCGATGATGGGCTTAAGCATAAAAACAATAATGGACATGGCACAGGACCATGCAGTGTTTTGTTCTGTCGTACATAGAGTCACTATGAGTTGGAACTGACTAGATGGCACCTAACAACAACACTGCTCTGCATGTGAAACTCAGTTGTACATCTTTAACATATTACTGTACGGTTGTCTTAGTTATCTAGTATTACTGTAACAAAAATACTGCAAGTGGATGGCTTCAACAAACCCGAGTACATTCTCTAACAATCTAGTAGGACAGAAGTCCAAATCTAGGGTGTCATCTCCAGAGGAAGTATTATCTCTGTTGGCACCAGAGAAGGATCACTGTCATCAATCCTCTCCTGGACTAGAAGCTTGTCTGTTCATAGACTGAGCCCAAAAGACAAGCTCTTCGCCCAGCACCACTCCTTTGATGGCATGAGGTCCCCTGTCTCTCTGCTTGCTTTTGTCTTTAAATCTCAAAAGAGACTAAAACACAACACAATCTTTTTGAGAGAGTTTCCTTTCAACATAACTGTCACTAATTCCACCTCATTAATAACAGAAGTAGGATTTACAGCACAGAAAAACACATCAGATGACAAAATGGTAGACAGTTATACAATAGTAGGGATCATGAACTAGCCAAGTTGATATACAGTTTGGGGGCATACAATCAAATCATAACAGTCCTTTGTCCTTTGCTCTTACAAGTTTTCCTTTGTACACCCTGTATTTTGGACTACCAATTATCTCCTTCCTGCTTTAGTCATCTGGTACTGCTCCAACAGGAACAACACCATGAATGGAAGACTTCAATAAAGAAAAGTTTATTCTTGCACAGTCCTGTAGGCTACAAGTCTGAATTCAGGATGTCCACTCCAGATGAAGTCTTTCCACTTTGTTGGCTCTGGAGGAAGGTGTTAGTGTTGCATCAGTCTTTGCTTAGGGAGTATCTTGGTCCAGGATCCTCAGGTCTGAAGAATGCACTCTACTCCTGGTGCTGCTTTCTTCTCTCTCTCTTTCTTCTCCTTCTCTTCCTCCCTCCCTCACTCCCCCATCTCCTTCCTTCCATTGTGATTAAGAGAAAGTTTACAATCTAAGACAATTTGCCATACAAGACCCTGAACATCTGCCTGCAACTCATAGATTAGACAGTCGATAGGAATTCAACCAGATGAAGGAAGTGACGGCACACAATAGAAGGGAGGTCAGCATAACTGGACTACACGATAAGCTAAAAGGTTTTCTAAATTCAACCCAACATTTCAAAGAATAGTATAGCAGGGACAGGGGTGTGGGACAGGGAACACTGAGGTCAACTGGCATAACTTGTCTTTTTCTAAGAGAGTGCTCTGCACCCCATTATCAGTGAGTGGCAACTGGGGTCTTAAAAGCCAGCAAGCTGCCATCTAAGGAACATCAGTTGGTCTCAGCCCACCTAGAGAACATCAAAGACATGAGGAAAAATGAGCCAAGGAGACAGAAGGACCCATATGATTGGCAGACTACATGAGCATGGGACCAGAAGAACTAGATTGTGCCCAGTCACCACCAAAGACAGCCACGATAGGGAACACAAAGTAGAGTCCCTGACATAACCTGAGAGAAAGGGTTATGCAGACCTAGAATGCTATTAAAAGACCAGATGTGGTGGTCCAATACGCTCAAGAGTCCCCTACGAACATGGGTCCTAGTCTTGCTGCTAGCCCAGAACTGAAATCAGTATTGAAGTCAACACTTCGACAAAGAATGGACTAGACCAGAGAACACAGAGTGATGTAGATGGTCTGTGTACTTTATGGTTTAATACATATATGAGGCTGCCCTACCGGTTTCTTTTTAGAGCGAGAGGAGAGGGTGGAGAGGAGGGATAAGTATTGGTTGAGCGGATACTGGAAATAGAGAGTGGAAAAGAAGAATGTGCTGTCAGCGAGGAGAGCCCGGCGCTGCTTCCTTGATAGCAGGAGCTTCCCAAGTCTCTCTGCTAGCTTTTTCCCTTTGTATCTCAAGAGACTGCCTCAGGCACAAAACAGTCGTACCCACTGAGTCCTGTCCCACCCGGAGAACTGTCACTCACCCACCTGCATTAACATCATAGAGGCAGGGTTTACAGCATGGAGGACATCACACAAAACCAGGAATAACCGCCTAGCTAAATTGCTACACAGATTTTGAGGAGAACACAATTCAATCCACGACACTTCCCAGTTTTCTCTCTGTGCTTTATTCATCTTTTACAGCAAAAATACAACAGGTATTTTTTTAATAGGCAACTACCTATGTACTAAAACCACATAACGATGTACCTGTGAATCACACTTTCCTGTTGTCCCAATCTGTTTCACCTATTATTTTCTAAAATCTTAGTTGTTCATGTCCTCATTTGCAAAAAACAACAAGAAAAGAAACATGTAAATTTAGAGTCTCCTTACTTTAAAACAAAATAAACTGTATGAATTTTCCTGTTACACAACAAAAGTTTCTCAGGCATCTATAATTCATCTTTACATAGTTGAGCCTTCATTAGACACCCAAAGGAGGAAAAGAAAAAAAACCACATTCCACAGAACATCCAGTTATAGTAGAAACAATAACATCCTTAGTAAGTTTTGTAAAGACAAATCTCATATCTAACTTTTCTCTCCAATGCCTGACCAATATGAAGCCTTTAATAAATGTTTGTTCAGGAAATAAAATGTAAAGACCAAAGAAAGTTAGAGGGAAAAAAAGAATTATTTAGAAACAGGTGGGCATAGTGGTTAAAAGCAAACCCTGGAGCCTGACAGCCCAGGTTAGAATTCCAGCTACACAATTATCACTTATCAACTATATAACCTTGGACAAGTTTCTGAACCTATCTGTGCCTCAGTTTCTTAATCTTTAAAATGGGGGAAAATAGTACCTACTTCATAGGGTTATTTTCAGGACTGCATGAGCTAATAAATGTAGTGCATTTTGAATGTTGCTATTAGGTTGGGATTTTTTTACATAAAATATTCTCTTTCTTTAATTTAAAATAAAATGGCTTCTGTGTGCAACTTATTTGCCAATCTTTTCTGGAATAAGATGGTTGGGTCTTTAGAAGCCCTTTTCCCCTACTTTCCTAGAATTTTATGGAAGCCATGTTTTTGGAAAGAACTGTTTGTTCTGGGTTAAAATGGAGACACAAAGAAGGAAAACTGTAGTGAACTAATGGAAGAGCACATTTACTGAAGCAAGTGATCAAATGGAGCAGAAAATTATGTGAAGTGAATTACAAGGCACTCTATTTAGCCCAGTGCATAAAACACAGGATTCATCAGAGCTACAAGTCTGAGGTTTGAGGTCCATCACTGACATTTTAGTGCCTCTTTTATTAGGTACAAGTAAAGCTTTCCAGGTGTCATTCTTTCATTTGTTAACATGTCACAAACCTCACGGGGTCACTGCAAGGAGTAAATTAAGATAGCTTAGTTAAAACACACATTAAACAACATTTTAGTTCCAGAAAAGAAATTCTGAATAGTTTATGTAAAATATGCTAGTTGGTTTTTTTTTTTTAACTTTTCTGCTTAATTGATTATCCAACTTATCTTGTAACAATTTTAAACATATTTAAATATTGTTCTAAACTCTTTTTAGACATATTATTTGCCACAGTACATCACAAATTGTAGAGTTAATGGATTATAGACTGCAGTTCTGTGAATCCAATTGTTATATTTCTTTACATAAGTCATTCATTTTTAATTAAATCTCTGGTCTGCAAACGTATTACAGCACTTCAAAACAGAATGACTTTAGTGGTGTTTGATTTTCTTTGTCATGCATTAAATGGTATCAGCTCTAGATGAACAGTACAATCCAACAGAAACTAGAAGGAAAATCTTTGAATGTACTACAGAAACTCTGTTCATGTATCCAACATTTCTGCACCTAAGAAGAGTCAGGCACTGTGCTACAAACCAGGAACCTAACCATAGAAAAGATCACCCCAATAAAGAAGACCTATAGTCACAAAACAGGACATACGAATGTATGAGAATGCGTACCACAATAAAGCAGCACCATGTGTCTTTGGAAGCCATAGCAGGGGCAAGCACTTTAGGCTACCAAATCAGGGTCAGTCTTCAGAGGAAATAACTTTATGCCAAGACCTGAAGACTAATAGCCAGGGAGTAAAGGAGTACATAAGGAAGAGCATAACATAAGGAAGTAAAACGTACAGAGTATTGGCTGCATAAAATTGAAGAGAAAATATCAGGTTGCTGTCACAAATAGGAAAATCAGGAACAAACTGTAGAGCTCCTAGCAGGCAAAGCTAAGAAATGTATGTTTCATTCTTGAAACAACAGGAGGCCTCTGATAGTCTGGAGAATAGTTTGATCAGATCTGCATTTTACAAGCCTAGCTGTGGTTCCTTTATGAAAGCTTTATAAAACCAGAATGGTTTTCAAGAAACAGCAACTGGAATTCTCTTGCTACATCTCAAATGACCAATGATAATGGCTTTGACCATAGTTATTACAATGAAAAAGTTATTTATGGTAGAGAAGTATCTGAGCTTGCTGACTTCCTCAATGAACTTAATGGGTTGAAATGTGTTGCCCCCAAAAGATACCTTAAGTTCTAACTCAGTAGCTGTGAAAGTGAACTTATTTGGAAATAGTATCATTGTAGCAATATCTTTATAATTAAATTACACTGAGGTCATATTTGATTACAGTGTAGCCTTAGAAAGAAAATGCTCAGGGAAATGAAAAAAGAAAACAGAGCAAAACAGTCAGGAATGGCAGTATTTAAGGAAGAAGTAAAGGAGCCTTTAAAGAAAGTTGAAGTTGTGTCCAGAGATATAGAAATGAAGTTAGGAGATGGTGGTGTCTTGAAAGTCAAGTAAAGAAAACTTCTAAGAGAGAATCATTAACAGTGTTAAATGCATGTAAGAAGTCAAAAGTGGGAATTTTCTACATATTGGATTTATGTAGACAAAAGCTTTTTAATGACTACATGGAAAAGAGTTCTAGTGGGGTGATGGATTAGTTACGAGATGTCAGTGGATAGAGCCAGCAAGTTGAGCTATTTTTATTGTTCTGTAAATCGACATCAAATATCAGAGGAAGGCATACTGGCACAAACATCTTAACCACTATGGTTGTTTCCCACAATTGTCTTGCAACCCTCACCCCAGATGTGGTCTAGTTTTTCTATGTCAAATATGAAAAATGACACTATAACAGAATTCCATTAAGACCCGAACAGAAGGGACTATGGTGGCACCATCACCTTCTCCTTATTGTAAGCTATGCTTTATTGGACATAAATATGACCAGAGTTCTGATTGGTTTCTGGAATAAGGACCGACTGAGTCATGAGAACTCACATCTCACTGATGATAAGAGCTTGTCACTGATTAATTTTTTTTCATATTTATGCTCTTTTTCTATGACTCTTCACTTGTAAATTGGTATTTTCTTCCTAGTTAAGTAATTATATTAGCGTTTCAACTCACTACTCTACTTGAGACCTCTTTGGAATGATAAGTCACTTGTGTAACATAATGGATGGCATCACAGTGTTTTTTTATTGTGCTAAACCATGATAATTTTTTCACGTAACTTATTTTCTTTTCTACTTTCTGATTATCCCAGAAAAATGATTAGTATGCCATTTGCTGTCCTTATCAAAACAATTAATGAATATATTGACCAAGGGATAGCCAAGTATGGAGCTCATAACATACCATCAGGGATCACCTTTCCTATAGACATCAATCCATTATTTAGCATATTTAAGATATAATCACTAAATTAATAAGTTACTAACCTATCTGCCTATAGTATCACATAACCCACATGTCTCCATATTGTTCATCACTCTCAAATGCCTTGCTGGCTGCTAAGCCTACCACGTTTCTTTGATTAATCTGCCTGGATAACAAAGTAGACGAAAAATAATTATATTTTACTTTTTACCAATTGGTGAAGTATTTTTAAATAATATAGTACAGAATAGTACAGAGTACCTTCAAGTCAGAATGTAAGTCACTGTTCTAGGTTGCCTTTATTTCTTATTTGAAACAAATAAAACAAAATGAGAACTCCAATCTTCCACCATTTCTGTTTCTACAATAATATTGCCTGTAAATTCTGTTTGTGGTCAATGATTTAATTCATCCATGCCAAGGGTTAAAAAAAGCTTCTCTATTTGGTCTCAAGTGTATTCAAATACTATAGGTTTATAGCTATGTCTCGGAAACCCTGGTTAAGTGCCACATCCACTAACCATGTGGTTGGCAGTGTAAATCCACCACGTGCTCCTTGGCAACTCTATGGGGCAGTTCTACTCTGACCTACAGGGTCACTATGAGTCAGAATCAACCTGACTGCAGTGGGTTTTTTGTTTGTGTACTATATCTCAATTTATTTACTCCCAGAATAAGAGGTATAAACTTGAGAGTCTCCCAAACTTCCCAGAAGTCCATACCATCCTTATTTTGTTGTTGCAGCCCTCTCTTTTTATAGTCCACTTAGAAAATAACAAAATCACTTTACATTTACATGTACTTGATTCAAGGTTCAGATTATTTTTCCTAAGTTACTTCTGCTTCAGAACAGCTTTTGTTATTGTCAGGAATAACTTGACTATGCTTGATGGATTTGTTGGGAAGACTATGTTATCTATTATTCAGTAGTATAGCTTGAGTTTCTCAAAGCCATTGCTCTGGATAATTAATAAATAAACCTGCCAATAAAATAATTCATGTGGAACTGACAACAAAGTAAATACATTTATGTGCCAAAATTTTCCATCAGAAGTATTACTAAAAGATGCTCTATTATTTTCTTTTTCATTATATGGTGCTTTATTATAGGATTCAAGTTGGCTTTTCCATCAAAACACTTCTTTTCTGTTAGAATTATCAAAAAAGGACAGAGTATAGCATTATTAAAAAGCAGTTAATCGCTTGTTATGAAGACACACCTTTGAAGGGCACTGAAATTATTTTAATTGGATAAATTAGATGTTCTTTGTGTCCATATGGAGTGCTGGATTTAATGATTTGGTTGAATGGATGTCGGTGTTTCTGTTCAATCTTTCAATTAAACTAACATTAATCTTACATTTTCTAAAGAAAGCTTAATAGCACAAAAGATAACTATATCTCCAGGATGTAGAGTAAGGTCGCTGGATATAAATGAGTCCACATTGTTTTTTTTTTTTTCCCCCTAGTTCTGTAGCAAAAAGGAGCTGTGGGAATTGTAGTTATACTAGCATACTAGCACTTCTTCCTTTCAATCTCTTTAGCCTTACACTATAAAGATCAATGTCTCTCTTTGCCACTTTGTTACATCTGGCATTCATTTGCACTGCTTCATAAGGATCACAGGTAAATTCACCTGTTGATTTCCTGTTTCATCTGTTTTAACTCACCAAAATTGACAAGTTTTTGATATTTGTGGAAGATTCTAGACCAGTGCTTTGATTCTTCTAGAACGTTTATTACAAATTATAGGATTTAAAATATTTAATTTAACTTGATTAGCATTAATGAACAGATAAAGTTTGAATCACACATTATCACACTAGGAAACAGAGGCAGCATATGTTATTTTCTTTAAGAATTATGTGAACAGATAAACATACTGAAATCATTTTACGTTGTTCATAAAATTTAAAATTATAAGAGCATTTCAATTTGGAAATGATTGGGGTTCTAGAAACACAATTCAGAGAGGCTGTAAAATTATGAGAGCACTTTAGCACTTCTGTGAGCATTTCTACTTAGATGTGATTGACCGGCACATCTTATAAAGCAATTTGCCTGATATTTGTAGGAAAATCTTGCTCTTTTGAACTGACAAACTCTTGAAAATATGAAGACCTGCCAATAATTGTAAATTGCTGTATATACATGTCCAGAAATTCAATTCATTCTGCAAATAAAAACATTACAACTTTTAAACTATCAAAGGTCCACCAACAATATAACAACAGTCCATCCTTCCCAATTCGGATGCCAAATCACTCTGTTATTTCCCTCAGTCTGGGATTTTCTGATGTGAGAAATTATTCCAGCCATCAAAGATAATCATTTATTTCTTTTAACCTGTTCTTAGGTTGTTACTCTAAAATTATATCTGGATTTCTTTCCAGCTATCCTGTGACCTTGGACGCTAGTCTGAATTTAGAAGAAATACATGTGTCTGGGTATAATTACCTAAGCTATATTTGGAAACAAAGTATGTGTTGAAGGACATATAATTCCTCTGAGTCTATTTCTACATCTATAAAACATGAATAATAATGCTTACTGTAAAAACTTATTTTGGAGCTTAAATGAATAAATAGCCTACTACACTGCCTGATCTGTAGTATAACTACAACAGTTGCTATTTTGCTATCACCAACCTCCTCACATTGTCGATCTGAAGTTTGATATAAGAACCACTTGATTCTAATTGTAGCTCTAGTGCAAATTCTATCATCTTGAGCAGATTGCTCATATTTGGGGTTTCAACACAAAATGATAACAGTGTTTAAATCTGGATCATGGGATTTTTTTTGTCTATTTAATTTTTTATTTTTCTCAACTGTATAATATACTTTTTTCTACATGAGTATCTATTACATATATGCAACAACAAAACTGCTACCATGTTCTATATGCCCAGCATATTTGCCACCTTTTTATTTGTAATGATGACACTGAGGGGTCAAGGACAGATAATTATGTGGTGCTATGGGGAGTGCCCAAACAAAACATAGTACTTCAAGAGAGTCAGAAGTTACATGAAACAAACATGAGAAAAGCAGATTATGAAACATTTCAGAAATCACAAATCCCTTCTATAATCCCTGCCCATCATGATTTGGAAAAAAGATCTCTAATCTACACTGTTACAACTACAATATATAACACAGAAGATACAAAAAACAGTTTTGCACAATTTATGGCCAGATGAGGGTTAGCATTTCAAGTCGTGAGGCTGATGGATGGAGTAAAGCTGCACCAGAGAATGAGACTTATGTCAAGATGCCTAGACCAGGCCTTTTGATATCAACTTCTTTGCCTTTACATCTAGGAGTCTGATTATCCCAACAGCTTTAGAGTAATACCCGAAATAGAGAGAGAAAAAGGAAACTGATTCATGCATTCAATAGATGTAGAAGAGATTGCAAGGAGTTATCAAGAGACTTGGCTTATGCCTCTTGATCGAAGCCATGCTCTACAATCAAGTTTTTACTAGAGCCCTATTGAGGTTATTGGGCACACATATAGAAATTAATAAATTGTTTTTTCCACATTAAAATATTGTTCTGTAACAGATTAGCTTCTCTGAAAGGAATTTCAGTGTAAAGAGAGAATTGGTGGCAGACCTTGAACTCCTCTGTTGTCATGACAGATATCCAGGTTACTGGTGTAAGAATTATACCAAAATAGTTCCTGGAATGGGTAAAGACAGAGATTTAAAAGGTGACTAGGAATAACCAAGTAAAGTGGAGGGAAAACTTTCCTGATAGGAAGAACATTGTGAATCAAAATCACAGAGATCAACAAAGAATCCTAGAAGAGAGGGAGAAATGCAGGGTGCAGAACTCAAAGGCCAGTAAAAAGACCAAACTTGATGTCTGACAGACTAGAGGGTCCCTGGAAGACATGGCCCCAGACTCTCTGTTAGCCCAGAACTGAAACCATCCCAGACGCCAGCTTCTCAGACAAAGACTCAAACAGTATTTCAGACATAAAATGATGAAATGAAGTGTACTTCTTGACTTAGGCAGGTACAAGAGAGGCACTGGGCCGCCTCTGACCAGAGGAGAGGTGAGAAGGTCGCGGGGGCAGGAGCTGGTTGAAGAAACACGGGAAACACGCAGTAGAGAGGAACGTGCTGTCACCAAGTAGGGAGGGCAGGCAGCCAGGGTCACAGAACAAAACGTGTGCAAGCTTTTGTATGAAAAATGGACTCAGATTCTGAACTTTCACTTAAAGCACAATGAAACAGCACATAGTAATTTAAAAAATCACGGAGAAAACGGAATTATGTGAATAGGGGAAGTGTAAGTTCTAGAATGCTACAGAACAAGCTGGAAAACAGAGAGGCAGTCACGGGTCAGATCACAAATAGCTTTGAATCCTGGGTAAAAGTGCTTTGACTCTATTCAATGGATGATGAAAAACCATTCAAGAAATCTAAAAAGAAAGTTACACTGGTTAGATTAAACATTAAATAGACAACTCTAGAATTCAGGTCGGAGGGAAATAAAGCTGAAAACAGAGAGATCAGTTTGGAAACTGCAATATTCAAAGATAGCAAATTGTCTACACTTGAACATCAGGATATAAAAAATTGATGATTGAACTGAAATATATTTAATCAACTTTCGACAATTTTGAAGCACCATTTTTTAAAATCTTTGAGTTTAATCCAAAGGGGAATGGAAAAGATGTGATTTGAATTTAAGAATTTATTACAAGAAGGCAAAGACTTGAGAAAATATTTCCTAAGGGCAATCTTGGATGGAATTCACAGTCTCTGATAAAGCAGGAAAGATCGAACCTAAAATTTTCTGAATTTTTATTAATTGTGAAGTTCAGACTCTATATTTCTACAATGAGTAAAATATTGCAAACAATTATAAAATGTTGTTATATTACAGGTAGGATTATTACTTTATGCAAGATCCTAAGCCTTTAAAATTTACAGTCTCTCAGTGACTTAAAATACAAGCTGTATCTTTTAAAAATCCATCTAAATTGGATGTAAAATTATTAGTTGAAGAGTAACTGAAAACTCTTAAAATAAATATCTTATTCAATCAAAAATTCATTACTATTAGAAATATTGAAGGTGAGTAGTAAGAGTCAGGTAAAGAGAAGTGGGAGGATTTTCCAGCTAGACGGAATAACTATCTGAGCAAAACTACAGATTTGATACTTTCTGCATTTTCATTTCTTCCTCTGATTCATCACTGTAATCCTTCATGGAATTTTTTTATAGTGGTTGTTCATTTATTAGAATTTCATATTTTCTTGAAATCATAATCTTTGTTTACTAGAAAAGGCATGCCAAAAGGTGATAGGTATTTTTCTCAAAGAAAAATAGAAATGTTTCAAGCATGGAGAACCGAGATGTGTAAAGGACTCTAAGGATCTGTGGTTATTTTTAGTGCTCAAAATGTGAAGTATAGTTCCCTTTCAAAATTCTAGAGCTGAAATGCTCAACTAATTTTAATTTTTCAAGGTTATGTGATAATCTTCTTCCCTAATGTCATTCAAACATGAAACCACAAGTGCCACAGCTAAATACACACCAAAAAACAATTATATAATTCAAACACATTTTGTACCTAGATCTTGCTCCCATGAAATTTAAAAATGTAATTTCCCATTGTATAGCAATGTCTGTAATCATCTTTAGATCCTTTCTTAAAGTAAAAAAATAGAAAGCATTTCTGCACAAAAGTAAGAAGGAATAAATCTGTGCCCCTGTAAAACATGAGTTTGCAAACAACTGTGCAAAAATGATTTAAATCATCAAACATTCATTTTTATTGAACACCTATTATGAGCAAACCACTGTTTCATAACTGAATCTTCAGACAACATTAACTAAATCAATAATTCAACAGGTACATCAATTCTTCCTAGTTTTGCATTCCCTGCACTATATTCATGCTATTAAAATGGCCGTGACATTGAAATTTAACTGATACACCAATTCTAAAATCACACTGTAATTTATGTCTGACAGAGATAGTGGCCCAGGGTACACCCACAGTGCTTTATTCATTATCTAATCAGAAGGACTTTTTCACATGCTATAGTTAACTGAACAGCTGCCCTCATCTTTCAGAGATGAGATAAGGTAGGAGTTCCAGGGCTTCCCTCAATCGTTTTAGTCATTCCAGGTTTAAGAGCATTTTGGTCTCCATCTCTGTATGAACCACGTTCTTATTACACTTCTTCTTTGATTTCTATCAGATTAACCACATTTTATCGTTGACAGAGATGTTAGCCTAGTTTTTTAATTTGTACATGGCTTATTTCAATTCTCCTAAGATTATTTCTGTGGTTTGACTCACAAAAAGTGGTCTGTTTATTTGTATGTTGTGAATTAAAAATTTAAAACATGGAAATGTGCCAATTAGTCATTTTCAAATTTCCCATACTTGGTCCCATAGTAGAAGACTCCTATAACGTGTATTTATTCTGTTGTACTATAAATAACAACTGTCTGAACCATGATCCAGCTTTAAGGGACCCCTGTCTTCCCATCCGGAGAAAGCTAGAAGAGAGTAGGAGCACAGAGCATTACCCAAGAAGGACAACTATTGTGTCCACCACGGCCATTATGGTTTGAACAACATGTCTCTACACCAGTTCTAGACTCTCACCACTTGTAGCTGTTCATCAGAGACATAGTGGAGCTATGTGGTATCAGTAGTCCGACAGGGAGGGAAGGTGGCTTTTTTCTCCTGATTTCCAGTCTTCACATTATTGGCTGGACTGAGCTGTTTTACTTAAGGAGCCAAGTTATTATATATGATATTTCTTTGGGTCAGTCACATTGTCTACCTCTAACCCTTCTTGCATCCCAAATCTCAGAAGATAGCCTTTCCTATTTCCTGAGGAAAAAGAAATAATCAGCAGAAACTTTCTGTAGACTCCCACATCACATCTACTCACTCACTTACTGTATGGTAACACCCTGCCTGCCTTCCTCTTACTATGGCCAAACTGTTGTTGACTCTACTTAAGTCTAAAATCTTGTATATCATTTGTTTATATAATTCATGGAGTGGCCAGTGTTCATCCTCAAGCCTCTGTGAATTTTACATGACATGTCACTAACCCTATATATAACAGATCCCATCTTTCTGACCTGTTCAGGAAATTATTCCAGCAATTTTCCTATTTCTCCCATATCTTTTTTTTTTTTTTTAACTCTTTTCTATTGGCTTATCCTCTCAGCACAGAAAGATGCTACTATTTCCTATGTTTGTAAATAAAAAGTACCATCATCTACCAGTTTCCTTTCTAGCTACCAAACAAATTCTAACCTCCCTGCGTAGCAAAACTCTAAGAAGTGCTATCCAGTTTCATTACCTTCCTTGTATTCTCACCATTCTCACCATTCCATCAAAATGTCTCTGAATATTGTCAGTATAATCCCCATAGTGCTAAATTCAGTTTTGAGGTCCAGTCCTCACTTGATTTGACTTATCACAGCATTTATCACACTTGAAACATGCACTATACTTAGCTGCCAGAATACCACACTCTCTTGGATTGCCTTCTAACTCATGTACTCCCTCTTCTGTCACCTTTGTTGTTTCCTCCTCAGGCCTTGACATTGTAACATTTAAAAAAAAAAAAAAAAAAACATTTTCAGACCATGAGCACTTTCTTTAATCCATCTGCTCTACATTCTTGGTAACTTCATACAGTCTGATGGCTCTAATTACCATCTCTATATTGATGGTTCTTAAACTTGTGTCTCTAGATCCATCCTCTTCATTGAACTCCACATTTTTATACACAGCTGATTAAGCTTACATTTTTACTTGTATGTGTAACCGAATCATGACCGTAATATGTAATAAACTTAAATTCTCAACTTTTCACCAAACCTTGCTCCTTTCCACAAATGCCTCATCTCAGTAAAAGGTAACCCCATGCTTTCAGGTCCTCAGACCAAAAACACCAGCTCTTACATTTCTCACATTCTGCATCTAATCTATCTACAAATGTTGTTAGTTCTACCCTCAAAATGTATCTAAGTCCTAAATTAAACTTTTATCTCCACTTCTACAGCTATCATTTTGAAATAAAACATGAGTATCTACTACTTAAATGATTGAAATAGGCACTTAATTGGTCTCTTTGCTTCTATCATGAGTCATTCAAGTCTATTCTCATGAAGTGACCAGAGTGATCCTTATAAAATAGAAATCAGAACACAGGGCTTCTAAGACACTGAATTGTGTTAGTTAGTCAGTCTTCTTTACTCATTCTACTTTTTCTCTCCAACTCCTAACCTCAAACTTTGATGATGGAGTCCCCAAAATTCAGTTACTGGTACTTTTCTTACCTACAGTTATGTAATTGATGATCTCATTCAGTACTGGTTGCTTAAACACCATCTATATATCAACAACTTCCAAATTTACATCTCCAGTTTGGCTATATATCCAACTGCATGACTGATGCCTCCAATAGATATCAAATACATATCTCAAATTCATCAATCTCTGAAACTAAATCAGTTTCACCTACAGTCTTCCCCAGCATGTCAACAGCAACTCTATTCTTCCAGTTTCTCAGGCCCCAAACCTTGGATTCTAACTAATCTTTATACTAAAACTTTCTATTCTTCTTTGGACCTCATTTCCCAACTTAGCAGCATCAATATCACCTGAAAACTTGTTGAAAAGTCAAATTATCCACCAAAGAAGCCATTCAGACCATTAACAAATAAATGAGGAAATGCTCCTGATCATTAGCCATTAGAGAAATGCAAATGAAATTACAATGAAATGATATCTTACCCCCAACAAAGTTGGCACTAATCCAAAAAACACAAAATAGTAAAGATTGGGGAGGCTGTAGAAAGACTGGAACACTTATGCACCGCTGGTGGAAATGTAAATTGATACAACCACTTTGTAAATTGGTTTGACACATCTACAAAAACCTAGAAATACAAGTACCATGTGATCTAGCAAGCGCACTCTACTGAACATATCCTTGAGAAATAATGGCTGTCACACAGAAAGACATATGCACACCGTCTGAGCCTTATCTCCTGTGAAATAAAGATAGTAATACCTAATTCACAGTTACTGGGAACACTGAAAATTACTCATTTAATCACATCTCCAGCAGTATTTAGCGTATAGTAAACATCAATAACTGTTAACTTCTGAGCTCTTAACAGCTAAAAGTTCCATTCTGATGTCTCTGCCAGAAGTACCATATATATTTGAAAAAAGCAAGTATAAGAGTCAAGAGCCTAATACTGGAAAAAGATCCTGAAAAATGCCACCAGTTACTGGGAAAATAAAAGACTTTTCCCTGATTCAAAATTCTTCTTTTGCTCCTGATTTTGGCAATTCTTAAGATGTTACTCTATCCATAAAGACATCCCATTTCCTGTCTCTCTCTAAACAGGACGTTTCCATGATGATTCCAACTTTTCCCACTACTCTCCTCACTAACTCATTGGCAAAGAGTGTTGCTTTCATGTATTTATTTATTTACTTTACGGAGTTGGTCAGTGTTTGTCTTCTTGTCTCTGTGCCTATTATATAAAACATCACTAACCCTGTAGGTTTTAGGGAAAGCTGCTTTGTAGCTAGGGCATGCTTTCTTTGCCTTATGATTTCTATAATGATTGTAGAACACCATTTAAATATGGAGACTTGATTAATGGTTCTGACAGATGATCTCAAATGCAAATAAGCCAAATTACAAATGTATATAGTTCTCCCAACTATAATTTTGTTACCTTTTTTAATTCACAGAATTCTTCTTAGTGCATTACAGTTTGAAGACAACGAACATCTGAAAGATCTGTTTATAAGTAAAAACACAAAAAGTAAATTAAGAAGCTAAATCAGGCCATTAAAAATAATCAATATTCTCATGGGATATTTTTTTCTCTTTCCCTTCATCTCTCTGCTATTTGTGTGTGTGTGTGTATTACAATGCTTTTATAATGCACCATCCTCAACAAATGTGATTGCCAGGTTAATAATCTTTATATCACATAACGTATTCATTATTACCTTCATTTAAACACACAAGGAAAAAGAAATTAAGTTCTCGTGTTCCTAGCCCCTTTAGCACAGACCTTTGATTTATTCTTAATACAGACAACAGAAGTCCTGGCCAATAACTTTCTCAAAAGAAACTTCTGTAATGGACTGAGCTTAAGTTAAAATCTTCATTTCTAGGGTATGGAAAACAGCCAAACTTTACACTGCTAAAGCCTTTTAGAGATGCTAAACTGTTGGAGATGTCACATGGAGATTCAGCAGGGCTGAGGTATCTTAATGGATTTTACCACTTTGTTACATAACTGAAACTCTAGTCACCATCCATTACTGTTATTATATATGTTCTCTGTGTTGTGTGTATGTTATTTTGATGGATTCATAGAAAAATATTTTACTTTCAAAAGTAGAGACTCAGGATTTACTAGTGAACAATGGTATCACCATGACTCTTTGAAATCAAAAGCATAATTATCCAAGAAGTGCTCCCCTTTACCCTTAATCTGCCTCCAGAAAACTCCCAAAGTCAAGATAAAAAACCATCTCTATGGGGAATTTTCAGCATAGCCTACTCTTGGGCAGAGAAAGGAATCACAGCCCATACTCATCAGTTAATGTTTTCTAGCCTTATTTTAACTAGGGAAATACAGAAATGATCTACAGCTGTAAGAATGTCAAATACTGGGGCATCACTCAGAGTTCTCATATGACAAGATGTATCAATCTTTAAAACGCTCAAAAGGCTGTGAGAACAAAAACTGTCAAACACAATCAGAACACACGGACTCCACAGCACCAGAGGAAACTAAGTGAGGATGTCACCGAAAGAGCAGCTCCTGCCATGTACTCATACCAGCCAAAAGGAAAAAGCTAGTGCTACGCAGGTGGAAAAATCTTGCCTCGCATGTGCAATGGGAGGGCTCCTGCACAGAAAAATAGTGAGCAGTGCAGTTACCACCACTGACATTTCCGCTCCCTCTCTCTCTCTCCCTACTCCCCCACCCCTCAGTCCCAGGGGCAGCTGCAGCATTGACAGAAGGCCTGTGTCAGTCTCCATCTGACTGTCACTCTCACTTCTGCCTCTATATCAGCCGTGCACTGGGGCAGTCCCTGCTTGGAAGGGCTACTGATCTCTATCTCTAGGCTCTCCGAGGCCCCTGCCATGAACTTGACTAAGAGGGAGTGAGCCACAGAAGGCACGGGGGAAAGGCTGTGCTCTGGGAAAGAGGGCAAGGGGAGGAGGGGGTGGGCGGCTGGGAGGGCAGAGAATGAGAAAAGAAAAGAGAGAGAAACCAACCGAAAAAGGTTAGGGAGGTTAGGGGTGGGCCAGAGGGTGGGGGTGGTAGCGAAGAGGAACAGAGAGAGATGGTGTGGGGGGCACTGATACAGTTTGGGTCCTTTTCTTATTTTTCCTATCCATTCTCCAGCGTTCAGTCTTTTGTGTCAGCTTTCAGAAATGCTCTGTTTGACTGGCAGCCTGTCACAGATCAGTTACCACCTAAAGCCGCTTGGCAGCAAGAGGTGACGGCCCAGGAAGGGATCTAAGTGGGTTTATCAGTGCTTCTTTACGCCTCGTGAGCTCCTTGACACAAAAGGAAAGGGTATTAAAGATCTAAAGCGAGCCCAAAAGCGTGAAAGCTCCTTATAGGCTGCAGGATGTGGATGTGACTAAATTTTTAAATATTTTGAGTTGATGCTATTCATTTTGCCAATAGAGTAGAAAGAATTTTTGTTACAGAAATGAGTGTATGTTCCACTTGACTGAGATTTGGAAAAGGGAGGAAGTCCCTAAAATATGTGCTTAGAATATTACAACCACCCTGTATTTACAATCATGCATCTGTTTTGAATATAAATAAAATGGGACACGTTTTAAATTTTTAAAGAAATTGGTATGTGATCAAGATCACTCTAATAATTTAGATTACACTTTTTTATAATTCAACATTATAATTAATATTTGGATTTTTTTTCCTCCCCAAAGAAATGGTATGTATGGAGAATGTCCAGAATTCATTAGGTCTCTGCTGTATCTTCTCCCTGGTCCTTTATGCATGGCTTATTACTGAACTAGTGTATTTTTAGCATGCCAACAGCTTCTCTGAACACATTTCTATGATAATGGTCACACTATAGATAAGGCACAAAGCAGTCACCTTTGTTACCCATTGATGATATTTCCTACTACTTTGTTATTTATGCTAAATTAAAGAGCTGATGCTTCCCTGAAATATCACTCGGATATCATGATAATGGACTATCAATGACAGCCTACTTCCTCTATCCAGGACAGATTTAATTTAAAAAGTGACTAAACCAAACATAGTCCAGATTCCACACACCACACATGATCATGGAAGCCAGTTGCTCAGCACAAGCTATTAACTCTGTGCGTCAAGAAGCACTGCATCCCAAATGTCTGCGAAAATACTCTGGATTTTATTTGTTTCGTTAAAACAAAAATAATGAGAAAATAATGTATGCCATTCTATTTTTACTGATGTGTTAGGGATTTTCTAATTCCTTGATCTTTGCATAGAACTGCTACCTTTCCCCCACTCCCAATTTTTAGTTGCCAACCTGGTTCCCTAGCTCTTGTTATCCAAGTCTCTTTACAAACTCTACAACTGTTATCTAGACTTTTTCAGGGAAACTTCTGCTTGGCTGAAATTTTCCATTTCTTGCCACTTTTTGTCCATTTATACATGTGAGAGTAATAAAATTTAGCTCTTTCATATTACATATAAGTATAAACCTAGACAAACTTCCTACCTACTTGATAAAATTCTAAGATGTGCACCACTATTATAGTTAAAAAAAATAAGATTTTGACTAAAAGACAAAAAGGAACAAAGATTTCAACAATGACACAGAACAGACAAGCAGCAGAGTTTTAAAGAGCCTGTTGTTAGGTAAATCAACTTTAACCTTAGGCACTCTAAACTGAATTCTCTAATCTGTAAAGCGGGAAAAATACACATAGTGCTGTTATGGAGATGAACGAAATAATGCTTGTAAAGTATTTGGGAAAATATCTGGCACATGGTACTCATTTAATGCTTGCTCTACTAATTATTATTCCAAAGTTTCACATCTATGTAATGTGAGAATTAAGAAAAAAGGATGATGGGGCTGGCCTTCTAACTCCTATAACATAGACTATTTCCAAACCAAAGAGTTCACAAAGATCGGCGTCCTGTTTATAATGAGCTTACATAAACCATGTGCTCTCAGCATGAAGTAACTTGAGCTAAACTGAATCATCTTACACATTAAACCAATTCCACTTTTATTTTAAGCAGTTTGGAAGGTCTGAATCCCTCCTCTGTAAACAGCTGTGACAACAGAGTCCAAGTTAACCCAGATTGCACACACACACACACACACACACCCACTGTCATCAAGTCCATCCCAATTCACAGCAACTCTAAAGGACAGAGTAGAACCGCTTCACAGGGTTTCAAGGCCATAGGTTTCTATGGAAGCAAACTGCCACATCTGTCTCCCAAGGAGTGGTTGGTGACCTGTTGATTGGCAGCTGAGTGCTTTAACCACTCCACCACCGGAGCTTCTTAGGTTGAACACAAGTGCTAACAACTAAAAGAGAAAAATGAAAAGAAGTATATATGCTTTGTTCAAATTTGGAGCTAACGGGTGCAATTCAGAAACTCCATATAACATTTTTTGTCAATTACTTTCACACTATTATTTATCATGCTAGATTTTCAACATTATCATGCCAAGTAGAAGCTCTTCATTTTTAACTGAAACAAGAGTCAGAAAGAAAGAGCAGATCCAACAGGTTTTAAGAAATGTTTTCCACGAATCATTCAGAATCCATTATGGCTTTCATCTACTGTAGACTAAGTATGGTCGCACATAAACTAGTCTCATACTGGTCAACTTCATTCAGCTCATTGTGGGCACCATACATAATAGTTAGGAATGAGGTGGGCTTGGTTTGTCAGGTAAGAAGTAAAAAAATAAATTAAAAATTCAAATTATAAACAAAGGCCTCATAGCCTAACCTTACCTGCAACCAAATGTAACTCGCACTTAGTGTCTTTTGTTAAAGGCAGTGTGCCATATAAAAGAGGAAAATCTCTAAAGGGAAGATGATCCATTGTTGAATCTAGTCTCAGTGGCAATTTTTCAAAGCCATGGTCAGGGAAAGCAGGAAAAATAAATAAATAAATGCAACATTAAACTTGGTCAATCCCCGAAATGCACACATTAGTTTCACAAAAAGAAAACTGCTCTAGTCACAGCATCAAAGCTTGCTGGTCACCTCACAAATGTACAACTGGTCACACACAAAAACAAGTGGATGGCTCTTGTTACAACTTGTAAAAATCATGGTGGGAATAAAGTGACTGAGACCGCTCACTAAACAGCTCTCAAGAAACCAGTCACATGGCTTCAAAGATTCTTTTTCTTTGTTTCCTCCTATTTCTTGTTTGTTTCTCTCAGGCTAATTTGCATTTATGAAAGAAGAACATTTTCTGATGGAGAAAATGTGTGTTTTTTTTAACTTCATGATTGGGCAGCAGACAAAAACAGGGATGACTAGAAAGTAGGGTGTCATAACGGGATCCCTAAGTTTGACACATCATTTAAAGGCCATTAAATATGCCTCCTTTTAGCCAAGGCCCTCAGAAATTACATATATATATATATACATAATTTGAAATATATATATAATTTGATATAAAATGCTTTGTAGGTTATAGAAACATAATAGAGAATAATTAATTTTTATTCGTTATACAGATTTTAAGTAGCTCTACCTTTCAACATCCTCACCCAGGTCACTTATGCAAAAATTTGAAATATTCTAGTGTGAAAAATAAGACAAAAGCTATAGTTGATCAACCCCACCCACTCCCCACAAAAAAAGGTAAGATAAGAGAGGCTTGTTTTAGTAAAAGACTCACTGGATGTCAATCCCTCCCGTAAGAATCGCACTATCCGATAAGCATGCACAGAGCATCATCGTGTCAGTCCAGAACATTGCCATTAATTTATGATTCTATAGTTAGTAGAAACAACCCAGCTGCAAATTTACATGCTGTGGGCATCAAATCAACTAATTAAACAGATCTATACAGTAATTGTCTTCTACTGTTTACTTATTAAAAAGCCCTTGAAATAATGAGAATTCTTTGCAGCAGTAGGAAGGCTTGGACCCCATGAGCTAGGATGACTATTGACAGGTCTCAGAACTCTTCCTGGAGGACACAGGGTTCCAAGTCAGTAGAGACGGAAGAAAATGTCTGGATTGCGTCTCAGTAGCCACTTTTCTGTCCAATCCTGTAACTCTGAGGCTGTGTAATTTGCCTCACAGTTTTGAAACTCAAATTTTCCATGGTCGCCAACAATATTCCTTGCCCAAAATTTCAAGAGAACTCTTTAGTATCCTTTAGATAAATGCCTTACACAAAGACAATAGCTCTAAGGTAAAGGTCAGATATAACTGCTGCTGCTCAGAATAACAGAATACTATCTCTCAATTTGTAGATCATTTACATATGTTTTTTCTAAAAATTCCTTCATTCTATATCAAGAAATTTATGGTTTGGTCAGCAACTGGGTGCCTAAGGAATATGATTGTTAGCAGTAGCTAAGCCATAAATTTCCAAAGATTTTCAGAATTATATGGTTATCTCATATACCAGGAAGCCTCAATTACCAACATTTGGGGACAATGTTTTCTTAAATCTTTCTTAAAGCTGAGAAAATATTCTGAGGATCTTCCATAACATTCAGGGTCCTGGATACTAAGTATAACCTGGGCAGTGTAAACACTTTAACTTGGACAGCATCTTACATTCACTATCTGCACTTAGCCACTTTACATGAAAAATACAAAATGGCTTATAATGATCCTATCAGAAAATGTTGCTTTTAAGAATTTCAGGATAATCCAGATCAAAGATAGATTTTTCTGAACATTTACTGGGAGTATCCATCATTAGTATGGATACTCCCATTTAGTGGGAGTATCCATCATTAGCTACATCTTCATTAGTGCTTTTATTTTTAAAAGGAAAATAAGACAGGAAAAAAGGGTAGAAAGGCAGGAAAAAATTCTTAACAAATTACTTTAAAGAACCAGTGGTTACTGGATTACAGAAATATTCCTAAACCATCTAATTTCTGTTTTTTACATATTCCTAAGACTTAAGACCTGCTGTACTATGGTACTGTACATTTGTTTTAAGATGTTTATATAAATAGCTGCCAGGTTGAGCATGTCTGCCAACTTTCAATATGAAACTTCTAAGAAATCTCAGAAAGAGGGTACAAAGAAAATTATCATGCAGTGGTTAGGTGGAATTACCTCTTCTAGTAAAATTATGTCTAACCTGTTTTAAGGTTCTAATGTTCACTTAATACTAGGAAAACAGATTTTGAGCAAAATAAAACCAAAACCAAACTCACTGCCATCCAGTCAAAACAGAGGACTTCCAGTCATTACAAGCTGCTGTCAACAAGATTATTTTCTTGTGTTTGGTTTAGAATGCTAGTCCTGTGTTCATGTCCCTCATTAGCTCTGATTCACAACTACACAAGACATGTCCAGTATTATTGCTTGGAAGTACAATAGTATCATATCTTCATTATTTTTTGCTTTAAGTTTATTTGGGGTCCTCAGATATAAATTGTTCTTTTCTCTTGAGCATTTATGGTGATTTCAGGGAACTAATTTCTAGTGAATAAAAATAAATAAGTTATCTAAATTATATTAGAATTAATTTTTTCCACCCTAGAGATTCAGTGTTTAACATGTTAGACCTCATATTTTGTATTCAATGGACTAACATACCAGTTTTAAAGAGTAACTGTGAATCATGCAATGATAGTGATTTATTTGCCTCACTCACAGGATTATTTTAATCCCTAACCAGTACCTGGAAACCCTGGTGGCAGAGTGGTTAAGTGCTACATCTGCTAACCAAAAGATCTGCAGTTCAAATCCACCAGGCACTCCTTGGAAACTCTATGGGGCAGTTTTACTCTGTTCTATAGGCTTGCTGTGAGTTGGAATCGACTCGACGGCAGTGAGTTTTATTTATATTTATAGCTAGCCAATAACTAGCTGACACCGAGCTGATTCTAATTCACGGTGGCCTCATGCATGACAGAGTAGAACTCTGTTCCATAGGGCTTCCAACAGTAATTTTTCAAAAATAGATAGTCAGGCATTTTTTTCTGAGGTACTTTCAGTGGACTCGAACTACCAATCTTTTGCACTACCCATGAATCCCATTTTGAACATTAAGGGAGACAAAGTATGTACAAGTTCTTTAAAACTATAAAGAAATAAAATTTTAAAGGACTATATCATTATTTTTCAAGCCAAATATACTCAACATGCTGAATATATATTTCTCAATTCTGTCCACTGTTATTTCCAGTTGTTAACACATCAGTACAGATAAACCAACATCATCCTTTCCTCAACCTGACAGGGTCAAAGAAGGCTTTTAGAGAAAGCTGGATACTTCAGGTAAGCACTTTTACACTGGGTGATATCAACAGTAAGAGCCACTAAAAACCTTGACTGCTTTAAATGTCTAATGATGCAGTTACTTATACTCCTTCAAGCTAAGGTAAAACGTTCTCAGTTTCATTGTTAATATGTAAATAGGCTATTATGCAGAGAAGAACGAGCCACAGCTGTCCCTTTGGAAAGCAACAGGAATAGCCCTGAAAATGAGACATACAAAGATATTGGAGGGACCTGAGAAAAAAACCCACACAACGCAAGAACAATGCTTATGAGTAGACCCTAGGGTGGCAAGGGGGAGTTTTAGGTCATGTTATGCCTAGGAAGAGAAGAGGCCAAAGGCATGAAGCAGGCCTGCTGCATACAACACTGCACAACAGTGTCCTGTTAAGTGCTACCACAGGGGTGAACCTCTGCCCACATTCTGCTCTCAGGGCTCTGCTCCCAGGGGACCCTGTATATCCTCCCAGAGACAGCTTTTTTTTTTCATCTGCACCTCAATTTGCATTCTTAGGCAGCTGTTCTACTCAAACAAAATAACCTTTTTCTAATTCGCCTAGCTAGAGAGAAACAGAGAACATTTTCTTATAATTAGCACAAAGGTTTATTATAGATTAGTAGTGACTCTGGGCTGAAAGATATTACAGACACAAATGGCAGACTAATCACTGCTTTCAAGGGGAAGGACTCAAGTGGAAGATGTCTCCTCAATGTGTGGCTTTATCCTACATAGACTATGAAGTGGCTGGGAGGCAAATATGTCAAATGCTTATGGCATCCAAGAACTCCTGGGCTAAAAGGATTGTGAGTCTCTACATAATTCCAAGTGATTCTTTAAAATTCTACTTTAATACTTGGAAAAACCCCAGATATCATGGGCTAGTTGTAGGCTGAGGATATTAAATGCGTTAGAGTCTTCCAGAAGGGGATAAAATTGCATAATCATTTTTTGTGTGTCTGTCCCATTCTAAATTCCATGATGACTGGTGAGTGCTATGTGTGTTGGCCACTGTAAGCTCTTTATCCAGTCATGTTCATTAACAAATGCTTGCACAGGGTCACTGTGAGCCAAGCACTGTTATGCCAAGTGGCATAAGCACATTATATTTAATAACTAATATAATAATCCTGTAAGGTAGATATTATATGTTGTTATTCCACATTTATGCTTAAGGAACTGAAGCATAACTGAACTGAAGCAACTTGATCATAAATCATATAGCTAGTTGCTGGCAGAGCTAAGATGTGAACCTAGGTGGTCCAACCTAGCCCCAGAGTGTGTACTCTCAAATACTTCTGTCTTACTCTGAATAAATATTTTTACAAATAAATGCATGACTGGTTGATATAGTGGAATTCAGAAGAAGAAAAAAAACGTGTTGTCATTGAGTTGATTCTAACTCACAGCAAACCTATAGGTTAGAGCAGAACTGCCCCTCAGGGCTCTCAATGCTGTAATCATTACAAAAGCAGACTGCCACATCTTTTCCTCACAGAATGACTAGTAGGTTTGAAGCACTGACCTTTCAGGCAGCAGTCAAGTACTTAACCACTGTATCACCAGAGTGCAAATTCCAAACACTATTATATAATTGTAACCACGTTACATTTTAGATTATTTTTAGGTCTCTTCAGTAACTTCCAATGCTTAGCCAGTACTTTGGAAGTTGTACTGCCTGACACAGGGCACACTGGAAGCACAGACAAACGAGAACGTTCTTATAGTTGAGAGTCTTCCAGTTGATATAATGAGAAAACATAAGCAGCTACGGGAACACAAAGCTGCTGTGCCTAATCTAGTTCTTGGGAGCGAGCCAGGAAAGGCTTTCAGAAGCAGTAGCTCAAATGAAATGAGATCTAAAGGATGATCTAGGCCCAAAGGAAGAAGAGAACTCCACGTGTGCCAGTCAAGGGTAAAGACTGGAAAAACAAAAGAGAGAATTGAGAAAAGAGATAGGCCTGGAGCCTGTGAATTTCACAGATAAGAAGGGCATGGTCAACAAGTTCTATTACGTTACTAATAAAAATGTCGAAAATACGCATTGGAATTAGGGCCAAAGAAGTCTGGTAGGACCTCAGTGAAGGCAGTTTCTCCCTGGAGTCCTAAGGACAATCATAGTCACTGAAGTTAAGTACTAACTGAGAAATGGATAACTCATTCAAAGAAGGCAGCCTTTAAGAAGAGAGGACAAAAGCCAGAAAAGGGGCATTAAGGTCCAGGAAGAACTTGCTATTTTTTAGATAACCAGCGATATGAGTATATTTGAACATTCATGGAAAGTAATTAGCAGAGAAAAGTTGAAAGGACAAGAAACAGAAGGGATAATCAATCACCACAGCAACAACAACGAGAAGGCAGGAAAAAAGAGAACTCAGGGCTCAGGTCAGAGACTCCACTACTTCCATTTCTTGTAAAAAGGAGGGTCATAAATTAGGCTACCATTTTCATATACACAGTAAGAAATTTTATTGTTGTTCTGTATACTTTTATGTATTTAAATAAGAAATAATTACTCAGCAATCAACCATTATGCTACATTCAATAAAAACAATTTCCTCCTTTAAAAATATCTCTCTGCCACTTAACCTACTAGCATACTCTTCACTGCATATTACATCTTAATTCAATGTAATAACCATAAGACTATTTAGCCAAAGTCTGCAAAACTGTATTTGCTATTAGAAACTGCTGAGAAATTGAGACTGAATTTCACTTACATTTTTTCACTAGACAAAATGCATGTAAGACTGTCTAGTATCTGTATCATTAAATATTGTTTTAAAGAGTTGCTTAAAAGGAAGAAAGAAAAAAAGCAATTAGGGCAAAACAAGGTATCTGGGCTCTCACAACTCCTCCATCAACACCAGTTATAAAGCTTGAGTCACGAGGTTCTAACCTAATTTGAGTTTTACACATATGAAAAAAAGTGAATAGGCAATTTTCATTCAAACCTTTGCTTTCTTCCTCCCCTAAACCTTTATTAAACTTCAAATCTCCCTTTTAACTATTGTTCTGTCTAGGGACATTTTCAATTTCCCGTCAAAAGTAACTTATTTCCTTTTTCACACAATTCAATATAAATAATAAAAACACTTGATTAGTTAACTTGTAAATGGCAGGTCCATGTCTGTCTTAACTCAAACAGGTTGAATTTGCCAGTCTCAAAAAAGACTTTTAATTGGTCTTTGGAATATCAGCTGTATCACATTTTACTTACATGTTGACTTGTTGCCCAAAAATTCTGAGTATTTGAGGTAAATTTATTTAAATTAAAATTATTTTCACAACATATTATTTTCATGAGTAAATAATAAATGACAAGACGGCACTAAGAAGGCAAGTGTTGCCAAAGGAAAAAAAAACTAGGAAATAGAGAAAACTAAGTCTTTAAGACTGTCTGCATACTGACAGTCAATTCTTGCTAACAAAACTGATTTCTAAAAATTCAAAATTAGGAGCATTTCATGGGAAAAAGTACATAAAAATACCCTATTTATAGAAATTGTGTGATTTGCTAACTGACACAACCCAAATTCAGTGTTTTTGAGGTATTACAAGTCCATGGAATCTGGAGTGATTATAACTCCATGAAACTTAATACAGCTAAAAAGAAGGTTATTAATTAAAAAAAAAAAAATTGTGCTGCACTATCTTTTTAATTGAGACAATTTTAATGTGAGTAGTAAATGAGAGACAGTCTGAAACCACTGGTTTCCTGACATTGAAAGGAGGCTGTATTAGTGCCAACTTATGTCTGGATTTATCTAGTGAGCCTATTTCATGTCAAAACTTCTAGCCATAATGGTCTTAAATGATTCTCATGATTTGGGTACAGCACATTTGGCCACTTTCATATACAAAGGTATCTATCTAAATGGGCCAATTTGTTAATATGAGAAATAATATGTATTTCCTGTCTTACATATTAGAAAAATATGATAAAGTTCTTTCTTGCTCTGAGAAATACAGAAAATGATGTCATTCACATAAGTAATCAGCTAGGTTACTGCAGGCACAGGCAAAAATTAAGAATAATAAAGCGTCATATTCTTCCAGAAATCCCTCATAAAACTGGTCTTTTCTCAGGCATTTGTTTTATACCTACTCATTTGACCTTTGCTTTAATCTTGATATAATTTCTATAATTACTCTATGACTCAAGTCCTTCTCATTCAAAAAAAAAGAAAAAGAGGATAACAAAAAAATTATTAGCCTGAACAAAAAAGTAGTCCCTTTTAACAATATTGTATGGGCCAAATTGCTCAAGTGTTACTGACCAATACTTTTTATATATTTATACACAATTATCGCTCTGTGAAGGTTTGTGTAGTTTTAGGACTTGGCTTTTAACTCTTCATACTTGAAAGACAACAGGCCCAAAAGAACTGAACGTAAAAGAAAGCACTCTACTGAAAGGAAGGACTTCTTAATCTGCATCGGAATTGTGCTCAAAATATATAACCCTATTTAGTTTTTTAATTTTTTCTTTTTAATTTAAATCACAGACCTAGTATAAGAAAGTAGCACTCTGGAAATCTTTTCTTAGCCATCAAGACTTAAGTAAGTGTGTATCTCATACTGGAAATTAAGATGCACATGAAAGCTGAACACCAACTTGGAAATGTTTGACAGTTTAGGACTTTTGTCATTATTTTCTTCTTTAGTATCCCAGTCCAATGCGTCTGCCCCTCTGAACACTTGTAGAACCCCTGTCTCTCTTGACTATGACCACCAATTAGATGCTTTGCATGGAAGAGCCTCCTACTCGCTACACACTCAGTCCTAGTTTTCCAGTGTTTGCCGAGCAAAACGATGTATCTTATATAACAGGCAATCACTTAGGAATGAACCTAGTGACTTTATTTCTTTTACATCAGTTTCAAAGAATTAAATTAACTTTCAAGGAAGAATAAGAATCTAATTCTTGTTAAAAGTCTCAACTTAAGGTAAAATTCTTTTAAAACAAGGTAAAATCCTTATGATATGATTAACACCTAAAAAATATTATTTGATCTCCAAACAAAAGCATTGCGTCTCTGTCCAATTTGACGTCTTTTTCATGCTGCCTCCGTGATGGCCAAATAATTGGTTGTTCACTTGTGTCCTTGTCTCCCCCGACAGTTCCACAGATGCCCCAAACAATGCTCCAAAGACTGCTTTCAGTCGGGGCAAATCCTCATTAATCATTCCTGGCTGACAGCACAAGGGGACACCTGCATCTGATACAGAAGCCCAGGCATGGCGTGTGGGAGCGCCGATTAAAAGCTAACCCATGCAAGGTGTGGGAGGCTACTTTTCACACCAGTGTCAAAAACAACACACACGCCTACTCCAAAACCGCAACTACAGCAGCAACAACAAATCCTCTTGTGGCATTTCCATTTACTTAACAGCTCAGACTGAAGCTGTGGCTCATTTGCCATGAAAACACCATTCTGCTCTAAGTACATCAGAGAACTAACCACACACAGGGTTATGATAAATAGCTGTTAAATTCTTCATGCCAACATCAACCAATGTTAGCATTAAATACTGATGAACTGTCACATAATTTTCATTTAGAAATGATTGCAGTTTCAGCTTCCTATCTTATGGTGCTCGTAAATATTTCCCCTGCTATATTTCACAAGTAGAATGCATGAAGTATACAAATTTTTTGAGTAACTGCTCCTGCCTCTATGTGATCACATTCTCTTATTGAAATAATAAATACAACTATTTTGAAGAAAGAGTTAAAAAGAATCATGTGACTAACCCCAGGAAATCAAGTATATTGTTAAGTACCATTAAAGCTATTTTACTTTGCTTTCTCAGTAGAATGAAATGCTTTTAATTTCATAAAGTAGAAGAGTTTTCTTTCACCTGTCATTATTTTTTTAATCACAACAGTGAGAGACCATCAGTAATTTTGAAGCCCAATTGACATCCTGCTTTTTTTTTTTTTTTTTTTTTTGTCTTGTGGAAAAATAGCATGTTTGCAAGGGTTAGCAGAACACAAAAGATCAGTAGTTAAATACTTAAGAGACTTAAGGAAAACACTATATTGAGGGGTTAAAAAAATACGTAATGATCAGAAAGCTAAAACAACTGCCAGGAAAATTGACAGAATATAATCATATACAGGTTGATGCTTATGATGCTTACTTTGTAAAAATAAGTAACAATTTTTTCTAGTGTCTATTATAGATTAATTGTGATCTTACCATAAATGTAAAACTGAAAGATTATGCATCAATGAGTATAATACAATTTACAATTTTATATCAGCTAATTTTAATTAGAAATATAATCAAGTTTTGATTTTTCAGTTTAAAAAATTATAATGATATGCAAAGATGTACTTTGAGTAGAAGCTAAAGGTCTCCAAGGAGAAAATTTAGCCTGGGTTTAGTTTGGAAAATTAAAATGATTCAAATATGGAACTTGAGAGATTTTTTACAGAGAAACAGTATTATTAAACTTTTATTTACCAAGATACTATTATATCCCTTAACTTACTATTTATAAAAGTATTTAAATTTAAAAGAATGTGCATGAAGCTGAAGAAAGAAAGGTAAGTTAGAAGCTGAGACAATATCTTAATTAGCAGTAGAGCATACAATGGTTTATTAAATACTGTTCACTATTTGATCGTTATTGCAGGGATATTTCTCACTTCTCCCAGGGGAGCCCAAACTGTCATTCTCTTCAACTTTGCTGGCGTCTGTCCCACGGCACGGGTGCAGCTGCCGTGCAGTGGGATTCTGTGCTAAAGGTGTGTATCTGCCATTTGTGGAAGCTGCTGGTAACACCTCCATGGCCAGAAGGTCTAAATCTATTTGAACTGCACCGCCCTCAGGATCAAACGTAGTTGTCCCATATTCTGTACAGACTCTCTTGTTGCTCTGTTTAGTTTTCTTATCGAACCAAAAATTATGGGATCTCCTCCACTCTTCACTGGAAGCTGTGGAGACAGCCTGGAAGTGCCCTCCAGTATATTCCAGTGATAATTTGGGAATATGGAGCTAACTGCTTCTCACACAGAAAATACCAAGGTGACAGTAAGGGAGGACAGAAGGAGGAGAGGAAAAGAGGGAAAGGGGGAGCTAGGTGTAAAATTTCTTGCATTGCCATTCTGGACACTTGGACCTTTCTTTTTTCCATCACTATTTTGGCTTTCTCCACTACCAGGAAAGGAAGAAAAAATATCCTTTATTGAGCATAAACGCGATAGCAGGTATTTTCTGTGTGAGTATCTTATTTAACTTATACAACATCCCTTTGAGGTAGATATTATTTTCTCCATTTTTCAGATAAGGAAACTGAATCTCAAGGAGGTTAAACAAAACACGGAAGCCACGAGGCCAAAGTAAAGCCAAGTTTCAAACCAGACCTGTCTTTCCTCAGACACACTTTTCTTTCCACCATACCATAATGTGCCTACAATTAATTTCCAAATCTCTGAGCTGGAATCTACGTACAGCAATCTTGTTCACTGGGGAAAATCCTCAAATCTGTGGCCAATTGGCTCACTTCATTTGGTTTTCATGTGTCCATGATTTCCACATCTATCCTTACGCAGCTAAGGTTCTTCCCACTGACTGACTGCGTCTTAGCCTAGTGTCACCTCACCAGAAGGATTTTCTTCTTACAGATGCTCCTAAAACATCCTTAGCCAATCTCTGTTTCACAGCATTCTTCACAATTAATGTAACTGCCTGTTTACTTACCTTTATTCTTCTCTAGCCTCTAGTCCCAGATTGGGACAGGCTCTTAATCACTATTCTACTCTATTCTTGAATGAATAAATGAATGACTGGTAATACAGACGACCGTTACAGAAAGACCATTACAGATCTAAGTAAGCAAAAAAAAAAAACCTTCAATACAGAAATACAGATAACCTCACTATTTCAGGAAAATATCAAAAATTGTTTTCACATTTTAAAGTAGAGACATATGTTTGCTTTTGTACTAAACTGTAAAATGTTCCAGAAAAAAAGTAGGTGTGCAAGTTACTTTTGATTACTCACATGTAAAGAAGTGCTAACACTGAGATTGTAAATAATTATTCAAAATAAACTGCACTTATGAACCAGGTAAGACACTTCTAATTACCTTTGTAGCTGAGCCTATTGCTTCCTTTGAAATTTATATATATTTTTATATTTAGTAATAAAGATTTTATAGACTCCAAAAGCATCTTGTTCTAAATCTTATTTCAGTTAATTAAAGAACCCTGGAGTGGTGTTCCTAATTCATTTTTCAAATGCAACAGAAGACCCATTACAACATATTTCATTATTTATTGCATAGTTTCATGTGTAAAAGGAAGTTATTATTTTCGAAATGGCAACAAAAAAGGTAAAGTAAAATATTATCACTAGGAAACCTGAAATGACACATTATCCTTTCTCCCAAAAATGACAACAACAAAAAACAAAAAACCCACTCCTGTAGAGTCAGTTCCAGCTCACAACAACCCTACATGACAGAGTACAACTGTCACATAGGATTTCCAAGGCTGTACTCTCTCCAGAACAAGACTGCCACCTATTTCTCCTGCAGAGGGATTGGAGAGGATAAACCTCTGACCTTCTAGTTAGCAGCCAAGCACTTAACCACTATACCACCAGAGCTCCTTAAAATGACACCAAGTATCACATATTCATATCATCATTCTTATATAGAGCATTAAAAATTTCACACCAAAATGTTTCTGTTAATTTCCAGAATGTAAAATTTTAAAGTTATGGTAATTTAAAATGATAAATTATTTGTTATATATATTGGAAAAATTGAAGCCTAAACAGGTTAAATACTCACTCCTGATCATACAAGTAGAGAATTAAAAAACCAATCCCCTAACTCCAAGTTTAATAATATTTTCAAAGAGCTTTCCTAGCACATGATGTATTCTAGGGGAATCAGTCATCAATAACCCACAGTTAAGCCCATCCCATTATCTCTTCTTAGTAAATAATATTTTATTTGAAAGTAGTCACACCGTTGTTTTTACACATTGTATATGGCTACTTCCATGCAACAATAGCAAGGACAAATATTTGTCACAGAGGCCATATGACTTGCAAAGCCAGAATTATTTATGATCTAGTCTTTACAGAAAATGTTTGCCTACTCCTAAATATCCAGTAAGAGTATGTTGCAACAAAAGTTGAAGTTCCTCATGGAATCAGACAGCCTCATCAATAACTATGACTTGGAGAATAAGATGTTATTCTCGGAGAATAAGCCTATTAGCCAAACAAAGACAATTTAAATTTTTTTTAAATGGATTACAATATATGCACCATGTTCCTATTTCTCATTTAAAATGATGCTATTGTCAGCTGCTGTTGAGTCGTCCTCTTACTCACGAAGATACTGTGCACAATGGAATGAAATGCTGCCTGTCCTGTTCAATGCCCATAATCAGACATTTGTGATCCATAGGGTTTTTATTGAAAGATTTTTTATAAGTAGATCACTAGGCCTTTCTTCCTAGTCTGTCTTAGTCTGCCAAACCTATTCAACATCACAGCAATATTCAACCTTTCAAGCGGGGTAGTAGGTGTGCACTGGCTGGAAATTAAACCTGGGTCTTCCACATGCAAGGGAAAATTCTATCACTGAATCAACAATAGTAACATTGACTCAATTTCTTTGTCGTTTGACCTGTGTTATGGGAGATTTCCTTTTTGTGTCTTCCATACTTCTTGCTTGTTCACTGGTATAGTTCATTACATTATTGAGTCTATCCATATTTGCTGTTGTTGTTAAGAATTGTGCTTTTTAATTTCATGAAACTCAACTTTTCTATAATTGTCTTATCATTCTGTTTTTGTTTAAGAGAAAAAAAATGAAACAAACCCTGATTCATTTTAATAATACTAAATATAATTGAAATAAATTGCTTGTTTATCTAGGTGTAGTAATGTAACCTTGGTGGCATAGTGGTTGAGTGCTACAGCTGCTAACCAGAAGGTTAGCAGTTTGAATCTGCCAGGTGCTCCTTGTAACTCTAGGGAGCAGGTCTACTCTGTTTATAGGGTCCCTATGAGTTGAAATTGACTTGATGGCAGTGGAGTGGGGCATTAACTGTATGCTGGCTCCATGCTAAATGTTTCACATAGTTTATTTAATTTAATCCTCACTATAGCATTCTTGTTAGGCCCAATTTTTTGTTTGTTTGTCTGTTTTTAGATACATAAATTGAAGTTTAGAGTGATTATAAAATTTGCCCTTGGCTATTTGGCTACTCAGGAGCAAAAGTAGACTCCAATGAGAATCTGATACTAGAGGAAACTAATAGTACGAAAGTTAAAGTGAAAGATAAACATGCAGAATAATTCATGTCGGGAAAAATAAAATAAAGCAATTCAAGAAACAAGCAATTTATTTCAATTATATTTCTTATTATTAAAGTGAATCCAGGGCATATTTCATTTTTTTAAAACAAAAACAGAATGATAAGACAAACAATTACAGAAAGAAGTTGTTTCATAAAATTTAAAAGTACAATTATTAAAAAAATAAAAATAAAAAAAGCATAGGCCAAATAATGTAATGAACTATACCAATGAACAAGCAAGAAGTATGGAAGGCACAAGAAGGAAATCTCCCATAAAACAGGTCAAAACACAAAGAAATTTAGTATATTAAGAAAGAAATGAAGTTCCTAAGGAGAAAGCAAAAACAATGGAAACCAGAAGACAAGCAAATAAATAAAACTTTAAAAAAAAAATAAAGGCATAAATCTTCAGAATTAAAGGACCCATTATGCGTCAAGTTGAGTCAAACTATGTTGGGGAAAGAAAGTATATACTTAGCTAGACTCTGGTTAAATTTCTATAATCCAAAGATAAATTAAAAATTCCTAGTATCTGTTAGACAGAGGAAAAAAAATAATAAACAGTATCATTCAAATGTTAAAATTTTTCATCAACAACAATTTGCCTTAAAAGACAACAGACTAATACCTTCAAAGTCCAGAGAGAAATTATTTTGCTTCTATAATTTTCTGCCCATGCTAAACTGTCAGTTAACTTATAGAGCAAATATGAGTATAAAATTCTGGACCAGCAGATGAAAGAAAATGAATCTCCTCAGATGAAATATTACTCAAGGATATTCTTCATCAAAACAAAAAAGAGAAGCCTAGAAAGGATGATGGCAAGAGGTCTAAGGAAAATTTGCAGTTAGTTACAAAGAAAATTTAAAAGAATTGAAAAGTCTAAGAACCTTGACTCTTTTTAGACATTTTCTTTGTCCTAGTACCAGTGCCGATACTTCATTTAACACTCAAAAATAGTTAAACACTAAATGATAAACGTCATTTACATTGGAGATCATGTTTAGGTTTAATCTACTATTAAGCTCGGAAGATTTTATTATAGCAAACTTGCACAATTTGAAAATTATAACTTATGAATCCTTTGATGATAGAAAGAGACAGAGAGAGAATTAATGTGCTAAATTAACAAAAGAGATAAATCAAGACACAGACAAAAAGTTTTAAGAATATGGTCAACACCAAAATAATTACAAGAGACTATAAAAATTATTACTTCTGAAAGTAGAAATAGAGACTTGGCAAAAAAGACTCTGATTATTTATTTAAATTCTCCTGAGCCATTGAAACTATTTTACTGTGTATAAATACTACTTTATAAAAAGAAATCAGTTATTTTATTTTTTTGAAAAGGCATAAATAAAATCTAGGAAGTAGGAAACACTTTTCATACATTCACTAACAATAATGACATATTAAGGTTCCTATATTTATCGTACCTCTGATACCTTGCTAGAATTGGCTAAGATAGCAGGCCTCAGACAGTAGACCTCATAGGAAAGAATGTCACTATCAGAACTTGCCGAGAATTACACTGATGATTTCTGTCAGTGCAGACAGTTAAAATGTAACAGTTGAAAGCACTAGTCAAGTTTCCACTTTCACCAGATATGTGACTACAGAGATGAAAATGAGACCTAGAGCAATATGTATACTGCCCTTATTAAGTGATATGATCAAGGGTATAATATTCATTCATTCATTCAACAAATATTCGTTAAGTACTTAGTATGTTCTATGACCATGTTTTTGTTTTTGTTGTCATGGGCCACTGAATCTACTCCAACTCCGAGTAACCCATGTACAATGGAACTAAACACTGCCTGGTCCTGTGCCATTCTCACAACCATTGTTTTGCTTGAGCTCATCGCTGTAGGCCCCATGTCAATCCATCTCCTCTATTTCACTTACCCTTCACCTTAATAAATATGATGTCCTTCTTGAGGGTCTACCCACTCCTGAGAACATGTAAGGGAAACAAAATCTCACTATTCTTGTTTCTAGGGAGCATTCTGTTTTTGTTCTCCCAAGGCAGATTTATTCTTTCTTCTAGTCATCCACAGTATATGCAATATTTTTCACCAATGCCATAATAAGAAGGCATCAATTCTTCATGAACACACTCATTTGTAAAGAAGCAGAGCTAGTGTACATCTCTTAAATATGTACTGAGTACTTTTACTGCACTCTAACTATTGAACTCTCCACCTTAGCCAATCATGTTAATATAGGATATTTTTGCCATGAGGCCATAATTCTAATTTATAAATTAAAATCAAGCTAGAATTTGTTATACATTGGTGTTTATTATTTATTCCATGTCTACTAATATCTACTATCCCATATATTTCCTTTCAAATACTGATGGAGTCTAGGGCACAATGGTTAAGCAGTAGGTTGCTAACTGAAATATTGGTAACTTGAACTGCCAGCATCTCCACAGAGGAAAGATGTGGCAGTCTGCTTCTGGAAATCCTATGAGGCAGTTCTGCTCCACCTATTAGAGCCGCTATGAATCAAAATAGATTTAAATGCACTGGGTTTTGTTGTTTTGTTTTAATAACCTGGTGCCCTGATACTAGCCACCCATTGCTGACTCCTTTCCATGTGTCTCATTCATTCATTCAGAAAAATATGTCTTGAATGAAGACTATGCACTGAGTATAGTCCAATACCCTAGAAAAAAAGCATTGAAAAACAACAATAACGAAAATGAAACCCTCCTGGAGCTCCATTCTGAACCCATCTGGAGGTAGGACCAAGATGACAAAGCAGTCAAATGCTTCCTATGATCTCTCTAGCAACAAAGGCCCAAAAGAATAAATAAATGAATTAGACATGACATTCTAGGAGCCCTGAACAACCAAAAGAAAGTTGAGACATCAGACTGAGTGATAGGGAAAGGAGAGTAGGTCCAGAATTATCTAGTACTGGCCAGACCTAATCTGACTGTAATAAGCTGCAGCCTACATGGTGAATAGAGCACTGGTATTCACAAAATGACCTTCTCAGCAGAGACTGATCATCAGAGGACGCACAGCACCTCCAGAACCAGTGAAAAGTGGCACTCGATCACCAAAAGCTAAGTAATCTGCATCTAACCTACCACATGGATCTAAAATTTTGGTTTGGGATAAAACTTTGTCCCTTTTCCCAGCACTGCCTTCTCCCTTATTTGAAGTACACCCAACTCCAGAATCTGATGCCATTGCCTAGGCCAGAAATAGGACTCCTTAAACCTATCCTGAGTCATTTTCCAAGACTCAAAAAGGGAACAATTTAACAAAGAGAAGGGGAGGGAAAAAAATCTTTACCAACTCCCCCGAGCCAGAAATCAATGACAGAAAACATTCCTTCACCTAAGATCAAACATTAAGGGGACCTGCCTTCCTCACAGACACCCAGTGACAGCTGTCAACCTCCTGCTTTTCTCAGTGTCTAAAAACAAATATTTATGCCTACACCAATCATCCTGCACATCTAGGGCAGTAGGGCAGAGCCTGCACTACGCATTTGGTGACTGACTACCTAGACACCTAAGCTGAATTGTTACAAGAAAAGTAAATGGACTCCTGGGCTTGCATGTCTAGCAATAGCTCTGACTACCTGGTAACATGATATTAGAGCTTCAAAGGTGCCAATAAACAAATGAGCACACATAACCAGTCTATCTGGACATTTCAAAACAAAACAAGAAGCTAGAACACAGTAACCAAACATAAAACAAATAAATTCAACAACTTATTGATGGCTTGGAGACAACAGTCAATATCAAATCACTTAAAACACAGACAACTGTGGCTTCAGGAAGCTCTCACAGCAAAATATCAAAAAATTTTCCACATGAGAACTTCCTGGAATTACTAGAGGTAGAATACAAAAAAAAAAAAAAAAATGGATATTTAAAACTCTTCAAGAGATCAAGAAGGAGATCACAAAAAACACAGTTGATAACAAGTTGAACAGGCCACAAGAAACCAAGGATAGACAGTATGCAGGAATTCCAAAGATTAATAATAAAATTACAGAATTAAACAATTCAATAGAAAGTTAAAGGAGCAGAACTGAAGCAATGGAATGCTGAATTAATGAGCCTCAAGATAAAGCATGTGTCACTAACATATTTGAGGAAAAATCAAAGAATTTTTGAAAATCAAGAAACCCTAAGAGCTATGTGAGACTATCAAGAGAAATAATCTACAAGTAAATGGAGTACCAGAAGATGGGAGGATACAGAAAATACAAAGAGAATTGTCGAAGACTTGTTGATAGAAAATTTCCCTAATATCATGAATGATGAGAAGATATATATTCAAGACACTCATCTAATGCCACATAAGGTACATCCCAAAAGAAAGACACCACGCTGGCTGCAGTTTATTACAGTCAGAATAGGTCTGGCCACTACTAGATAATTCTGGACCTACTCTCCTTTCCCCATCACTCAGTCTGATGTCTCAACTTTCTTTTGGATGTTCAGGGCTCCTGGAATGTCATGTCTAATTCATTCATTTATTCTTTTCGGCCTTTGTTGCTAGAGAGATCACAGGAAGCGTCTGACTATGATCTCAAAAGAAAGACACCATTATAATCAAACTTTATAACACTACAGAGAAACAATTTTAGAACTGTCTTGGGATAAACAAAAAACAATCTACAAAGGAGAGTAAATAAGACTAAGCTTGGACTATTCAGCAGAAACCATGCAGGCAAGAGGGCAATGGATGACTTATACAAAGCCTTGAAGGAAAATAACAATAAAGCCAAGAATTATATATCCAGCAAAACTGTCATGCATGATGGTGACATCAGGACATTTCCATTCTGAACACATCTTCTATTCCACACATAAGGCTATCATTCCTGGTTCAACCCATATTTATGAGGAATGCTAACGGCCACAGTAATACTTAATAATCATTCCTCTGTTCAAATAGAAGCAAATTGAGATCCAGGGAAAATTAAGCAATTGGTCTAAAATCAAATGGTAGCAGACTTCTTATTCTAAAATGCTAAAAGAGATTTTACCTTACACTCCCTGAGGTTTTTGTTGTTGTCAGGTGCTGTAGAGTCAGTTCAACTCATAGTGACTCTATGTATGACAGAACAAAACACTGCCTAATCCTGTGCCTTCTTCACAATTGTTGTTACGTTCAAGTCCATTGTTGCAGCTACTGTGTCAATCCATCTTATTGAGTATCTTCGTCTGTTTTGCTGACCCTCTACGTTACCAAGCATGATCTCCTTCTCTAAAGATTGGTCCGTTCTGATATTATGCCCAAAGTAAGGTAGATAAAATGTCACTATCCTGGCTTCTAAGAAGCACTCTGGATGTACTTCCTCTAAGACAGATTTGTTCATTCCTTTGGCAATCCATAGTATATACAATATTCTTCACCTACACCATAATTCAAAAGCATAAATTATTTTTTGATCTTCCTTCTTCATTGTCCAGCTTTTGTGTGCATATGGGGCAGTTGAAAATATTAGGTCAAGTACACTTTAGTCCTCCAAGTATCTTTTCAACATTTCAACAATGACTTTTGCAGATTTACCCAATGGAAAATGTTGTTGAATTTCTGGACTCTGCTTCCATGAGCACTGATTATAGCTATAAGTAAAATGAAATCCTTGACAATGTCAATATTTTCTCCATTTATCCTGATGTTGCCTATTGGTTCACCTGTGAGGATTTTTGTTTTCATTATGCTAAGGTACTCCACACTGAAGGCTGTGATCTTAGATGATCCACAGCTAAGTGTCTGAAGTCTTCTTCACTTTCAGAAAGCAAAGTTGAGTCATCTGCATATCACAAGTAGTTTATAAGTCTTCCTCTAATCCTGATGTGGCATTTTTCTTCATATAGTCCACCTTCTCAGATTACTTTCTCTGACTATGCCTCTCTACATTTCCAAGCATGATGTCCTTCTCCTGGAACTGGTCCCTTCTGATAATATTTCCAAAGCATATAGACTGAATAAGTATGACAAAAAGATACCCTTTTCATGATTTTAAACCACACAGTATGCCCTGTTCTATTCAACAACTGCACTGTAACAAGTTCCATATGAAAACAATTAAGTGTTCTGAAATTCCCAAAAGTTAGAGAGTGAAATATCCAATCTGTAAAATGTAAAAACATTTTCTTTGCATTGGCAGTGTAATATTAAAATTATATCTAGATGGAAAAATAAAGCATGCATTCAACTCTGAAATGTGTAATATATGTGAATGTCTGTAAGTTGTATATTAAAAACTAGAGATAAGAAAGGTAATTAAGATTTCAGTCACATTAAGACGGCTCTTTTTTTCCTATGTTAAATAATGTTAGAGCAATTAGCATGTCAGAGAAGTTTGTGAGGTACTTTTTAGGCTTTTTTTTTTAATTTCTTACTTATATTCCCTAAAGTAAAAGGAATAATTAACTGAAATCCAATTAGTGCAGACTTAGAACACCTGTTTCTGAAATCCTTTGAATAACTTTATCATATTATTATTTTTTTCTTGGTCTTTGTTTTAAGATGAAACACATATCCCTATCGAGTTACTCTTAGGAGCTAAAAGATTTGCATATCACTCAGAATAGAAGTACCTGTTTGTAAAAGAAACGCAAGATTAAAAAGACTAAAAGAGTTGTGGATATATTACAGAAGCTACTGCTTGTTAACCCTCTTTTGACCAAATGGAAATTCATAAAACTTTCTTCAGTGATGGAAAAAACAGGTTCATAGAAGAAGATATAGACTCCTCCTTTTTAAAACATCCAAAATAAAGTCACTGTTAAAAATGTATACCAAAGAAGGAAACAAAGGCTTTCAGTGGAATAACTTTGTTTGACAACTTTTCTTAAAAAATAATATTTAAAATATATGACTTTTACTGTGAAAATAGGAATGATAAACTATTGTATTTATTAAACATTCATAAGGAGTTAAAGCCATGTTACTAGTATACACTACCTAGCTGAAAACAGCAGTAAAATTACAGGAAAATATAAAGAGAATGATAATGCAAAATCAATAATAAGGATCAAGTATATTAATCATTTAACTAACAGCTGGATTGAATTATTTCATTAAACAGCAGAAGTACCTGATCATGTTTAAAAGTAAAACTCAGTTGTATGTCAGAGGCCAAAACAACCTTTGGATTAAAAAACAAAGAAATTAAAGGGAAAGTATAAACTGTCTAGAAAGTTGTGCTCCAGAGAACTGTTCATGTTGAATATATGAACACCAAAGGTATCTCTGCTATGAGAAAAGTGGGAGGATGAATGCTTCTGTAAGGAGAGAGGTATCTAAGTTATCTAGTGCTGCTATAATAGAAATACCACAAGTGGCTGGCTTTAATAAGAGAAATTTATTTCTTCACAGTCCAGTAGGCTACAAGGGCATAAGCCCTAGGGGAAGGCTTTCTCTCTCTGTGTTGTCTCTGAAGGAAGGTCCTTGTGATGCATCAGCCTTCCCTTGGTCTGGGAGTATCTCAGTACAAAATCCTTAGGACTAAAGGATGCTCTCTGCACCCACTCTGGTTTATTGGTGGTATGAGGTTTCCATCTCTTGGTTTGCTTCCCTTTCCTCTTCTCTCTTATAAAAGGTAGTACAAGCCCATCCCAGGGAAACTCTCTTTACCTTGCATCAGGAAAGTGATCTTAGTAAGGGTGTTACAGTGCCATCTTAATCCTCTCTTTTAACACAATTCACTCTTGCCCAATTAACCACAGGCAGAGAGAAAACTGAAGCAGTGGGCTTGCACAGAGATTTACAGTCTCCAACACCCTCTGGGGTCCTTCCAAGTCAGAATCATCCTGAGGACCATGGGTCCTTTGAGACTATCCTTTTGACCATTGCACTCATCATTGACTCTCATAAGTATGAAAGAGAAAAGAGAAGATGTGAAATATAAATAAGTTTCTCTCTTTAATTGTTCACAGCTCCATAAAGAATTGCTGTGAAAACAGCTTAGTAGAAATGACTAAAATAAACATTTGGAATAGCAAATACTTTAGTATGAATAATGCTAAGCAGATCCCTTGATTAAGTTCTTTTTTTAAAGAAAATTTATAGAGACGTGATTCAGAGCATGTCCCCAAATAAAGATGATACAATAAAGCTTAAATTAATGTTTGGTCTATACAAGATAACCAGAATATATTAAAGTTAAATAAAATGATTTTTAAACCTGGCACCCTTTAGAACTAAGCTTTCCAATACAAATATAATGTATTCCAGATATGTAATTTTAAATTCACAAGTAACCACATTAAGAGAAAGTAAAAAGAAATGAGTGAAATTAATTTTAATTTTATTTATTTAACTCACTAGTTCCCCAAAATTATTTTAAGATGTAATTAATACCCAAAGTGGCTATTGAGATATTTTTCATTCTTTAATTCATACTATGTTTGCATAGAAACCCAACATGTATTTTAATGTGCAGCACATAGCACTTCAGACAAATCACACTTCAAGTGCTTCATGTGACTATTTGAACACCACAGGTTTAGGGCAGGGATCCAGAGCAATTTCCAGGCTTACTACGCTTCATTTATTAATAGGTCATTTGAAATTTTACTGCTACACATAACAATCCTTCACACAGAAAACACAGGGCTACCAAACTCTAAGCAAATTCTCTTCAGGCCAAAGAAATGCTCCCGGCCTTTGCAGAGTTTACAGTAGTCAAAATGCACGGCTAACACAGCAAAGAAAAACATTCAACAGTACATGAAGGTAATGTTTCTGTGCATACATTTGAAAAGAAAGTTTGTAAGATAATATCACAGTATAGTTTTAAAATTTCTTTAGGTGGTTTATAATGATAAAATTATATAACAATATATTTTATTTTATCTTTTATACAGTGGTTACTCTTCTACAGTTTTTAGTCAGACTTCCATATTTGATATTGTTAGTGGAGAAGCACTATTTATAATAGTGACAGTCTTCAGGGTCTTTTCTGTTTTCTCATATTTATTTTTCCTTAAACTTACTGGCAAATTATGTTTTTAGTCAGCTGATTCTAATGTGAAGTGTGGTGTTGTATAGGAAATTCCATACTAGCTCTTCTCTAAACCAACACTAGTTTGCTGTCTCCAGACCTGCCTGATGCAAACACTTAAACACCTGATTCATAGAACAGAAACACCTGAGATGCATTTCAAAGGGTCTTGTTTTTATTTGACTCTAAGCTGGTTTATTGCAAAATCCTGGCCTACTGTTTGGTGATTAGCCTTTCTCCTGACACTTTCTGCTTCCCCTCAGTTCACATACACTTTTACTACTCTTGATTAAAATTTTACTATTACGTGGATATAGTCCAAAGTCACTACAATACTTGTTAGTATCAAATCCCTATCATGATTCTTCCTAGTGAGCTGCTTGGTGACATCTTTCCAACCAAGTAAAATATTTAAAAATTACCTTCAGTTAACAAAATGACTCTGTCTCAGTTAGACATTTATGATAGAGATCCAGCACCATCTCAGCTTGGCATGTGACAAAAAAAGAAAAGATCATGGTGAAAAGAAAATACACTTCAAAAAATTTCATACACTGTAACGTATGTCAAACATATTAATTTGGTATTTTTGGTTATGGCTGTGTGTATACTGATATACTCAGCTATAATCTGACTGATATTGTTAAAATATTCATATTACATACTATATATTAGATACAGTAGGCATATTCCTAAAGGAAAGTATATTAAGAGAATATTACAAACAGAAAAATTTGGCTAATTTGGCACTCATATCTATGTAAACTTTATAAGGAATATCATCTTGGCTCATTTTAATACATTTTGATTTTGCCACACCTTCAAAATTATTAAATAAAGTACGAATTTCAATGCCCTTCAACAATAGTTTGACTACACTCAGATATAAATAACACTCATTGAGAGAAAAATATACTCTTTCTTCACCAAAGAAAAAATGTAAGTGAAAATGAATAGCATAAAATAAATGTTTGTTAATTACATACATTTTCAATGCATATGCTTATTCAAAGCATACTGCATATGCTTATTCAAAGCACACTGATTTCATAAATAAATATTTTTTAAAACTTAAAAATGGGAAAAGTTATTGCTTAGTCTATATAAATATCATAATCACCTTGTATTCACTGAAATTTTTGGAATGGTAAAGGGGTTTGGGTGAGGGAAGAGGACACAAAGACAGAAGATCTGACAGGACTTGAGCCTGGTGGGCAGGTTGTGTGGCAGAAAGAAGGGTCAGATACACAAAGAAGAGAAAAGGCAAGCTTGGGTAAAAAGCCAATTAGTATAAAGGGTAGGAATCCAAGTTCTGAAACACAGGGGTGATAATATAGGCAGCTTGGGAGAACATTAAAATAAAGAAGTGATAACAGTATTCAGTTGGGAGAAAAGGCTGTCAAAAATGTAAAAAGGACAAAAAGGTATAACAATGAAAACAAAACCCTGATGCTTAAACCAGGGTTATAGCAGCAAACAAGCAGAGGAGGAAAATACAATTGTTTTAGCTCTAAGTGTTCTGAAATCATTAACAGAAGACCAAGGCAGATGGAAAACTCAGTCCCAATTACAGGAAACCACATGAACTACAAGAAGTGTAAGAGAAAAATCCATTTCATCTCCTCCATTGCCTTTCTTGAATACGTCATACGAGGCAATCAACCCTAATATCCACAACTGAGACTTTACTAGAGAGAGTACTTTGTTGTTTAGAGACAACACATTAAAGATAAACCTAATTTTACATAATTGTTTATATCATCAGTGTTATATATTCATATTAATTCATTCATTAAAATACTCTGTTCTTGAAATTAATATTAGTGTTTAAGCTGCAACTTGGCTTTTGATCCATTTCCTTATGATCAAGTTAATGGCTTATCATTAATGACAAGAGTAAAGATAAGAACAAAGATAAGGATAACAAAAAGAAATTTAAGTCAAAATAGTCTTCCTTAGCTATCATTTTACAATTCACTGTCCAGTACAGTTCAACTACATTTTAGAAAGTGACCCATCTCTCCTCATTTTCCTATTGGAAATGGAAAAATAATAAGCTAAAGAACTGAAACTTTACAACTATTATTGTAGTTCTTTTTTCTGACTATATTCCAGATAGCCAAGCCAAAATATTCCAGATAATTTTTGATAATCTATTTGAGACAGTATCCCCACTGTGCTGCTTTCTTTACCTGCCTTCCTTGCCTACTCTGCAAAATTGTTTTCTTTCCTGGACTCTCCACCCCTGCCAGCTTTGCATTTCACTCCTGATTTGCTAGGAGGTTGTATGTAAGCCCCACTGTGCCAGTTTTGTGTGATTAAGAATGCTGCTGACTTCACTTGTATGAATGCCCTACCGGTAAACCATTTAGAAAGTAATCTACCTGTCTGCCCACCCTTAGGGATCAGTCTTGGCAGCAGAAAGCACCAGTTGCCTCCATTTCCTGGTACAACAAAATAAAGGTGTCTTTTTTGTTTCCTCATTTTGGTCTCTCCTTTATAGGCCAATAGGAGGCATGCTGAGAAAGAACCTGGGGTTTCCACCCGGCAGCATTACCAGGATTCTTATGATTGATGGAGCAAAAATTTTTCACTTACAATGAGAAAATCAGAAAAGGCCAGTGACCAAGATTTGTTGTTAGGTGCCTTTGAAACTGTTCCAACTCACAGTGACCCGGTGAACCACAGAATGGAACACTCACCACTCCTGCATCATTCCAACAACAGCTGTTATCCTTGAGCCTGTTGCTGCAGCCATGGTGTCAGTCCATCTCTTGTTTTACTAAGTACAATGTCCTTCTCTACAGGGACTGACACCTCCTGACAACTCTTCCAAAGTACATAAAAATGCAATCTATCATCTTTGCTCCTAAAGAGCATTCTGGTTGTACTTCTTCCAAGACAGATTAGTTCCTTCTCTTGGGCAGTCTATGGCATATTTCATATTCTTTGGCAGCATCACAATTCAAAGGTGTCAGTGCTTCTTCAGTCTTCCTTTTTCACTGCTCAGCTTTCACATGCATGGGACATGATTGAAAATACCATTCCTTGGTCAGCACACCTTCGTCTCCAAAGTGACATCTTCAGAGCACTTTTCGACACCTGAAGGTATCCTTTGCAGCAGATTTGCACAATGCAAATGCATCTTCTGACTTTTTTTGACTGTTGCTTCCCTGGATGGTAGTAGTAGTAGTGGCAGTGATAGTAACAGCAGACAGCACTGGCAAATTGTAACAGGAAAATATGTGTTTAAAATATTTAAAATATTATAAAATTTATATATAGGTGGCTTACTGGTTAAGTGCTACATCTGCTAACCCAAAGGTCAGCAGTTCAAACCTGCCAGGTGCTCCTTGGAAACTCTGTGGAGCACTTCTACTCCATCCTGTAGTGTTACTATGAGTCAGAATGACTTAGCAGTTTTCTGGTCGTCTTTAACACATATAGCTTTAAATAAGTAAATATTTAAGCTCTTAATAACAAATTGCATGTGATTAAAATATAAATGGTCTATGATTTAAAATGTTTTCTGGCCAGATTTCCTACCTAAGCCTCTCATAAAGTCTGATGTAAGTACACACGTGAATTTAGAAAATACAAAATCTGAAACCAAGTTAAGATTAAGGCTGAAGACCACATTAAGGAATGCCAAAGCTACAATTCATAAATTGATTCCTAACTGGGGGGGGGGGGAGTAAATAAATTCCCTGCCCTACCACCCAGTACATCTCATTAAAAAACAGTGACCCAGTAACTATGCTACTAGATAACTGGTAAAATTATAAGTGTACAACTTGTGAAGTGAAAGGAGAAATTTCCAACAAATGTGTTATAAAATAAATTGTATTTACAAATTATATCTTGGAAGGTTGAAATCCTAACCTCTTTGGATGTGACCTTCTTAGGAATCAGTTTTTCTTTTGTTAAATTAATGATGTCACACCAGAGTAGGGCATGCCATCTACCTATCTTATTTTTATGCAGACAACACACACTTTCTGCATTTGTTTTCTGTCCATGACCTTCTCTTTGGAGGTGTTTTCTTAATTGTGTCATTCTAATTTTTTTCCAGCAACATATGGAAGAGAATTGGTATGGTGGCTGTTGTGAGGGTTCCTTATAGAAGGAGGGCATGACCAGTATACAAACATGTGAGGAACTTTCTACAAACCTAGGAATTCCATGGAATTCCCAGAATTACTGAGAAGGAAGCACCTTCCCCTAGATTCAATGCCCTAATTTGGATTTGTAGTCCCCAAAACTGTGAGACAGTAAATTTCTGTGCTATAAATACTACTGGTAGTATTATACTTGTGTTACCGCTACACTAGGTAAATAAAGCAGAATTAAACAAGAGAATACATGTTTTTCCCAGGAGGATCCTAATTACACCTCTCAGAAAACATATTTCCTAGAGCAGTGCAAGGTATAATGACAAATGCAAACATTAGTATTAATTTTGAATTATAGGAATAAGAATCTTAAAAACCTCTAAGTCTAAATAATAAACAAAGAAACAAAAAACCAGGCTTACTTCACACTTCTCCTTTATATCACTAAATGCCAGAAAGGAATGAAGGAACACCAGATTTTAAGAGGTAAAGGCAATGATTTAACAGTAAAATCCATAATCCATCACTAAATAATGCTTTATGTATCAAACCATCCAAAATCTTCTCTCAGAGTGACAGAAATCCATGTACCACTGTAAAAAGAGATTTTTTTCACTTGAACACATACCCAAAAAGACAAGGAAGAGAACAAAATTAGAGCTGAAAAATCTGTAAGTCAGAAGTAACATTTTGACAGTATTCTATTGCATTTAAAGAAACCACATGCTGAACACACTACAATCAGTATATACTTCAGTGCATGAATAAGCCCATGAGTAACTGTAGAAAATCCCTAAGTGCCAAGTTTAAATAAATAAATAGCAGAAAACAAAATAAAACCACAGAAGTGAGTCAACTCAAACTCAGACAACATTACTGACTTTCAGGGATAAACTGATTAATACCAATAACCAGAGTTTCAGAGCAGAAAAATGATCACCCCTGAGTATGGGTGGGTAGTCTTGGGCATTCATGTAAGTGCTTGGTATTCATCTACATACTGCCACATGGTCAAGAAACTGCCAGGCTGAAAAATTCAGTTAAGGTAGCTCTGTGTTGGTAACATACTCTGTCTCAAGCAGAAGCAAATGAAAATAAACCTAATGAAAGGAATCAGAGCAGATTTGGGAGGAACATCAACAGTATGTACAGCACTGACCATGATTTAGACAATTGAGATTTCCTTTATTCAGATATAGATTCTGAATGTTCAATTTCAAAGGAAATAAGCTTTCATAGTATCAGTAAAGTAGTAGTTTAATGAGTTCATACTATCAGTATACTCCTGAATTTAAAATAATCAAAAGTTTTTAAGAAATCATAGGGAGACACCTATGCAAGCTCTTATGAACACATGAAATGCTATCATATTACAAAGAGTTGTTGTCATGGATTGAACTGTTAATATTAAAGAAGGTACAGATGGTGAGAAACAGCAGAGGGCCAAAACAGCAGAGGGCCAGCAGTGGAAGACAGGTAGCAGCAGAACCAGAGCAGTGCAAGACAGTGCTGGAGCCAACCTACGGAGCCACAGAGCTGTATGCCTGTGCACGGAGGCTTCCTGGTGAAGTGGGGTACCTCTGGGCACTTGAATTAGTGGAGCTAGGGTTGATGACTCACAGAGCAGAAGATCTGGGTACCTGAGTACAAGAGGCTATGTGACAGAGTGGGGTGTCTCCAGGTACTTGAATCAGGAGAGCTATAGAGCTTTGGAACACCTGCCTCAGCAGGGCAGATGCAGGCCTGAGGTTCAAGCCATGAGGCCATAGAGAGTAGAAGCTGAAGAGACAAAGAGCATGAGAAGCTGAACTGTTTCAGTCTCAAAAGGTATGGCCATGACCTCAGGGGTTTGAAAGGATGAAGACATGACTTCTTGTGTTTGTTAAGGTCGAATTGCCACTCATTTGGGCTTAGGGTATACCTAAATCCAAGGGGGCAGAGAGGTTGTCCAAGTGGGCCTAGAAAGCAGAGTTGTAGCACAGGGCCAAGGAGTCTCCACTTAGAATCTAGAGAGTATGGCTAATACCTAGAGTCTCAGAAAATGGAAGATTATTTTCAGAGATTTGAGGGCTAATGTAATGTTCTCTCTTGAATTGCTTGTTGCCTGTTAATGCCTTCTTTCCCTGCAATATCTCCCATTGGTAATAGAAATGTCTACTTGTGCCTATTCTGCCATTGTACCTTTGGAAGCAGACAGCTTGTATTCTAGGTTTCACAGACCTGGAAGAGTTTTTGTATTTTGGACTTGGAACTGGTTTAAGACCTCTGTCATACGGGGCAGACATGTTTTTGCTATGACTTGTTTTTGCTATGATGGGATGATTGTGTCACATGTTTCAAAGATGTGATTTTTGGGGGCCCAAAGGGTAGAGTGTCATGGATTGAACTGTGTCCCCCCAAAAATGTGTGTAGCCATTTGGCTTGGCCGTGATTCCCAATATTTTATCATTATCCTCCATTTTATGATTTTCTTATGCTCTGTGTTAGAGGATTAGGGTAGGTCTGTAAATCCCTTCATAAGATCACCTCTCTGCTCCACTGTAAAGGGAGTTTCCCTGGAGTATGGCTTGCACCACCGTTTATCCTTTCATCCTACAAGAGATAAAAGGAAAGAGAAGCAAGCAGAGAGTTAGGAACCTCACACCATCAAGAAAGTAGCACCGGGGGCACATCGTATCCTTCAGAACTGAGGTTCCTGTGCCAAGATGTTTCCTGACCAGAGACTGATGAAACACAAGGACTTTCCTCCAGAGCTGACAGAGGGAAAGCCCTTCCCCTGGAGCAGACACGCTGAATGTGGACTTGTAGCCTACTGGACTGTTAAGGAGAGCTGGCAGACTTCCACTGTGCACTTTCATGCTTTGTGTCAGGGTCATATTGGTACATCCATGTTTGATCACCACTGATAACATGGCCCAAAACATCCTCTTGCCTCTTGAAAAGGTCTTGGCAAACTTTGACTTGACTTTGCTTTTGTTCATCAGTTAGCTCCATTTAGGACCAGTTTTTTGCACACACCTTTCTCATGCCAAGATTTTCAGTTAAGATTTTCCTGTTTCTCTGTCTATGTTTACTTGGTCTGCTATGCTTCTCACACTCAGCCAATCATTATGACATACAATTTGATGAATTTTTACAGTTTTCATCAGTTCTGCTCATTACTGGCTACCTTTGCCTCTCTTCATGAGTGATGCTTTCTCTCCACTTAGGAAAATGTTTAATCCATTTGTATATTACTGTTTTCTTCATAGTATTGTCCCCATAACCTTCAACTAGCATGTCCCTGACTTTACTTCTACTTTTGCCAAGTTTCATAAGAAATTTATTGCTTGTTCATTGCTCTAATTCAAGCTCTGACATTCTGGCAACAGCACACAAAAACACACAACAAAAATGAACGCCACTCAGCAAGACACGGCCACACATTGACATGTACACAGCTGTGAGACACCAACATACCAATTAAACCTGATCTAGTTGTTTGTACAGTGCTGCCAACATAAACACACATGGAAAGTTGCAAACTTAATTGTCAGATGCATAGATCACCCACTCTAAACACAACTAATAGCTGTTGAAGAAACTCAGCAATTTTTGTTTTTCTTACACTTTCCTAAGATTTTCAAGGAAGTATTTTGTACTACATTTTGTACTCCATATATTCTTAGAGATCAATTCCTTCAAATCAGAGATTTTAAAACTTAGAAATACGAAAAAATAAAGAAACAAGAGTCAAGCAAACTGAAGTACAACACAAGAAAATGAAAAAGGCATTTCAAAAATGAAGAGTAAATTACACCTGACTAAAGAAACACATGGAAACTTGGTATCACAGTGATTAAGATTTGAGCTAATAAGCAAAAGATCAGCAGTTCAAATCTATTAGCCACTCCTTGGAAAATATAAGGCAGTTCTACTTTGTCCTATAGGTTTGCTATGAGTAGGACCTGACTTAATAGCAACAGATTTGATGTGAATTTTGGAAAGGAAAGTACATTTGACTAAAAAGCATTAAGGGACATTTAGGAGATGAATGAAAACAACCAATAAAATGAAAATAAAATAACCAGTAAAAAGAATAAGAAAGTGAGAGCTATAGACAATAGGTAAGCAAGACCAAATATACACATAATTGGAGTCTGTGAGGAAGAAAAACAGAGCAAGACTAATATGTAAAGTCATAATCCAAGAAAACTTTCCAGAAATTAAAGAGGACATGAACCTGAATATCGAAAAGGTGGAGCAAGTGCTTAGAAACATTGACTCTGACTAATCAATACAGATATATCCTGATAAGACTACTAAAGAATAAATATTTTTTAAAAAAATTCTCCAGGGTTCACATATAAAAAAACCAAGCCATTCACAGACAAAATGAAAATAAGTTTAGTCTCAGAATTCTCCAAGAAGATTTTTTTTTTGGTACTAGCAAACATCAAAGCAATCTGTTCAAGAAATTCAAGAGAATAAAAGGTGGGCTATGGATTTTTACATCCAGTGAAACTGTTCTATAGGTATCAAGTATATAGAGAAATAAGTTTTAAGCACATAAGATCACAGGGAATATTCTATATTAAGAAGCCTATCTCTGGGAATCCTCTAGAGAAGCAACATCATTCTAAATTGACATGTCTGCACAATTGTCACAGAGTAACTGATGAAAAAACACTTAATATATTTAACTGCACTATTAATTAAAAAAAAAATCCTGGGACACATATGTAAGAATGTAATCAAAAATGTAAAATAAACGAGTGGAGAGGGAAAACAGAAAGGTCAGTTCAAATAACCTTATTTATCATTGCATAAAAATGTTATTTCTAAGCATCTTTGAGTTGGCTTCTGCTCACAGTGGCTCTATGTTCAATGGAATAAAACACTGCTAGGTCCTGTGCCATCCCTCCAGTCATTGTACTTAAGTTTGTTGTTAAAGCCACTGTGTCAATCCATCTCATTGAGGGTCATCCTCTTTTTCCCTGACCCTCTATTTTATTAAGCATGATGTCCATCTCCAGCGACTGATCTCCTCTGCTAACACGTCCACACATGTGAGATGAAGTCTTGCCATCACATGAACATTCTGGCTGTTCAAGACACATTTGGTCATTCTTCTGGCAATCCATGGTATTCAATATTCTTCACCAACACCATAATGCAAAGATGTCCATTCTTTGGTCATTCTGAATTGTTGTCCAGGTTTCACAAGCATATGAGGCAATTGAAAACACCATGGCTTGGGTCAGGTGAGTCCTACTCCTTGAAACTACATCTTTGCTTTTCAACAATTTAAAGAGGTCTTTTGCAGCAGATCTCTCCAATGCAATGCATCATTTGATTTCTGATTTTCTGACTGCTGCTTCCACAGGCACTGACTATGGATCTAGATAAAATGAAATCCTTTACAACATCAGTATTTTCTCCATTTATCATGGTATTGCCTATTGGATCACCTGTGAGAATTTCTGTGTTCTTTATATTGAGGTACAAGCCACACTAAAGGTTATATGTAGTTTTTGATCTTCATCAGTTATGTGCTTCACTTTCAGCATACAGTGTTGTCATCTGCATACTTCAGGTTGTTAATAAGTTTTCTTCTACTTCCGATACCCCATTCTTCATACAGTCTGCCTAATATACCGACTGAACAGGTATGATGAAAGGATACAACCCAGACATACACCTTTGTTGAATTTAAAGGACACAAAATCCCCACATTCTGACTGAACAGCTGATGCCTGGTCTATGTATAGATTCATTGTGAGTACAATTAAGTGTTCTGGAATATCCATTCTTTGCAGTATTGCCCATAATTTTTTATTATCTACACAGTCAAATGCCTTCACATAGTTATTAAAATACAGGTAAACATCTTTCTAATATTCTCTGCTTTCAGCCAAAATCCATCTGACATCAGCAGTGATATCCCTTGTGTCATATCCTCTTCTGAATCTGAATTTTTGGCAGTTCCCTGTTGATGTACTTCTGCAATCACTTTTGAAGGATCTTCAGCAAAATTTTACTTTTGTCTCATATTAAGGATATTCTCAACATTCTGGGAGATCACCTTTCTTTGGAATGAGAACAAAAATGAATTTATTCCAGTCAGTTGACCAGGGATCCTTTTTTTTTTTTTTTTGCTTTACCATTGCCTTCAGTGCAGCTTGTATCTCTTCCTTCAGTACCATCAGTTCTTCATCATATGCCATCTCCTGAACATCAACCAATTATTTCTGGTATAGTGACTCTGAGTATCCTTTCCATCTTATCTTGATGCTTCCTGTGTTGTTTAATACTTTTCCTGTAGAATCCTTCAATACTGCAACTCCAAGCTTTAATTTTTCTTCAGTTTTTTCATCTTGAGAAATGCTAGGTGTGTTCTTCCCTTTTAATTTTCTATCTCAGGTCTTTACACTTTTCATTACAACTCCAGGTCTTTGCATATTTCATTACAACTCCTTGGGTTGCCCTTTGAAATCTTCTGTTCATCCTTTTTTTTTTTTCAATTTACTTTAGCTACTCTATGTTTAAGAATAACATTCAGAGTGTCTTCTGATATTCATTTGGTCTCTTTTTTATTTCCTATATTTTTAATGAACTCTGCCTATCTTTCTTCATATATAATGTCCTTGATGTGATTCTAAAACTGGTATGACCTTTGGTCATTAGTTTTAAATGTAACAGATTTATTCTTGAGATGGTCTCTAAATTGAAGTGGAATATACTCAAGGTCATACTTTGGCTCTCCTGAACTTGTTATAATTTTCTTCATCTTCAACTTGAACTTGCATGTAAGTATTTGAAGATTTTTTACACAGTTGGCTCCAGCCTTGTTCTGATAGATGATATTCAGCTTTTCTCCACGTCTCTTTCCAGAGATGTAACTGGTTTTGTTTCCTCTGTAATCCATCTGGCAAGGTCCACATGCATAGTCACTGTTTATGTTATTGAAGAAGGTACTTGCAGTAAAGATATCATTGATTTCAAAAAATCTATCACATGATTTCCAGAATCATTTCCATCACCATGGTCATATTTTCCAACTACTGATACTTCTTCTTTGTTTTCAGTTTTTGCATTACATTCACCAGTAATTATCAATGAATTTTGACTGCATCTTTGATCAATTAGATAATGTAGAATTTGGTAAAAATCTTCAATTTCTGGATCTTTGGCCTTAGTGGTTGTTGTGTAAATTTGAATAGCCATATTAACTGGCCTTCCTTGTAGGTGTATGGATATCATCCTACCCATTGTACTTCAGGATAGATATTGAAATGTTTTTGATGATGAATGGGATACCATTCTTCTTCAATTTGTCATTCCTGGCTTAGTAGATCATAAGATTATCTGATCTAAAATTAACACCAGTCTGTTTCAGTTCAGTAATGCTTAGGGTATGTGTTCCATTTCATTTTTGATGATTTTCAGTTTTCTACGATTCATACTTCCTACTTTCAAACTTCTAGTTATTAATGGATACCTGCACCTGCTTCTCCTCATTTTGAATAATGCTACATAAGAAAATAAAGGTCTCAAAAGCTTGTCTTCTTCCACATCATTAGGGTGAACTATACTTTGAGGTGGCAGCTCCTCCCCAGTCATATTTTTAGTGTCTTCAAACCCAAGGGGTTCATCTTTCAGCACTAGATCGGACAATGTTTGGCTGCTATTCACAGGCTTTCACTCATCAGTTTCTCAAGAGTAGATTGCCAGGTTCTCCATGTGGTGGATTGTTGTTGTTAGCTGTCATCAAATTGTTCATGACACATGGTGATTCATGTGTGCAAAATAGAGCTGCTCCAGTGGTTTCCAAGCTACGACCTCTCAGAAGAACATCACCAAGCCTGTCTATTGAGGTGCCTCTGAGTGAGTTCCAACTACTAACCTTTTGGTTGGTAATTGAGTGCTTAACCATTTGTGTTACATAAGGACTCCTACATAAGATTTAGGAAGAAGTAAAACAATGTGCCATTAAAAGATGAAAAACCAAGTGGTAGGAGACTAAATATATATAATTTGAGGGGGGAAAAGTCATATATGTTTTTGAACTATATATATGTTATGTATGTATGATGTAGGTGTGTATATGGAAACATGGAAACCATAGTGGTGTAGTCATTATGTGCTATGGATGCTAACCAAAAAGTCTACCAGGCACTCCCTGGAAACTCTATGCAGCAGTTCCACTCTGTCCTATAGGGTTGCTATGACATGGAATTGCCTAAACAGGAACTTTTTCTTTTTCAATATACTAACAGAAAATAATATAACATTGAGGTAGGAACATTAGTCTTATCAATAAGTGGTAATAATCATGACAAATCTATTAAAAGAAAAAAACTGTCACACTGACCCACAAAATAAAACTCAACTCCATAGATCACAATATACAAAAAAAATTATGGATGAGAAAATTACCACTGAAATAGAGTAAAATAAAAGTCTTAAAAGACTATGTTGCACAACATAACTCCATAAGAGACTGAATTAAAACAAAATGATCCAAACACTTTAAAAAATGAGACAGGCAAGAATACAGCAGATATGTAAATAATAACAATGGTTGAGCTACTGATAACAGAGAAGATATAATTCAGGCTGGAAAGCACTGAATTAGGTAAAAATAAATAAATATGACAATTCAAAATTAGTGTATAGGTTGTATAGCTGTATGAAACAAAAAGCAGAATCTCAGCTGGTACTAAAAGATATAAAACAAACAAACAAATAAATGCCCTGTTGTTGAGTCAGGTCTGACTCATAGCAACCCTAGAAGTCAGAGTAGAACTGCCCCATAGAGCTTCCAAGGGGCACCAGGTAGATTTGAACTGCTGACCTTTTGGCTAGCCAATATAGAACTTAACCTACTACCCACCCAAGTTTCTGCTAAAAGATATAGAAAAACAATATTTAGAGGAGATTTTAGCTACCACTCTCTAACAGGTAAGTATCCAGGAGGAGAAACAGGTAAGAAGCTCTGTGTGTGTATGTGTGTGTGTATTCCTATTGAAATACAACATATTCAGTAAGATTATATAGAAATAGAGACATATACATATAGATCAAACTGTATATTCCAAATAATAAACATGTTCAATAAACACACACGGAATATTAATAAAAACTGGGTAAATATGAGATCACTATAAAAATATCAACAGGTTCTATAAGGTAGAAACAGTACAAGTTTGACCACTATGTCATAATTGCAAACTTTCAGTAAAATTTCATTAAATCTATTCTTACTCTTGCCACTCGTGTGAAATAAGACAATTTTTTTTAATTCTAATTAAAACATAAATATCAGAACTTATGCTACTAATTTAAGACAACAATCAGAGGAAAATAAATATTTTTAATTCCCAATTCAAATTGCTAGAAAAGAACAAGATAATAAATTAAAGCAAAATGAGTAAGATAATAAGATGAAATTAGATACTTAAAAAGTTAGCAAACAGAAAAACAGTAGAAATGCTAGCCTTTATCATGAAGAAAAAAATGGGAATAAACTTAAAACAATATGTGAAGAACATAATTGGAGAAAACTTTAAAATGCTCTGAGAGAAAAGAACTTGAAGTAATAGAAAAATATCCCTATTTTTGCATAGGATAAGCCAACATCAGGAAGATCTCAAATCTTCGCCAAGTTAATCAATGTACACACTGAAAGCAATTCCATAAAACTAGCAAAAACAATTTTTTTGAAACCACGTATGTTAACTTCAAATTTTATAAGGAAAATAATTGTGCTAGATAAGCTAGGAAAAAAGTCCTTCAAAAAAACCATTAAGAAGATTTGGCCAATTCTAATATTAAGATATATCTAAGAAGAATATTAATCAAACAAAATGCAAAGTTTAGACACATCCAAGAGCATATGTAAACTCAATAGTTAGCAAATTTACATTTATTGCCTTTTTAATAAGTGTATTAATTGGTGGACATTCTTTTGGAACAATATATCAGATTTATACTTCAAATGTACACCAGAATAAACTAAAAGTGAATCAGATACCTAAACATAAAAAATGAAATCATACACAAACTAAAACAGAACATGGATGAATTCCTTTATGAACTTAGTACAGACAAAGTCTTTCTAACTTTGACTCAAAATCTGACTACAATAAACGACTGATAAGGGGAAAATATTATATAAGCAACATCAAAACAAAAATGGCAGAATTTGAGAAAATAAGCTTACAACATACATGACAGAAAAAAGAAAAATGTTCAAAAATAAATAACTCTTAAAAATAAAAAATAAAAACCAGGTAATAACATACGGTTCACTGGAAAAGAGATAGAAATGGTTCTGAAATATAGGTAAGATGCTCAAGTTCACTTAATTTAAAAAAATTAAACTGCTCTGATTGTTCATTTTACACTTAATAAGACTGACACAAATCCAAAACTTGTTAACACATACTGATGGTGAGGTTGTGAGAAAAACGTACCTATACGTATTGGTGGTTAGAACATAACATTAAACCAACTTGATGAAAGGGAATCTGACAATATCCAACAAAGTCAAATGTATATATTGTTTGATCCAACAATTACACTTCTAGGAATTTACTCTGAGGATCTATATAAGTAGAATAGAAAATGTTTACAAAAGACATTCTTTAAAATATTAAGTATATAGTAAAATATTGCAAGTACTAATATGCCCAGCAGCAGCAGGCAATAAATACATTTTCAAAAACTACCATACATTCAAACAATGTGGTTCTATGCAGATATATAAAGACTGAAGATCTGTATAAACAGATGAGTGACTTCCAGGCTATTTTGTCAAAGAGAAAATATTTTACTACCTATTGTATGAGAATAAACATTGTGCACACTAAGTTAGTTTGTCCATTTGGGCATATATGATTTATTTTTCAAATCAGACACAGTGGAAAAATAAACCAGGAACAGATAAAAAGGGATACCTAAAGATGATCAGCATAAACAAGGTAGAAACAGATGAATCAAACTGCTCTGATTAAGCCTTTTATCATACATACAGTGTGATGTGTATAACCAAAAAGAAAGTCAAAGATACAAAAAATGCTAAAATGAATACAGAGACATAGAAATATTTAACTACAAATGAAATTTATACCATAAATATGCACACATTAGCTTTGACCATAATTACAACTACATTCTTTGACTATAAACCTCTAGGAGAATATATTTTAAAGACAGAAAGAACTTAAAAGATCTTTAAATTTAGTGAACACCCCTACTACTGGTATTATTAGCAGTATAGTAATTCTAAAAATATTTTATGTGCACTAGACAATAAAGTGAGTATGTGTGCATGTATGGTACTGGGAGTCAAGACAAATAGCAACCAAATATGCATAGAGAAAGTGTAGAAAAACTGTGAAATGTAGCCATCAGTATAAGAGATGTACATATATACATGCACATGTTGTTGCTTTCCTACCTCTATCCCCTGCAAGTACACAGAAGCAATAAACATACCAAGAACCTAAATCTTAGTTTCTAAGTACAATTCTTCACTAAAAGAAATCAGGGCTTCGTGGAGAAGTAGCTGATTCCAATTCAATGGCAGAGAAAGCCCAAGATCAGCTCGGAATATCTTTTCTCAGCCAGAAAGCAGGAATGAACCCAAAGATTGAAGACAGCATGTCAAAAGGATACAGGTCAGCTTAAAATAGCACATATTTGAGAAAATTTGAGCATCCAAAAGAATAATAATAATGGTTGCAGATGACACCACAATGAATATAAAAAGGAATTCATAAATTCATAATAGTATTTTAAGAATAAAAGGTGAAGGAAGACAAATTTCTTCCTTAAAGAAGAATGCCTATTAGTAATTGCAGAATGTGTGGTAGAAATATAAAAACCACCATTTTGCAACTGTTAATGTAACAACAGATTCACACAATGATCAATATTAAAATAGCTGGATGAAATTTTGTTGAGAACAGGATATTCATATAATCTTAAGTATTACCCCAAGGTTCAATTTACAAGAGAAATGGGTACCTTTACAAAGGAAGACTCCCGGAGACACCACCTAAATCAACTAAAATTAGCATAATCAAAAATCCAAGTTGATGGGATGAGAACAAAATATCCTAGATGCAGTTGCATTCTTGACAAAAACTTTAACCTGATTCCAGTAATCAGGAAACAATCATTTCACTATAGAAAGCAGCTGGCCTGAACTTAAAGCAGTTTTCAAAGACATAAAAAAGGGAAAAAGGGACTTTCTAGGCTAATCTAGACCAAGAGTTTAAAACAACTAATTGTACTGAATGATCATTCATTACACCATTAACTGAAAAATAAAGCGGAGGGCAGAGTCAAGATATCAGACTAAATGCACGTCTCCCTAAATCCCTCTGGAGACCAAGACTTGAAATGACACTTAAATGGAGCCTTCAGGACACCTAGTGAGCCCTGGGATGTGGCATAGGTCTGTTGATTTGACTTCATACCAATGAATGCAAAACCTCCTTTCTTTCACTGATCCCACTCTTGGTGAGCACAGGCTTGCACAGACTGAAGCATCTCTCCCAACCTCTATTGACCCAATGAAGCCCAAAGAGCAACAAACTCTGAAGAAAACTGTAACCTGGAAATCACCCATGACATCAGAAGGTCCACAAAAGAAACCACCTTAGAACTTTCCAGATGAAGCTTTTTTGAAACCATCAGAAGACGAATACAAAAGTGTTATATAGAGAGCCCTCCTAGACCTTAAACAAAATGCAGCAGAGCAAAATGAAAAATTATGCAACATGTTCAATCCGATGGAACATAAGTACTCTGAAATACAACACATCAAGAACAAAATTAAAGACATACAAACTTCAATTCAAAGCCAAGAAAACAGAATGGAGCAAATGGAAAAGAGACTTTCTGATTTGGAAGACAGAACTACTGACCAGCATCTATGAGCAGAAACCAGAAAAAAGAAACAAGAAAAATGAAGAAGGGTTAAGAAGCCTGTGGGACTCTACTAATAGGAACCACCTTCGATTTATTGAAGTTCCTGAACAGAGTAAGACACTTGAGAACACAGAGAGTATTGTTGCTGAGCTGCCGACAGAAAACTTCCCAGAAATTATGAAAGAAGAGTATGCAGATATACAAGATATGTATCAAACATCACTCAATATAGATTTCAACAGAAAGATTACAAGCCATATTATAATCAAGCTTAACAAAATGAAACAGAAGCAGAAACTCTTAAAGGCAGCAAGACTCAAAACAAAGCTAACATTCAGAGGGAAACCCTGTGGGCTTTCATCAGATTTCTCAGAAGAAACCATGCTGGCCTGGAGACAGTGACATGACACATTCAAAGCCTTGAAGGAGAAGAACTGCCAACCAAGAATTACATATCCTGCAAAACTATCTTTCAAATGTGAAAATGAAATTAAGACATTCCGAGAGAAACAGAAACTCAGAGACTTTGTAAAAACCAAATCAAAGCTACAGAAATAATGAAAGAAGCTCTTGGCTTGGAAGAACAAAACCACTAACTTTATATTTTTGAAGGACACATTATCCAGAATCCTACTCAGTTAGGGAAGGCTCCAAACACAATCAAAGCTATAATAGTGAAAGAAACAATCTAGTGATCATATCATGTAAACTATGATATCATCATATTAAAAAGAGGGGTGTACTACAGTCGTTATAGTCCTTCCAGATGGTGAGGAAGTTGACAAGAATGGTAGCAATCAAAACTGGGTTTATATATAGTTTGTTATGCAGGATCACAGGGGCAGCTGTAAAGCACACTAAAGAAGCAACATACCATATCAAGAAATGCAATACAGGAGTCTCAACAACCACAAAACCAACCCTGAAAAAAGTGAAAAATCAACTCACAAAGAAAAAGTTCACAAACAGATTAATAGGAACAACAGAGAAAACATTAACACAAAAATAAACATATAATGACAGCACTGAACACATACCTATGAATAATTACATTGAATGTGAATGAACTGAATGCTCCAGTAAAGACACATCAAGTTACATCTTGGATCAAAAGACATGACCCATCTATATGTTCCCTACAAGAAACTCAACTTAGATATAAAGATAGGAACAAACTGAAAATTAAAGGATGGAAGAACATATAGCAAGCTAACAATGAACAAAGAAGAGCAGGTGTGGCAATTCTAATCTCAGATAAAACTGATTTTACTGTAAAATCCACCATCATGGACAAAGATGCCAAGCCAAAGCCAAGTGGACACTATTTATTGCTGAAAGGTTCAATATACAAACAAGACTTAACAATATTAAATATTTATGCACCTAATATTAGAGCACCTAAATACATCAAAGAAACACTGACTACACTCAAAAAGGAGATAGATCATTCCACAATAATAGTAGGAGACTTCAACACTCAACTCTCAATATGAGACAGATTATCTAGAACAAAGCTCAAAAAAGACATGAAAATCTTACTGCCACAATTAACCAAGCAGACCTCATCAACATATACAGAATTTTCTATCGATCAGCGGACAACTACACCTTCTTCTCCAGTGCACATGGAACATTCTCCAGAATAGATCATGTGTTAGGACATCAAGCAATTCTCAACAAAATCCCTACCACTGAATTAATGCAAAGCATCTTCTCAGATAAAGCCATAAAAGTCAAAATCAAAAGCAGAAAAAACATAGACAGAAAGTGGAATTCATGGAAACTGAACAATACCTTGCTCAACAAAACATGAGTTATAGAAGAAATCAAGGATAAAATAAAGAAATTTATGGATTCCAACAAGAACAAAAACATTTCCTACCAGAACCTATGAGATACAGCCAAAGCAGTGCTCAGAGGTCAGTTTATCTCCATAAAGGCCCACATTCGGGAAGAAGAAAGAAACCAAATCAAAGAACTGACCCCACAGCTTGAACAAGTAGAGGGAGAACAACAGAGGAATCCCTTAGGCAACAGAAGAAAACAGATCATAAAGATTAGAGCAGAACTAAATGCATTAGAGAATAGAAGGACAATTAAAAAAACTGAAAAGCTCAAAAGCTGGTTTTCTGAAAAGATCAACAAAATTGACAAACCATTGGCTAAACTTACTAAAGAAAAACAGGAAAGTAAACAAATAACCCAAATATGAAACAACAGGGGAGTTGTCATAACAGACCCAACAGAAATAAAAATTATCATAGCTGAATCCTATGAAAGACTGTACTCTTAACAAATTTGAAAACCTAGAGGAAATGGACAAATTCCTTGATTCATATCACCTACCCAAACTATCACAACGTGAAGCAGAACAACTTAATAAACCCATCACAAAGGAAGAGATTGAAAAAGTCATCAAAAAACTGCCAACCAAAAAAAATCCCGGACCCAGATGGCTTCACTGCAGAATTCTACCAAGCTTTCAAAGAATCATTATCTCCAATACTACTGAGACTATTTCACAGTATAGAAAGGGATGGAATACTCCGAAACTCATTCTATGAAGCCATCATAACCCTGATACCAAAGCCAGGAAAAGACCCAACCAAAACAGAGAACTACAGACAGATATCACTCATGAATCTAGATGCAAAAATCTTCAACAGAATTCTTGCCGATAGAATACAACAGCATATCCAAAAAATAATCCATCAAGACTAAATTGGATTCATAACAGCGATGCAAGGCTGGTTCAACATCAGAAAAACAATTAATGTGATCAACCACATAAATATCACAAAAGACAAGAATCAACTGATCTTGTCTATTAAAGCAGAAAAGGCATTTGATAAAGTCCAACACCAATTCACACTAAAAACTCTCAGCAAAGTAGGAATAGATGGCAAATTTCTCAATGCAATAAAGGCCATTTATACAAAGCCAACTGCCTACATCATCTTGAATGGAGTGAAACTGAAAGAGTTTCCCTTGAGAACAGGAACTAGACAAGGATGCCCACTCTCACCTCTCCTATTTAACATTGTACTAGAAGTTTTAGCCAGAGCAATTAGACAAGACCAAGAGATAAAGGGCATCTGCATCGGCAATGAAAAAGTCAAAATCTCCCTATCTGCAGATGATATGATTGTATATGCAGAGAGTCCCAAAGAATCCATAAGGAAACTACCCAAAGTGATAGAAGAGTTCAGCAAAGTCTCAGGATACAAGATAAACATAAGTAAATCAGTAGGATTCTCTTATACTAACAACAAGATTATTAAGGAAGAAATCACCAAGTCAACACCATTTACTATAGCCCCTAAGAAGATAAAGTACCTAGGAATAAATTTAACCAGAGAAATAACAGATCTTTACAAAGAGAACTACAAACCCTTACTACAAGAAACTAAGAGACACTTACATAAATGGAGAAACCTACCCTGCTCATGGATAGGAAGATTTAACATTGTGAAAATATCTATTTTACCCAAAGCAATCTACTTACATAATGCAATCCCAAAACAAGTTCTAGTGACATTTTTTAATCAGATGGAGAAACAAATGACCAACTTTTTCTGGAAACGGAAGAAGCCCCAGAGAAGTAAAGCATTACTAAAGCAGAAGAACACACTGGGACGCCTCTCGTTACCTGAGTTTAGAACCTATTACACTGTGACAGTAGTCAAAACAGCCTGGTACTGGTACAAAAAACAGACAGATAGATCAATGGAACAGAATCGAGATTGCAGAGATGACACTATCTGTCTAAGAGCAGCTGATATTCGACAAAGGCCCTAAGACATCCGACTGGGGTAAAAACAATCTCTTCAACAAACAGTGCTGGCAAAATTGGATATCCATCAACAATAAATTGAAACAAGATCCATATCTCACACCTTATACAAGAACCAACTCAGACTGGATAAAAGACCTAAATATCAAAGCTAAAATGATAAAGCTCATCTAAGAAAAAGTAGGAACAACAATGGAAGTTTTAATACACAACACAGACAGACTTCAAAATCTGTCAAACAAACCACAATCATCAGAAGAGGAAATAGATAAACGAGAACTACTAAGAATCAATCTCTTTTGCTCATCTAAAGACTTTATTAATAGAATTAAAAGGCCATCTACAGAATGGGAAAAAATATGTAGCAATTATATGTTAGACTGATGCCTGATCTCCATAATCTTTAAGGTACTACAAAATATCAATAAGAAAAAGATAAATCATCCAATTAAGCAATGGCAAGGGAAATTGACAGACATTTCTCTAAAGAGGAGATCCAGGCAGCCAAATAATACATGTGGACATGCTCACGATCATTAGCTATTAAAGAAATTCAAATCAAAATGACAATGAGATACCATCTCACCCCAACAAGGTTGGCCATTATTCAAAAAACACAAAACAACAAATGCTGGAGAGGCTATGGAGAGACTGGAACTCTCCTACACTGGTGGTGGGATTGCAAAATGGTGCAATCTTTTTGGATAGCAATCTGGTGCTCCCTTAAAAAAATGGATATAGATATATCATTTGACCCACTAATTCCACTGCTTGGAATATATCCTACAGAATCAAGGCCATTCACACCAGCTGATACATGCACACAAATGTTCATCACAGCATAGTCCACAATAGCAAAAAGATGGAATCAACCCAGATGTCCAACAACAGAGGAATGGATAGGTAAAATATGGTGTATATATACTCAATGGAACACTATGCAGCGATAAAAAAAAATGATGGTTGCAGGAAACATCTCTTAACCTGGTTTCAACTGGAGGACATTATACTGAGTGAAAGTAGTCAGCAACAGAAGTGCCAATATTGTATGAGACCCCTACGATAAGAATTTAAAAACAGACTCATGCATAGAAGAAAAGACTCTTTGATGGCTGCAAGGGTGGGAAGGAAAAGAGGACAAGGGAGGGCGGGTTTAGATTAGATAGTTAATAGAAATTTGGTTGGGTAAAATGGGGGACAGCACACATTAGAAAGAAGATCAATAATAATTAGACTTCAACACAATTTGAGTACTCCTCCCATTTTAACCCAATATTGCAAAGACAGAGTAGCTGAGGCGAGGGACCAGGGACCATGCTTGAGGGGAAATTGAGGCCAATTGGCACAGCTAGCATTTTGCTAATGAGAACTCTCTGCACCTTACATTGGTGAGTGGCGTCTGGGGTCTTAAAAGCTGCAAAGCTGCCATCTGAGGGTACAGCAAATGGTCCCAACTCAACAGGAACAGATGATCACCAAAGACAAGAATGACATGAGGGAAAGAAAATCCAGAAGACAGAGAAACCCACGTGAGTGGGTCTCTGCATTGACTAGTGACCAGAAGAACCATATGGTACCTGGCCACCACCAGTGATAGCCACAATGCAGGTCACAAAATTGAGTCTCACTGGCAACACAGGAATAAATAGGGGTGCACCCTGAGATCTCCACTAAAAGACCACAATTGATGGTCCAGGAGCTTCAGGGTTCCCCTGGGAGCATGGCCCCTGGCCCTGATGCTACCCCTGTCCACAAATCCTAATGAACGTCAACTTTTCAGACAGCAAGGGATTGGATTTGGCAACGCAGAGTGATCGTATCTCGTGGGAACCTTATTGTTCTATGCATCTATCCTGCTGGTCTCTTACTAGAGGAAAGGCAGTTGGGGGAGAGGAGGGGATAGGAGACTATTGGGAGGATAGGACATATATGGAGCAGAGAGGAAAGGTGTGCTGTCACCAGGCAGGGAGAGAAGTGGGAGCTGCATATAGGTGAGCATGCAAATTTATACGGGAATGTACATTTTCATTCAATCATAATAAAAAACAGAAAAGGTTTAAACACAAAAAGAAGAAAAAGAAAGCAACTATATATTTTTTAAAATGAAGGAAGAAAGAAAGAAGAAAACCTCATTTCCCTCAAGTCAACTCTGACTCATAGTGACCTTGCAAGACAGAGCAGAACTACCCCAAAGAGTTTCCAAGGCTATATATCATTATAGAAACTGGCTGCTACATATTCTTCCAGTGGAGTCACATGGAGTTTCCAATTGCCAATCTTTTGGTTAGAAGCTGAATGCTTTAAACTCCCCCCTACAAGGGCTCCTTAATAGCAGTTATAAGGGATATCAATGAGATAACTGGGAAAATTAAACAGGGACTAGTGTCAGATAATATTTTTTATCACTGCTACATATTTTGAGTGTTGCAACAGTGTCAAGGTTACACAGAAGAAAGTCTTTGCTTTAAAGGATATATGTTAAAGAATTTAGGGGTCAATTATCATGATGTCTGCCACTTATTTTGAAATGGTTCAATAAATACACATCTATACATGAGACAAAGTGAGAGAAATAACAAGAGTGCATATACAAATGTGAACTGTCAACCACTGCTGAATGTAGTCAAAAGCATATGAATGTTCATTATACTACATTTTTAGCTTACCGAAAGGTCTGAAATTTTTCAAAATAAAAAGTTGGAAACATATCTGGAAAGTATTTAGAATGTATTAAATTGAAAGAGTTCAGAAATTATTATTTTAAGGTACACAAATCTACAACTATGTAAGAGATCATAATATAATTGCAGGGACCATAAAGCTAAACAAGAATAATTAAAAAGCAACCATGTTGAGATAACATTTGTTTCCTACAATGTTAGCTCTACATTGAAAGGATATTCCTATCAATAGTAAGAACACAATCTTCTCATATGCATTTTGCCCTTATCCACCAAATATATGATGGTAATAACTTACAAAAATGGCTACACATTGAGTAGTTTCCGAATTGTACTGGAGATTTAAGTTTGAAAAGAAGCTGGAATGGGGTCATGAATTTAATGATTGAAGATCCCTAATTAACTTCCACATTGGCATCAGGGAACCCTGCCTTCAAGTCCCAACTCTGTTACTCACTAGGCATGTGCCACCATCTCATACTTGGATTACATTTGTGATTCGTTAAATGTGAACACCTCACTCATTCTTGGCTGTGAAGAACTGTAGATTAAATAACAGACACCATTATAACAGCACAACGTCTCCCCCAATTAGGGGTTCCATAAATGTTAGCTGAATCTGAATTTAGTATCAGGTAATAAAATCAATGGTATAACTGGTTTTTGACACTTGAACTTGGTTCTTTCTATATTAATATAGTCACTGGTGCTGTCTGTAAGAGAATGCATTGAATTTCATGAATATGGACTTCTCAGCAGAGGTATAGGTTCAATAAGAATTTGTATAAAATAACAGTTATCAAAAAGGCACAAGGCCATATGTAAACTAATAACTAATTCTCATAAATAATTGATCCATAAACAGGTTCTTAATTAAGGTATTTCTTCTAATTGCTGTTCACTTATGACCTTGACACTACTGAGATTAATACATTATACACTATTGCAATCATTTGAAATCTATAAATTCTACACCTCAAATACTCTACCTCTTGGCCCTAAGACATTAAACTGGGGTAAAAACAGTATCTTCAATAAATGGTGCTGGCAAAATTGGTTATCCATCTGCAATAAACTGAATCAAGATCCATATCTTACACCTTATACAAAAACCAACTCCAACTGGATAAAAGACCTAAATATCAAACCTAAAACGATAAAGCTCATCCAAGAAAAGGTAGGAACAACAATGGAAGTTTTAATACACAATGAGGACAGACTCCAAAATCTGTCAAAGAAACCTCAATCAACAGAAGAGAAAGTAGATAAATGGGAACTATTAAGAATCAAACACTTTTGCTCATCCAAAGACTTTATTAATAGAATTAAAAGAACACCCACAGAGTGGGAAAAAATATTTGGCAACTCTATGTCAGATCAACGCCTGATCTCCATAATCTATAAGATACTACAAAATATCAATAACAAGAAGATAAACCATCCAATTATGCGATGGGCAAAGGAGATGGACAGATATTTCACTAAAGAGGAGATCCAGGCAGCCAAAAAACACATGCGGACATGTTCACGATCTTTAGTTATTAAAGAAATTCAAATCAAGACAACAATGAGATACCATCTCACCCCAACAAGATTGGCCATGATCCAGAAAACACAAAACAACAAATGCTGGAGAGGCTGTGGAGAAAGTGGAACCCTCCTACACTGTTGGTGGGGTTGCAAAATGGTCCAGCCTCTTTGGAAGGCAATCTGGCGCTTCCTTAAAAAAATGGATATCGATATACCATTTGACCCAGTAATACCACTACTTGGAATATATCCTACAGATTCAAGGCCTTTCACACTGACGGACACATGCACCAGAATGTTTATTGCGGCACAGTCCACAATAGCAAAAAGGTGGAATCAACCCAGATGCCCAACAATAGAAGAATAGATAGGTAAACTGTGGTACATATACTCAATGGAGCACTACGCAATGATAAAGAACAACGATGATTCCAGGAAACATCTCCTAACCTGGTTTCAACTGGAAGACATTATGTTGAGTGAGAGAGTAGTCAGCGACAAAAGGACAAATACTGTATGAGACCTCTACGATAAGATCTCAAAAACAGACTCGTGTATAGAAGAAAAGACTCTTTGACAGCTGCAAGGGAGGGGAGGGAGGGAGGGAGGGCGAGGGGGGGAGGGTTTAGTTTAGGTAGTTACTAGAAATCTAGTTGGGAGAAAGCTGTGACAGCACACATTAGGAACAAGAACAACATTAAGTGGACTTCAGAATAACTTGAGTACTCCTTCCATCTTGACTCAATACTGCAAGGATAGAGTAGCTGGGGCAGGGGGCGGGGGACCATGCTCTTAGGCGAATTCCAGGCCAATTGGCACAACTAGCGTTTTGCTAAGAAAGCTCTCTGCACCCCACATTGGTGAGTGGCGTCTGGGGTCTTAAAAGCTGCCAAGCTGCCATCCGAGGAGACAGCAAATGGTCCCAACTCAGCAGGAACGGATGCTCACCGAGGGCCAAAATGGCATGCGGTAAAGACAACCGAGAAGACAGAGAGACCCACAAGAGTGGGTACCTACATCGACCTGGGACCGGAAGAACTGGATGGTGCCCAGCCACGACCAGTGATAGCCATGACAGAGCTCACAGAGAGGAGCCTCACCGGCAACACAAGAATAAAAAGAGGTGCATCATGAGATCTCCACTAAAAGACCTCAATTGATGGTCCAGCGGTTCTGGGGTTCCTCTGAGAGCATGGCCCCCGGCCCTGATGCTGCCCATTCCCATAAATTATAACAAAGGTCCACTCTTTGGACAGGAATGGAATGGACATGGCAATGCAGAGTAACCATATGTTGGAAGCACTTTATGGTTCTATACATCTATAGGATATCATCTTGCTGACCTCTGGCTGGAGGAAGGGGAGTGAAAGGAGAGGAGGGGAAAGGAGACTGTTGGGAGGATGAGACATGTATGGAGCAGAGAGGAATAGTGTGCAGTCACCGGACAGGGAGAGCAGCAGAAGCTGCATATAGGGGGGCATGTAAATTTACATGTGAATGTACATTTTCACTCAGTTATGTTAAATAAAAATAAAAAAAAATACTCTACCTCTTGTTTTCAGAAAAGGTATTAATCTGAAGTATATTTCAATTTGGTAGTCATTAGATTTCTTTCAAGAAACTTTAGATAGTTTCCCTTTTCAAAAACTATGTCCAAATTATCATAACAGAGACATTTTAGAAATGGGTAAAGCAGCTGGTATTCTGTATAGAATACTCCGAGAAATATTATGGCAGAAAAATCCCTCATTCTTTTCCCCAAAAGACAACAAACAGGTGCTAATAGTCAATAATCCTAGAGACTAACATTTGAAAAGCTCCTCCTTCTGCAAAGTTATTTCAGTGTTTGGCTTCAGTTATTTCAATGTTGGCTTCAGTAAGTACATAAAGGAACAGAGGCTAAAACATATCACATTAACAGTAGAACACAGAACCACAGTTTAGCAGAGCATTGTGGGTATACCTGGGGAAGGTACGAGGACCACTGTCAGCATAAGGTGTAGTGACTCAGGGAAAGTCAAATAAGCAGGCCATGCTCTAGTAGCACTTAAAAGCAAAAAAATTCCCAATCCACAAACATGATTATTAATAAAATGTTCGTATTCACCTCTTCTGTTACCAAGTTTACCAACAATGAATACAAAATGAATCAACTGAGTCTGTCCAAAAGGAGCTCCAAGATTTTCTTTTCCTTTTCTGTTATGAATCACTTGGAAGAAACTTAATCACACAACAAGAATTGCCACAGTACATGAGGGCTAAATAAGCACTCTGTATTTAACTTCAAAATGCACTCTTGTGTATCAAAATAAATATCCTTTTCTCCCTGTTCTTTCTTGATTCGTTAACTGCACTGGAAAACAGAGCAAAATGTATTGTTTGCTGTTTTGCCTCCTTATTCATTACAGATCAAGTATAAGTATTCACGTCAGTACCATCAGCTGCTCAAGACTCCTACTTACACTGCACTAAGATTCTTAAAAACTGATAGTTATTAAATACAAAATTACAGCATATTTTATTTTGATTAATAGTCTCGTGTGCATCTAAAAATACTGATTTCTCCTCTTACACAAATGAAAGCTTGGCTCTTTTTAACCATACATTAATGTTTTTAAACGAATATGTCCCTAAAGGTACAATAAGGAAAAATCTCTGTTTATCACAAGCATGAAAAATCCTTCCCGTGTTCACTTCAACACATTTCAAGACAAAAAGAAACCACAGGTCCCCATCTCTAGTACAAGAGAAATTAAGCTGAAAGAATTGCCTCTGTTGATTTTTAAAAGCAATATATAAAACAGGTTGGATGGGAAGGGAAAGCCAAGAGTTGATGCACATGACCAGGGTGAAAAGAAAAATAAACATTATAGTTGCAAAAACATATATTCCATAACAAGTTCTTAAGACTCCCAGGTGCAACATCAGCAGCGCTCCAGTCTCGATTTTTATTGTAATCTTGTGGCTTTTTATTTGTAACTTATATGAGAAGAATCATATTGATTGGGGCAGATTTAACTCAGTAAAACCTATTCTACTGAGATTGTCTGTGCTAGGTGATTTTATCAAGTTCTTTTTTGGTTTCATTTTCTTCCTCATCCCTATTCCCAAGGGAAGCCACAGCCCAGCTTGCAGAGCAAATTGCCCTAAATTGAGTTCTTTCTCTGGCATAGACAGGGCTGCCTTTGGCTCCTCAGCTTGAAAACTTTATGCATTCTTTTTTCCTTCTTCCTTAACAATCCCTTTCCCTTTTTCCAATTAAAACGGAGAAGTCTGCACCAGTACCTGCTCCCAATTAAATAAATACTGCATTACCAGCCGCGCTCCCTGGATCTTCTTTACCCTCCCTTCATTAGCCTTATTCCTCTGAGGCTGCCTGGCTGGCTGCCAGGGACTTATGGCAAGAATTCAAAATCTTGCACACTTTATCCCCTCCAAATCATTCTTGAATATAAGCAGTCTGCTCCTTAGGCCCAGCATGAGAAATTCAAGAACATGTTCAAAAAGGATAGGAGGTAGCAAGGGAGAGAGAAAAATGATTTATTTAAGAGGCTAAAAGCCTATGCAAAGACAGACAAGCTAAGAGAGGTTAAGCTTCCCAGTTAATTGACCTTAGTTTCTTTTTTAAAAGTCTGATTAGGAAGCACAACAAACCAGAGCGCAGTGGTCTTGCCTTATTTTTGAGTGCCTTCGTGCCTACAGGAACCACATCATCATCTTCACACCTCGGGCATGCCAACTCCCCAACACTCAAATTATGCACCACGACCCAAAAAGTCAACCTCGAAAGCTTAAGTAACCGTGTTTTAAAGATCAACAGAGAGTTTTCTAACAAATGTAAGTGCTGTGGGGCCATTGCATCAGCCATTCTCAACTGACAGAATTAGTAAGAGTGCATCAAGCTGTCATGATGATGGCCCTAGAACCTGGCCATAGAAACAAGCAAGACTGCTGTGTGCCTCCACTGCCATTTGAAATTATGCAAATTACACTTAGAAGGTGTGAACATACTTAAGGAAAGCACGTGATCAAATTCCAAGTCTGGCACATACAGCCAGTGTGACCCTGTGCAACGGAACTTCTCAGAGCCTTGAGGTTCTCTTTGGTAACACAGGGATAACTACAGATACCACCAAATGCTGTTCTGCCACTAAATTAAGTAGAGCACATGATCCATTAGCACAGTTCTTGGCACATAGTACATAGTTAACTTGCAAACACATATTGTTGTTGCTACTACTATTAATATCAAGTAAAAAATACACGATAGGATCTGACAGAATTTTGGGAGGTTTGCCCAGAGTATGATAAGGGCTAAGCACAACTGGCAGATGATTTTGTACTACAAAAGGTTAAAATGTGCAATTAGAGTCTCAGAAGCTGACCCTCATTATACATGGACCCCAACACAGGTTTGATGACATTATTAGAAAGCCTATTACTTAGTGGTCATTATGAGTTATCAGTTTCTTCTTGTGCTCTGGACAATTACTTGTTGACTTTTTTGAAGACAGCATATGACTGAAGACTTTAAAAAGGTCAGCACTCAGGGCAATTTAGTTCAGTTCCAACAATTAACACACAATTTGGTTTATTTCCTATTCAGAAACTTCTAACATATGCTTTGGCATCACAGTTCACAACATTAAAGAGACAGAGAGAGGAGGGAAATAAAAATGCACAAAGCCTTGCTTAGTAAAATTTTCTAAGTGACTATTTTAGCAAAAAGACAAAAACAAACTGTGTATTTGTGAAGGAGCAGGAATAGTGTAAACAAATTCATGCTGATCTTTTTTATCCTCTATAAATGGTCACAGGTACAACCCCTTCTCTACACAAGCTGCAGAATTATTGTCAAATTTCTAAACTATACACTGTGATATCACAGAAATCTGGGACAACAAACATAGTTGCAAAATACAGGTATTTTATAAAGAATATTTTTTGACTAATCAAATCCAAGCTAAATTTTCCACAGCATTTTGCATATTTGTTAGAGCAAGGATCATATTCCAGCCTCACTTTTTGCTTGCTGGGTCACCTCTGAAAAGACATTAACTTCCCAGAGCCTCAGTCTGAATACAAAACAGGGCTCACAGTACCAGCAATGTGATGGTTGTAAGAACTGCATCTGAAATGCTTAACTTGAGCCACTGGAAGCTTCCTACTTTTTATCGTCATCATAAATATAATCATCACTATGAATATTGTTGAGACTTCACATTTCAAAGATAAATTTTCAAACTAAGAATCTGAAATATAAAGAAAGATTTTTAAATTACTCACCCCACTCAATCTAACAAATTTTGGTGGAACTGAATTGAACTGATTTGGATCCATTAGCAGTAGTACATACTCATTGGTTCAGACTGTACATAGCTGAGGGCACTATGAGCAACGCCGGTTAAACTGGAATGGCTTTAAAGATGGACTTCAAGGAATGGATTGTGAAGCCTACAGAATCTAAGAAATAACCTCAATTTAAGTCCAGGTCTGCCAATTCCAGGTAAAGTGCTCTCAACTGATCTTTGTACTTCTAAGTCAAAAGGTTGTGTCACCTCCCTATACGAGAAACTAACCAAAAGCAAACCCAAATCTGTGGAGTCCGGTCCAACCCATAGTAACCCTATAGGTGAGGGTAGAACTGCCTCAACAAGTTTCCCAGAAGCACCTGATGGATTTGAACTGCCGAGATTTTGGTCAGCAGGTGTAGCACTTAACCACTGCGCCACCAGGGTTTCCATTAGAAGGTGGGGGGAAGAAGCTTGGTAGGAAGGTACAAAATTTTCCATTGTACTGTAACAGACATTTTAAACTTACAAAATTAATTTTAAAAGTTAAATGACTTAAAAATGTATTCTAAACCTGTCATAGGTGTCTCTTTAAGCCTGCCAATTTGCTATAGACTCTTTGTTTATTATACTACCATTCACTCATACAAGAAACCAAGTAGTCATCCTGGTATTTTCCCACTCACTGCCATATGGTACAACAATTCTATTTCCATAACATTGACTAAAGCCAAGTCCTCCTCAGGATACCCTGTGATAATGCCTTAATTGAGGACCTTGTCTTTTGCTTGAACTTTTCAAATGTTCTCACTTATCCCAGTCTCTCCCACTCACCACATTCTCCTCCATGTTTTCATCATAATAACCTTCTTAACAATCTGACTGTGCTACTGGCTAACTTGAAGCATGAAGTCACATAACAGGCTCAACTAGACCCCCATATGATGACCCTGCACCCACCTCAGACCCCTACCCCAAAGCCCCATGTGTGTCAACCATGGTCTTTTTCATCTTTGTTCTTTATCTTATACTCTGGGATGACCTCTTTTTCAATATTCAGCCTAAGTATTCCATGTATACTTGAGGAAAGGAAAAAAAAAACAACTATGTAACATCTATATAGACATATTAGAATATAAAGTTTATGTTGGTTTCTGAAAAAGGTCTATTAAAATCTCCATATTGGATTGTGAATTTTCAGTCTTTCATGTAATTCTCTCCCACTTATTCTTTGTCTCTTTTAATATAATACTAGTAGGTATACATGATTTCAGAACATATATATACATATAAAATTATCATTTGTTTCAATTAACATTAGCTCAAAATTTATTTGGTAAGAAAATAATGTAGTGATACCAGCTACCTTTTGGTTAGTATTTGTCATTGATATTTTTCTGTTGTTTTACTTTCATCTCTTCTATGTCTTTTTTTTTAGTATGTGTCTTTTGATAGCATACAATTAGGTTTTCATTTTATCCACACTGACAACTCTGTCTTTTAATGGAGAGCTCACATATTTGAAATTACTGGTCTATTTGAATTTATTTTTCCTAATATATACTTGAGATTGACCTACTTGAATTTCTTGTTTCATCCTTCTCTGCTACCTTCATTCTTTCAAGAAGTACTTTCTGAGAAACTATATGGCAAGAATTATTTTAGACATTGGAAATCAGGGCTGAAAGGGAGTTTAAACATTCTATTGAGAAAGGACAAACAATGAATAAGTAAATAACTGAACAGTAATATAGTGTTGAGTGACAAACATGAACAGCAGTTATATTCTATTCTTACTTCCTTTACTCTTCCCACAAACTCAGTTTTTCTTCCTAGAATACAGCAGCAGCATTGTAACGAACTTCTCTTCCTCCTATTTCTCCCCTTTCCAATTTATCTGCCTCATCAATAGTCTTATTATTATTACTCTAGCTTAAAATCCTCTATGTCTCCCCCATTGGTTAATTCATGAAGCAAAAATACCCTAGTCTGACATTCAAGGTCCTCCGTGAGAGGACGCAGGCTGAGATTCTTAGCTCTTGTCTCCTATATCCTTTAATCATTAGCCAAATAAATTATTTCCCTCTAATTTCTCAATACATCTAGTTATTTTTTTCTTTTTTCTCTTACTCTTTCTCTTTTCCCTTACTCTTTCTCACCCTTCTACAGGAGATTCTCTCCCTTCTTCTCTACTGCTTAAAACAAATTTACAATGCTACTCCTCCAAAAAGCTGTTTCCTAACGTCACACAATTGTGAGCTTTCCCTCTTTTGACTTTTCATAGCACTCATTATTTCTGACTATTTTATAATGCATCAATCCTGTGCATTTTTTCCCCCTCCACTTATTATCATGCAAACTCCTTAATGGCAGGATTTTCTTCTTACTCATCTTGATTTCTAAATATTGCTAAGTACAGCGTCCTGCAGATAACTCATGAGCAATAAATAACTCTTGGATTAAATTAACGACTATGTCTAAGCCTGGCTCCAACCTTGTACCATCCATCTTGATCCTAACAGGAAAGAGGTTTTGGATAAATGCCAGGAAATGGAAAATGTACAAAAATAATGTTGCCTCATCCTAGAGAAGATTGTTTTAAAAAAGCAAAACATTTCAGGTGAGTAAACAGATTTATGTTACAAAGAAATTGAGCAGGAGACAGTAATAAACAGAAACATACAGGTACCTACCTACTCTAAGTAATGAGTAAAAGTATTATCTTTCGGAGGGGGGTTGGGGTGGGTAGGGATGATAGTGAAGGGAGGGTAACCGGCTAGGAGAAAAAAGACAAACAGAAAGAGTGGAAAGTAATTACCTTAAATATGGGTTGCAAAGAGTTCCCCCAAAATGTAGACAGGTTGTTAGAATATCTATTCAACCTTCAGTAAATGTTTATTGAGCACCCACTAAATGTCAAGCACTGTGATAAGCACAGGAAGAACAAAGATGAATGCTACTTAATATTTACCCTTAAGGAGCTGAAGGTTAGTAAGAAAAAGATAAACAAGCAGATGACTGGCACAAAATGTCATAAGTGCTACAATAGAAGATCTCTGAAGTGCCACTGGAAAACTCAGGTAAGAGATTCTGTAAACGTTCCAGGCAGATCAGCTGTGCCACTGAGAAAACAGTATGAAACCTGGGAAAGGCAGGTCTAGGTGTTTTTACAGTATTTAATCCCTCTTTCAGATGCAGAAACTCCAGTGATAAACACATGATCATTTAAAGAGTATCAGTGTCTTAGAGTGGAGGCATCACAATCTTTTGCATATACTACTTTAAACTGTATATGGACTTATTAAACAAAAGAGATTAAATATATGAAAAATAAATAACTCCAACTTATTAATTTCTCCCCTTCCAAAACCACACTCAAATAACAATAAATTAATTTTAATTTATATAGTCTTACAAGAATGAAGACAACAGCAGAGAAAAAGATACCAGATAAGTGATATCAAAAACATTTTTGATATATAAAAGTAGGTAGAGTAGAGGTAACCGCTTAGAAAAACAGATTAAGTTGAAACTTCAACCAGAACTAATGAAGCCAACAAAAAGAAGATAATCTTAATTATCAAAAGATAAGAAAGTCTCAAGTTTTGGAAACACCACATATGTCCAAAGGTGAGGTGTGTGTATAAAATTAGAGACTTGGCTAAAAGTCTATGTAAGCTGTATTTAGATCCTAGATTCCTTTGCTTATTCCAAAAGATCAGTGTTTTACTTTCTGTAGTAATTTGTACAACAGAAGTCAGCAGGAGACATTTTATTGAGAAACAAGGCATTAAATACAAATCCATACGACAAATGGTGAGACCCACAGACCACCTCCTGGCTCAGTTCCCAGACAGTGGCAACTAGGATTTTATTTTCCAAGCATAAGATTGGAAAATTTCCCTCTGGAGAAACTAAAATGACAGAAAACATGTACTTGTACAAAACTTACAGTCTCAAAAGCAGTATTACCACCTTAAAACATTATAGTGAAACTCATCAGTCAATGTATCCCAAGTATACAGGCCCTCCAAATACTTTATAGGGCTTTACTCTTAAATGTAAGAGTAAATAGTCCAAGATCATCCAACAGGAAAGGAAAAAACCGAAACATAACTTAGAATCTAGAATTTGAACAGGGTCAAGTTTCTGCAAGGTTTGACCATTAAGTTCACAAACCTGTCACTGTGTACTTATGTCAGCAGCACTGTACAAATAACTCAGTAAAGTTTATAACCTTGGTATATCAGTGTATCACAACAGTGTTAGTATTGACGAGTGGTGGTGTCTTCCCGGGGGTCAGTTCTACCCTGGCCCCTAGGGTCGCCGTGAGTCGGATCCGACTCGACAGCACTTGGCGGGGCTTGGCTGGTGTCTTACTGAGTGCTGATCATTATTGTTGTTGCATGTTTCTGTGTGCTATCGTGAGAATGTTGGAGCTTGAATTAGAGCAATGAACAAATTTAAGTTTCTTGTTAAACTTGGCAAGAGTGGAAGTGAAATTAGGAACATGTTAGTCCAAGTTTATGGGGATAATGCCATGTTGAAAATGGCAAGTACAAATAGATTAAACATTTTTCTGTGAAAGTGTCACTGATAAAGAGAGGTCAAGGAGGCCAGTAATAAGCAGAACTGACAAAAACGTGGCAAAAACTCACTGAATCATGCATGAAAATCATCTGCTGACTGTAAGAAGCATAGCAGACCAAGTAAACATGAATAAAAAACAGGAAAATCTTAACTGAAAATTTTGGCATGAGAAAGGAGTGTGCAAAAATGTTCCCGAAGGAGCACACTGATAAAAGTCAAGGAGAGTTGAAATCTGCAAGACCTTTTGGGGAGACAAGCCAACATTGTGGGCCATGCTACCACCAGTAATGAAACATGGGTATACCAATATGACCCTGAAACAAAGTGTCAAAGTGCACAACGGAAGTCAGACAATTCCCCACTATCAGAAAATTCCAACAGTCCATATCAAGTGTCAAAAGGAGTTTGCTAACCTTTTTTGATATCAGAGGAATTCTTTATTATGAATTTGGACAAACAGTTAATCAAGTTTACTTTCTGGAAGTCCTGTAAAGGTTCTGTGAAAAAGTTAGATGAAAATGAGCTGAACTTTTTGCCAACAACTCATGGTTCTTGCATCATAACAATGTACCAGCTCACACAGCATTGTCTATGAGGGAGTTTTTAGCCAATAAGCAAATAACTGTATTGGAACACCCTCCCTACTCACCTGATCTAGCCCCCAATGACTTTTTCTTTACCCAAAAGTAAAAGAAATATTGAAAGGAAGACATTTTGATGACATTCAGGACATCAAGGGTAATACAACAACAGCTCTGATGGCCATTCCACAAAGAGTTCCAAAATTTCTTTGAAGGGTGAACTAGGTGCTGGCATTGGTGCATAGCTTCCCCAGGAGAGTAAACTGTAGTGATATTCAGCAATGAGGTATGTAGTACTTTCTCTAGGATGAGTTCATGAACTTAACTGTCGTACCTCACAGATGACAATATTAAAACAGAAGACAATGAAAACTTTCTTCAAAGATCTGAGGGAAAACTATTCCCAGTTTAAAGTTCAGCACGCCTAAATGAAGTATGGAAACCTTGGTGGTGTAGTGGTTAAATGCTATGGCTTGCTAATTGAGAAGTCTGTAGTTTGAGTCGACCAGATGCTCTGTGAAAACTCTGTGGGACAGTTCTGCTCTGTCCTATATGGTTGCTATGAATCGGAATCAACTTGATGCCAGTGGATTGGCTTTTTGGAACTGAAGTGTAAGTCAAGTACAATTATGAAATAGGATATTCTTGCATACCCAGGGCCACAATGAATCATCTAGGTGTCTTTCTTCAACACTCTTCTAGAAAATATATCCATTAAAAGATTGCCAGGAAACCATGAAAGAGATCCATGAGGTGTCCATGACGTGTGTTTCAAGAAAAAATAATATCTGAAAAAACTGAAGGAATAGGATTCACTTAACAAAAATGTACCTATCAAAACAGAAAATGCCTACAGGAGGTAAACTCAATAATGAGATGTGTTAACACAGAAATGGGAGAGGGTAGAAGAATATATATACAAATCACCAAAGAGAAAGTTTTGAAAAGTAGAAAAAAAAGTGATTGAGTCAGTTCAGTGACTAATCCGCATTTACAGTTGTAAGATATTCTGGGAAAGGTAATGCTTAAAATCAGGCTTCAAAGACTAAGTTTCACTAACTGATTTATTTGAAAATTCTTTGAAATAAGAACTACCAAGCTCTTTCAATGACAGCTAGTTTAGGTGTAGAAAGGATTGTTACTTGTTGGTAGTGTCATTTGTATCTGATTCTAATTACTACCCATCTCTTTAAAATTGTGAAACAAAATATGAGTATGAATTGTGATATTTAGCTTTTCTCCTAAAATTAAGGATGGCTGTAAATTAAAGCTCTTGCCCAAACTTCTAGATATCCTGAGATTCCCTAGAAGTCTTACAACAATATTTGCACTAGTTTGAACAGCTATTATTTTCAACAATCTGACTGGGATGCATAATAAAATGCAAAACACACAAATGTAACAGGATTAAATGGGAAAATTCTTCAGCTGAGCTATTCAATAACTGGTCTTTAACTAAGAGAATCTGACTGCATTTTCATCCCGACAGGAAGTTGGTAAGTATTAAAAGAAAACTTCTTCACCTCAATCTAGCCTCAACTCAAACTTCCCCAGAGTATTTCAAACACACAACCTCATAAATTCAAACTTCATCAATAGGCCTAGCTGATACAGAAAACTGGCTTTCTGCTTTGGATAAATCAAAAGCAGGGAAAGCAGAAAGATTTACTATTGGCCAGGAATACACAATGATTCAGTGTCCAGCTCACAACCAAAATATATATGTTCAATAAAATGGCAGGCAACTCCTTATTTGCACTCTCTCTTTAATCTTGCAAAAAGTAGTAAAATTATACTTTCTTCCAAATTAAAATACATACATATTTTTTAATTTACTATATTCAGCTCCGTTCCAGTTTCCAACAAACTAGCAATAGGTCCTCCAAAAGGCAGTGATGACTCAATAATGGGTTCAACATTCACATACTTAGGTCTGAAGTCACTGCCAAATGTCCAGAAGTAAAGGAAACCTAACCTCCTCCCAGCAAGAATAATTATTTTGTCTCCCCACACCTAACCCCCAAACAAGAATAATCATCTAGATAATGTTTGCATGATACAACTAATCCAAGAATTCCAAAACGTGTTTGCTGAAACATTGGAAGTTCTAACTTAACTACTGTCTTAACTTGTAAGCCTTCTGAAGTTCAGGGCTTCTATTGAGAGAAAAGGACTTGCCTCTGTCTCAGTGGCAAAAGAAAGAAATCCTTATTATGTTGCTTCCTTAAAAATTGAATGAGAGGAATACAAATCTGCAATTGGAAAGTTTCATGTTCAATGAATATATATGAGCTATCATTTGGTAATATTTAAACTATTTGATAACTACTCTGAAAAAAATATCTTTTCTTCACATTGGGTTAAACTTCCAGACTTAACAACTTATTTCATGAGTGCCTTTTCTGAGGCAAGGAATGGAATTACAGACACAAGATAATTCCGACACAGATATTTTCTAATCACAATCAAATACTTGCCTTTCCTCTTCAACCTGGAACTACAGGGTAAGTTTTTTCCAACACACCACTATGAAGTTATTTTAGAACATCTTTACCAGCAGTATAACTTGTCTTATTATCTTTGTCAACTCACACATTTTGGCCCAGGCCTAAGACGTGAAGAATTAAAACCACCTCTGATGTCTTCTGACAGACTGGAGATGAACTGGATTCCACAGGGGTGCACATCTAGAAGCCAAATGACAAAAAAATTAACATCTTCAGATTCTATCTGCTTGGTTACAAGAGCTACTCAGATTTTTTTAAACTCGAAGTGCTTCATCAGCAGAATCAAATCCATTAAATACAACTTTGTTCTGTTCAAAGATTTCATCAAAAAATAGCATTACACACTGCAATTGAGTTTTCAACTAAACAATTCTAACTCCTTTGTAATTTGTTTGAGTTAGCTTCAGTTTGGCTAGCTTCAGTTTTCATTTCAAGAAGGACAGAATCTTGGAGTATTGACTTTTTTTTCTCTTGACACTTATTGTGGTTTACGTGTAAGTTTACAGAACAAACCATTTCTCCAATCAATAGTTTATACACAGATTTCTTTTATAACATTGATTCTAATCCCCTCTATGTGTCAGTGCTGGCCCCATTTCTACCCTGAGTTCCTTGGTCCCACTCACCCAGTTTTCCTTCTCTTTCCTGGCTTCTGAACTTTGGTTTTGAGTAAATGTTATCCTTTTAATCTTGGATATTTGAAAATTGTAAGAAGCTCATTTCTCACTTTATATCCCTGCCTATTGTTTGGCTGTAAGGTGAGCTTTGAGAATGGGTTCAACTTCAAGTTCAAATGGTATTTAAGTGCTGTGTCTCATGGGTTCCTCCAGACACATTAAGTCTGGACTTTTTGTGTGTGTGTGTGTATGAACTTGCATTTTGTTTTACACTTTTTCAGGCAATTTTTATTCAAATTATTTTGTAAATTTCAGGACTAAAATTTGCAACTTTTTCTCAGAAAGAACATTTCACAGACATCTAATACAGTGGATAAGATGAAAAGAACTTGAAGCTAGTATCATCTGGGTTGGTGTTCAGGTTCTAAAAGTTAAAACAAGAATAATAATAGCACCTAACATCATGAGGATGTTAGGATTAAATTTAGCACAGTACCTAACACATAGGTTTTTAAAATATGACATTTATGATTTTAATTATTATTCCATTCACTCAAAATTTGTGTGGATTCCTTAGAAATCACCTCTTTTATTTCCTTTCTGGACAGTCATCCCTTTTTAATTAATGAAAATCACCCCACAGTTAAAAAGGGAATGGCAGAAAGTTTTAGTGGTGAGTCAAAGAACTTGTAATAACCTCATTGGTCTACCTCAGACCTAAAAACCAACATCCAAAGTAACTATCAGAGTCTCCTAAATTAAAGCAATGATAATAGACCTACATTATTATGTAATACTGGATAAGGGTGACAAGACCCAGTGTTAGAAGCAGCATCAAATCTTGTCACTTCCTTAGGCAGTGACTCTGTAAGGGTATAGCAGACTCTTTATGGCCTAATTTCCCCAAAGTCAGGACCACAGAAAAATGTCTACATGTCAGTATTTTATTTGATAATGAATTCCAAGGGCATGTGTTCAATGGATAGAAGATGTGAAAGCAGAAAGAGAGAAAACAAATACACAGGTTGTATTATCAAGGTGATGTCATAATGAAAAAGTGGTTGCTGAATCTAGCAAGACCTTCTGACAGGCATTATGAAACTCACCTCAGAACCATATCACTAGAGTAAGAAAAGGAAAGTATTAATCAATAGACTCCCCTCCTTTAGTGGCCACTCTGCAAGTTGTTACTTCCCTTGCAATTTCAAGTTGGTGTTGCATGAGTGTCAAGAAGGTTTGCATAGGCATTCCTGTGCCATGAGTGGGTGAAGAACGACTAGGCTGTATCTGAATGAAATCAGTCAAACCCTGCATGAAACAGATAGCAACAGCCATGGCAACAACTGAGGGAAAGGTATTCAGAATGATGAGCAAGTGTTCAAGACACAAAAATCAATCAATCAATATTAATACGATGACAGGTAGAAAAAAAGCCACAATTACCTCAGATGAAGGGGGAAAAAAAGCATTTGAAAAAATCCAACACCCTTTCATGATAAAAACACTCAACAAATTAGGATAAAAGGAAATTTTTTCAAGATGATAAAGGGTATTTATGAAGAACCCACAACCAATATTATTCTAGCTGATGAAAACTTGCCCCCTGTGATAACAGCAATGAAGCAAGAAAAATGAAGATTTCTAAATTGGAAAGAAGTACAGTTGTTTTATTCAGAGATGAGACAATGTTGTATATGAAAAGCCCTAAAGAATACACACATATATACACACCCACACATGCATAAACTATTAGAGCTATTAAAGGAATTTGGCATTATTGTAGAATAAAGGTCAACACACAAAAAGCAGTTACATTTCCATATATTAGTGATGAATAATCTGAAAATGAAATTAAGAAAATGATTTCATTCACAATTGGATAAAAATATCACCTGGAAATAAATTTAGCCAAAGAGGTATACTCATTGAACTGCGCCCCCACCCCTTACCAAAAAAAAAAAAAAAAAAAAAAGTCAAACTGGCTAGGCCATGATTCCCAGTATTTTGTGATTGTCCACCATTTTGTCTTCTCATGCAATTTTCCTACGTATGGTAATTCCTACCTCTATGATGCTAATGAGGCAGGATTAGAGGTGGTTATGTTAATGATGCATTATGCAAGATTAGGTAGTATCTTAAATCAATCTTTGTTGTGACACAAAAGAGAAAAGAAAGCAGAGAGAAATGAGGGACCTCATCCCACCATGAAACTAAACCCAGGAGAACAGCAAGTATTTTGGAGCCAGGGTCCCTGTGCTGAGATGCTCCTTGACCACAGAAGACTGATGACAAGGACCTTTCTCCAGAGCTGACTAAGAGAAAGATTTCCTCTGGAGCTGACATCTTGATTGTGAGAGAATAAATTTAACTTTGTTAAAGCCGTCCACTTGTAGTGTTTCTGTTACAGCAGAACTAGACAACTAAGAGAAGGTGTAAGACTTCTACCCTAAAATTTACAAAAAGAAATGATTGTAAGATATTGAAGATCTAAATAAATATAAAGACATTTAATGTTCATGAATTGAAAGATTTAATATTATTAAGACAGTAATACACCCACAGCTGTCTACAGATTCAATGTAATCCCTGTCAGAATCCAAATAACCATTTTTACAGAAATGGGAAAATCAACTTTAAAATTCCTATGGAAATTCAAGGGATCCTAAAGAGCCAAAATAACGAAAAAAGAAAATACTATGTAAGGACTCATAGTTTCCAGTTTCAAAGCTTACTAAAAAAGCTACAGAAATCAAAATAAGGTGGAACTGGCACAAGAACAAAAATGTAGATCAATAGAACCAAATTGAGATGCCATAAATAAATCCTATTACCAACTGATTTTTGACAAGTGTTTCAGAACCATTCAAAGGGGGAAAAGGAGTCTTTACAACAAATTTTGCAGCAAGAATTAGATATCTGCATAAAAAAATAGATTTGGAACTCTGTCTCACATCATATATAAAAATAAAGTGGATTTTTAAAAATCTGATTGTAAGAACTAAAACAATAAAATTCTTAGAAGAAAACATGTGAGTAAGTCTTACTGACGTTGGATTTGGCCACTGGTTTTTAGATAATGAAAAGCATAAAAGAAAGAACAGATAAATTGGACTTCTACAAATTTTTTTAAAAATTTGCATAGAAGGGCACCATCAAGGAAGTAAAAAGACAACACGCAGAATGGGAGAGAATATTCACAAATCATGTATGTGAAAGGAGTCTAGTAACCAAAGTATTAAAGAGCTCTTACAATTCAACATCAAAAGACAAACCATCCAACTGAAAATTGAGAAATAGTGAAAACATATTTGTACAAAGAAGATATACAAACAGCCAACAATCACATAAAAAGGCAGTAAACATTATTAGTGGTTCGGAAAATGGAAATCAAAACCACAAGATATATGAGGACTGACAATTACATTTGCAAACTCATCCTAGTAAAAGTGCTATATACCTCATTGCTGAATATCACTACTGACACTTTTATAGTACTCCTCTTACAAAGCTATGCACTGATGCCAGTACCTAGTCCATCCTTCAAAGCAATTTTGCAAGTCTTTTTCTGGAATGGCCATCAGAGCTGTTGTGATATTATCCTTGATGTCCTGAATGTCATCAAAATGTCTTCCTTTCAATATTTCCTTTACCTTCAGGTAAAGAAAAAAGTTTTGAGGGGCCAGATCAGGTGAGTAGGGAGGGCGTTCCAATACAGTTATCTGTTTACTGGCTAAAAACTCCCTCACAGATGACTATACAATTAAGTTTGTAAACTTGCCTCTATGCCACTGTGTGCAATGGCCATTCTAAAATTACTCTGAAGGGTGGAGTAGGCACTGGCATGACCGCCTAGCTTCCCAAAGGGAGCACTGTGAAGGTGACTGTACTGATGGTCAACAATTAGGTATGTAGCACTTAGAACAGTTAAGTCTATGGACTTGTTGTCTACTGGGATTGACTTTTTTTTAAAAAACAAAAATAAGTGTCAACAAGGAGGTAAAGAAATTAAAATCATAGATGGTTGGTGGGAATGTAAAATGATGCAGCCTCTGTGGAAAGTGGCTATTCTTAAAACACTTAAACATAGAGCTATCATACGACCCAATGATTCCACTTCTATGCATATACACCACAGAACTGACAAGCAGGTTTTCAAAGAGACACTGTAAACAAATGTTCACAGTAACACTATTTACAAGAGTCAAAGGTACAGGCAACTGAAAATTTCCAGCATCTGATGAACAGATAAAAAAATGTGGCAAATCTATACAAAGGAGTATTATTGAGTCATAAAAAAGAAAAGAAGTACTGATGCATGCTACACATCTGATACCTCAAAAACTTTCGAATAAGTGAAAGAAGACATACAAAAAGGCCACATATTATATAATGCCACCTATATATGTGGAATAGGTAATTTCATGGAAACACAAAGAAGATTAATGGTTATCAGTGGCACGGGCAGTGGATTGAGGAGTAAGGGCATAATGGGTACAGAATTGCCTTTTGGGGTACTGTAAATGTTTTGGAACTCGATAAAGTGATGCTTGAATGACACTGTAAATGTACTAAATGTACTAAATGACAGTACTAATGACATTTCATTGTTGACTGATAAGAGGTCACCATTACCAATTTTTATTAGAACACTCTGAAGACCAGACAGTTCCAAATCTGAAAACATATATATATATGCAAATATATGTTTTCCTCTCCATTATATTATATAATTCTTTCCTTTCCAGTCCCGTAGCTAGCCCAGATACTATCCTCATGGTGGGATGAATACAGCAGGTTTCTTCACTTATGTATTCCTATTCCCTATGCAACTCTCTCCTGCACAGCCTCCAGACAATTTTCTTCAGCTGTATTTTCAGTAGATTGGACCCCTGCCTAAAAACACCAAGGGGTTAGTTTCCCATAGCATCAGATATTAAATTCTCTCCAAACATCAGGGCCCTTGTCTAGTGTCACCCAGGACAACGTTTGTAGAGGCCTGATCAGAGCCCCACTGAATGGTGTCCTTTAAAAATGGTTAATTTTACATGCTATGAAATTCATACAAGTAGGGGGCAGGGCCAAGATTAAGACTAAATACATATCTCCCCAGTTCCCTCTGAGAACTAAGGCCTGAATTAATAAATGAACAGAGCATTCTGGACAGCCATGAAGCCCTAGGATACGACATATGGTTGTCAGATTGGACTAGTGCCATTAAACAGGAATCTACCTCTCTCTGACAAGGCAGTGCTCACTGAGCCCTGCTCCTGCTGACTCATTGCTTGAGCAGACTGCAGGGACTGATGCCATCTTTGTTTGAGAGGTGCGGGAAGGGCATGAACCAGCAAAAACACTGAACTGCACTGCTAAACAGCGCAGCAGAGAGACAGTATGTGTGATAGCCACATTTTGAGAGCCTAGCTGCTAAATGAGAGCACCACTGCCCCTCTACCCTCCCTTTTCTGAGTTACCCTATATTCTGTGGTTTTGTAGTCAGAAGGGCAGCTTGGCAGGGATGCCATCTTGGTCAGCTGGGAGGTGGAGTCATGCAACCAGAGGCCTTAGCAGGGGTTATTTCCCAAGGTGACAAGCAGTGCCAGTCCAGAAAGCACTTTCTCAGCAGAAAGGCTCTGTAAGACCATGCTACCTCATGGGAGTGGCCCAAGTAAGGATGAGCAAGTCTGTAACCCCTCCCTAATTGAACTACAGCATACCATCTGGGGAAAGCTGAAGAGGTGCTTCTGTTGTCAGTCAGAAGGTGGGGACTGCTACTTCTGATGGCATGACTAACTTCCACAGCTGTATGTCAGCTCCTACCTTTTTAATATAAGACTGCATGGCACTTGGCTTGGCTTGGCTTGGCTTGCTTGGAGAAATAACTGCTGAGCAGCCTGGGAGCATCTCTCCCAGCCTTTACTGACCCACGTTGCATGGTCAGTCGGTGGCCCCCAGCGAATTCATAAGCAGAGAGCCATTGACAGCCAGGGAGCAGAGCCTGCTACCCCAGGGAGTCCACTGGGGCTAGTCACTGGAGTACACAGAGACAGCTGTTGGCTAACTCCCTTCTCAGAACTACACCTCAGCTTCTGTTGGGGTAACATCAGAGGCTCTAGATGACCCGAAGGCAATAAACTATTCTTAACTATTCAAAGAAACAGTCCACTGTGGCTCCAGAAAACTCCCAAAATAAAGAACCAAAACACTTCACAGATGAAGAAGGTTTTCTAATACTACTGGAGGTAAAGTACAAAAGCATTATATAGAGAGTGCTCCTGGAGATTAAACAAAATACAGCACAGCAAACTGAAAAATTAAGCAAGTTATGTGAACTGATGGAACAACATCTATTTGAAATCCAGCAGACCAATAACAAAATGACAGAATTAGACAACCCAAGCCACAGCCAAAAGAGCAGAATTGAGGAGATAGAAGTCAGACTTAGTGACCTTCAGGAGAGAGCCACTGACACCAGCATTTATGAGGATAAATCAGAGAAAAGAAATAAGAAAAATTAAGAAACATGTGGGACTCTATTGAGAGGAATAATCTACAATTAATTGCAGTTCCTCAACAGGGAGGGATAGCTAAAAATACAGAGTATGGCTGTTGAGTTGCTAACAGAAAACTTTCCTGAAATTATGAAAAAGAACATAGATATCCAAGATGTGTATCAGACACCACATAAACTAGACTCCAAAAGAAAGACACCAATACATATTATAATCAAGCTTAATAAAATGAAACATAAACAGATTCTCTTAAAGACAGTGAGGCTCAAAGCAAAACTAAAATTCAGAGGCTTTTGTCTGACTTCTCAGCAGAAATTATGTTGGTAGGAGGCAGGGGGAAGACACATTCAAAACCTTGAAGGAGAAAAACTTCCAACCAAAAATTACATATCCTGCAAAACTGTCTCTCAAATATGAAGATGAAACCAAGATATTCACAGATAAACAGAAGCTTAGAGACTTTGTAAAAACCAAACCAAAACTACAAGAAATACTGAAAGAAGCTCTTTGTTTAGAAAAACAAAACCATTAACTCTATATTTAAGGAGGCAAAGCAGGACACAGCATCCAGAATCCTACTCAGTTATGGAAGTCACAAAACTCAATCAAAGCAATAATATTGAAATAAGGGAACCAGTGATCATATCATAAAAACTATGACACCATTACACTAAAAAGAGGGCTATACTACAGTAGTTAAAGTCCTTTCAGACAGAGATGAAGTTAAAAAGATACACAGATGTTAAAATTGGGTTTAAACTTAGAATATTAAGGGGGAACATAGGAGTAGCCACAAAGAACAAAAACAATGCAACATATCAAAACAACAAATGTAATACAGGAGTCTCAACAAACACAAAACCTACACCGAAAAAGATGAAAACTCAACCCATAAAGAATGACCCAGAACAGAATATTGAGAGAAACACAAAAATAAATACATCAAAATGACTGCACTGAACACATACCTATAAATAATTATACTGAATGTAAACAGACTGAATGCTCCAATAAGAAACAACCCGTCTATATGTCACTTACAAGAAACGTACCTTAGACTCAAAGATATGAACAAACTGAAAATTAAAGGATGGAATAATATATACCAAGTGTGGTGGTCAGAAATGTGTCAACTTGGCTACTCCATGTTTGGCTGCTGTATCAAGTGGCAGGGCGGAGCCTGTGGTGGCTTCCCTCCCCTCAGCTCTCAGCTCTCGGCCTTCCACCACCTACTTGCTGTCTGCTCAGGTAGCCAGCAGCTCCTGCTCTCTCCTGACATCCAGTTCTTCAACCCAAACCAGCAGATGTTGGATTCATCAAGCTTACAGCCAGCAGTTGAGAGTCCTGTCCCCTGACCTGCCAATTCTGGGTTCACCAGCCTCTGCAGTTTCGTGAGTCAGCAGAGACATCGCAGTCTTGCTGCCAGCTTGGGACCCACTTGGGACCCACCGACTTACACAACCAGTGATCTAGAACTTTGGTCTCTGACCTACTGACCTTGGGTTCACTAGCTCCTCTGGCCACATAAGGCTTGTGTCAGGACTTGGGGCATTCAGCTTCTGAGACTGTGTTATCTGTTTCCTTTATATATAAATCTTTCCTTATACTTTGTATATATTACTATTGATTCCAACTCATAGCAACCCCATAGGACAGACCAGAAATGCCCCCATGGAGTTCCCAAGGAGTGCTGGGTGGGTCTGAACTGCTGACCAAAAGGTCAGCAACCATAGCATTTAAGAACTATGCCACCAGGGTTTTCATGAAAGTAGTAGGGGGAATAGCATACACATCAGGAGGTCTAGTGACTTCTCCATAGCTTTTCCCACTAGCCAAGATATTGCCAGATGCCAGCAGGGATTACTTTAAGAGCACAGATTCCTGGACTTAAATTTGATCAATAAGTTCTACTGTCCAGTCACGTTCTTTTTTAGGACATTGTCTGCATTATCCTACAGGTAACATCTATAACATCTCTAAACAGGTTTTCTTCATTTTGTTTTGTTTGTAAGCCAATGAATAGGGATAAAAGGGCACAGAAGAAACACAATAGAGGATAACTTTTGGTTCTGAAATCATCTAAATATATAGAGTTGACTACACAAAGAGCTTTATGGTTTTCCAATAAATAAATTAACTTGTGAAAATATGAAATATTATCTATGTACATGGCTTTGTGTCTCTAATTCATGAGGATGTAAGTGTTATAGATTGAACTGTACCCCCCAGAATATATGTCAATTTGGTTAGGCCATGCTTCCTGATATTGTGTGATTGTCTATCATTTTGTAAATGATATGATTTTTCTATGTGTTATAATACTTAATCTCCGCCTGTGGTTAATGAAGCAAGATTAGGTTACATTAAAGAGGACTAGGATGGGATAGAACACCCTTAGTAAGGTTAGATCCCTGGTCAAATGTAAAGGGAGTTTATCAGGGGGGTGGCTAGCACCACCTGTTATCATACAAGTGATAAAAGGAAAGAGGAGCAAGCAGAGGGTAGGGGACTTCATATCACCAAGAAAGCAACACCTGGAACAGAGCCCATCTTTTAGATCCCAGGTTACCTGGCTAAAAGACTCACAGTCCAGGCAAAGACTGCTAACAGGAGCCTTCCTCCAGAGCCAACAGAGGAAGAACACCTTTCCCCGTAGGTGAGGCCCTCAATTTGGACTCATAACCTGCTAGACAGTGGGAGAATACATTTTTCTTTGTTAAAGCCATCTACTTGTGGTATTTCTGTTACAACAGCCCTAGATGACTAAGACAGCAAGCATATCACCACATCTTTGTGCTCCTCTACACCAGTATGTTGGAGGGTCAGAGAAAAAGAGAAAGACTATTGATGAAACAGATTGACATAGTGGCTGCAACAGTGGGCTCAAACATATCAACAGTTGACAGGATAGTTACTTCTTTTGCATTTTTTTTTCGATTGAGGTGAAATTCATAGCATGAAAAATTAACTATTTTAAAGTATACCATTCAGTGGGGCAATGACCAAGCCTGTACATCTGTTGTCCTGGGTGACGCGTGACAAGAACTCTGATGTTTGGAGAGATAAGTTAAGACCTGATGCTGTGGGAAATCAGGCAGTGTTTTGTTCTGTTGCACATAGGGTTGGTAGGAGTCAGAAAGGATAAAAAAAACAAAAAACAAACCCACTGCCATCAAGTTGATTCCAACTCATAGCGATCCTATAGGACAGAGTAGAAGTGCTCCATAGAATTTCCAAGGAGCACCTGGTGGATCTGAACTGCTGACTGTTTGGTTAGCAGTCATAGCACTTATCCACTACGCTACCAGGGTTTCCAGAAATGACTCAACAGCAACTAATAACAACAGCAAAACTGACTAATGTATCCAGAACTTATACTTGCTCACTGTTTAATATTTGCCTTATGTGAAGGTCTATAGTGGGTAAAATGATGGCTCCCCAAACAGATATGCCAACATGCAAAATTCCTGGAATCTATGAATGTCATGTTAGTTGCTAAAGGGGCCTTTTCTGATCTAATTAAACCATCATCCTGGATTATCTGGATACACTCTAAATCCAATGACAATATCCTTATCAAACAGACAGGAGAGGGTGATGTGAACATTAACACAGAGATTGGAATGATGTTGCCATAAACCAAGGAATGCTTGAAGCCACCAGAAGTTGCAAAAAGGCAAGAAAGAATTTGCTTCTAGAAACTTTGGAGGGAGCATGACCTTGCCAACACCTTCGCTTCAGACTTCTAGCCTCTAGAACTGTGAGAAAATAGATTTTTGTTGCTTTATATCATCACTTTGTAGTCACTTGTTATAATAACCCTTAGAAATTTGTATGGGGACAATTCCTTTGTGCCTTAAATGAGGTGAGAAAGCTGTGACTGTTAACTGTGGCCCTCACCTCTTCTTTATGGAAAGATTTCCTCCTTCTGAAACAGCTGTCTAGTAGTAACTACACTGTTTGGCTGTAGATTGAGCTAAAACTCCTCTGGGCCTATGACTACACTAAGCCTCAGGAGAGGCTCAATAGTATTCAGGTCACACCTGAACTTTGAATAGCATTGTCTTGAATGAGGAAAAAAAAATCTCTTTTAATTAGTTTCTGCCTCTTATTATAACAAAACTTCCACCTTATCGCACATTTAAAAGTCAAAGTAAGGCTAGCCTTAGTAAGAGAGTCAAGTCCAACTTTTCCATATGTGTACATGACCCTCGCAGCTTCCAGAAGCCACAGTTCTCCAAAAAACCAGCAGATGGCTAGGCGGTCTTTTTGCTCAGCTTAGAGCTCTGCTGGAGGAGTCCCTGGCTGCTCCCTTCTGAGGCTCTTATAACAAGTAGGATAACAGATTGTTACAAGAGATAAGGCCATTCAAGCCTCTACTTCTCACCCATGGCAGAGGAAAGTGAAGATTTTATCTGAATGTGCATATGTGTGTGTGGAGTGTGTGTGTGTGTGTGTGTGTGTGTGTATGTAAGTTATATAATTTTCCTGAGGGTTCATTACTATGTAAGTATAAACTACATAGGTAATTTATAATTTTCTCAACAACTTACCATCAAGGTATTATTTTGTTTGCTTTATGAAACAGGAAACAGAGGCTTCAAAGTAACTGGCCAAATGTCATATTGTGCACAGATGACTAGGCCAGCATTTAAACCTATGCATACATGACCATAAAATCTATGTTCTTTCCATTCTGCTATGGTCCACCAAGGTGGCCAGTGCTGGACAAAGTAGCTTTATTCACTTTAAATATAAGTTTGGAGAATTGTGAACTCCTTTCCTATGTTTGCATTCAGAACATAAATCAATTGTATATCATTTCTTAGTGAACCCCCTTAATCTACTCATTGAGAAAACCAGTGTAAACATGTTTCCCAAATACGTAAGTTCTTGTTTCTACTATCTCTGTGGCCTGACTTATTAATATTAAGTAAGAGGCATCATTTTTTTCTCTTGTGCTTTTTTCTGTTAAAAGAGATGATCACATGTGCTGGATAAACACTGCTTAACTACAAAAAGCAATTAAACTGTGCTAATAATTTTACAATTTTTTTTTACAGCCTCAAAAGGAACAAGACTACATGTATCACCCCTTTTCATGGGACCCTACTGAGATCAGAAAGGGATAATTACTCATTGATTAAGGCTCAGGAAATCGCCTACAAACTAAGGGTGTTTATTGACCTATGAACCCAATGTGCAATCAGTGTTTTGCTGTTGTTTATTCACACACATAGAGAAAATTATACTCACATAAAAAAGGATAATTTTTTGTTTATATTAGAGCAGTAGCTGCTAAAAACACAAGCACACAGACAGCCTTTATTATTATTACCAATGACTTCATTTTATTTAATGATCACTGTATGGAGAAAAAAAAAACAAAAGCCAAAAACCACTAATACTAAACAGTCTGAAAATATAGTCCATCAGAACAGATCTATGTATTACACTTGGAACAAAGCTAATCCTACAAAAAGCGCTGCACATCTGACTCTACAGCAAGTCAGAATTAAGCTAAAATGGTTAATAACATCTATTTAAAATTTCTTATTGGATATAGACTATGTGCAGTTGAATTCTCATTGCTAAGATCCACTTATTAAGGGCACATGCTACACTGGAACTCTCAGAAAAATAATAAGCAACTGTATATATTCTCGTAATGGACCTCAGAGCTAAAAGGGAAAATAAACTCACAGAAATGAAATAGGTAAGTGTAACTTCATATACAAACCTATCTGACACTTCACACAAACATGTTAAGCTTCATCACGCATTAACTAAACCCAAGGCTAGGGGCTGCAGAAATAGAGGTGAAGAGGAAAGAGACAGCTGTTTCAGTTGTTCTTACTGAACTTTACCTAGAACATCAAGATTTAATTTTAATGTCAAACAATGTCAAATAAAGTTAAGTCAACTCATTACATTTCCGTATACATACATATGTACACGTACATATATATGTTCATAAATATAGACATGACTTCTTGATAACTTTGACATTGACTTCTACTGAGAAAAGTAGGAGCCAGATGTATCACCGACAACTACAGTACTAAATGCAAGTGCAAGTATCGGCATCCTGTGGAGTATTTGAAATGAAAACATCATTTAGGAACAAAATGGGCAAAAATGCAGTTCCCTACTTAAACTAATCATAAGGTTAAACTGAAACTCATCACACTAACATTTCTAAAGTTTGCCTTTTAAGTTAATCAAATGTTGTTTGCTTGTTAAGTCCAAAGATGCAAAGATTATGTCCTCCTTAGTCCTTGGTCATTTCAAAATAGCCCAGGAACAAAATAACCTAAAAATTCAGTAATTAATACTATGGTACACTTGTTAGTAAGTAAAAGGTAGAGAAGTAAAGAAAGATAGCAAAAGACAAAATTGATTTTTTGAAACAAAAGTTGAAAACCAGCACCGTCTTTGAGACAGAACTGTTTTGTAAACACATACTGTTGTGTATGCATTTCTCCATCATTCCTACTATGATCACACCGCTATCCCCCCTATCACGAATTGAACTGTGTCCCTTAAAAATAGCTATCAACCTAGCCAGATCACAGTTCCCAGTATTGTATGACTGTCTACTATTTTGTCTTGTCTTCTGATGTGATTTCCCTGTGTGTTGTAAATCCTATCACTACGATGTAACGAGATGGATTCGTGGCAGTTATATTGATGAGATATAGAAGACCAGATAGTGTCTTAAGCCAATTTTCCTGATATAGTGGAAAAAAGTGAGCAGACAGACATGGGGATCTCATATCCCCAGGAAGGCAGCACCAAGAACAGAGCAAGTCCTTTGGACCTGAGGTTCCTGCACTGAGATGCTCCCAGACCAAGGGAAGACTGACGCATCAAAGGACCTTCCTCCAGGGCCACCAGAAACAGAAAACCTTCCCCTACAGGCAGCACCCTGAATTCACAATCCTGGCCTAGTGGACTGTGAGGTAGTAAACTCTTCGTTGAAGCCATCCACTTGTGGTATTTCTGTTACAGCAGCACAAGATGACCAAAGCAACCTCCGTCACTGGTTATTTGATATCCTCCATAGTTTGTAACAATTTATGTCCCTCCAGACCCAAGTTTAAATTCAGCTTCCCAGGAAATCTTCTCTAAGGCACCTCCCTATCCCTTGCTTGATTCTTCCCCTTTATGCCCTCTCTGTATCCCCTATCATCTAAACCCAAAACAAATCCATTGCCATTGAGTCGATTCTAGTAACCCTATAGAACACAGTGGAATTCCCCATATATATATTAAACCCCTATATATATTAAACTCAAATGACATATTTGTTGTGTATTGAGCCTCCCTGATAGTGCCTCAAGAGGAAGAATCACTAACGCTGACAAGATCAACCTCAGCCAGAGCCCTAGTGCTACAGTGTTTAAGAGTTTTCCTGCTAAACAAAAGGTCAGTTTGAATCCATGAGCTGCTCCTTAGAAACCTCATGGGGCAGATCTACTCTGTCTATAGAATCTCTAATTGGAATCCATTTGATATCGATGGGTATCTATGTAGGTGTATGTGTGTGTGTGTGTAAACAGCCTAAAACCATGCTCAGAATAAGTACTAAGCAAATACTCGTTGAATCCATTTTTATTATCTGAAAAGGTTTTTGTTTCATACTTTGTTTTCCATTAACATTTCAGGCTGCTTCACGGTAAGGCTGTATTTTTCACCTCCCCACCCGCAAATCCTACTTCTGTTTCCTGCATTAAGCCGATAACCAAAAAAACATATTAAACAATGATGTGGAATTTGTCCTTTATTTCTTTCTAAATGCTGAGAAAGCTATTATAAAATTAAAATCTAACTATATATACATAAAAAAAATCTGTGTGTTCTACACTGTTATTTCTTTTATGTCTTTTTCTCTAATTCTGAGATTGCTTCCTTGGCTATGGGTGAAAGAGAGAATGTAGGAAATCCTCAGGAGCAGGTACTACAGGACATTCTTAAAAGGTCATATTATTTTCATGTAGAAAATTAGAAGAAACCACAGCCATTGTTCCATTTATTACTGGTATGTAACTAAACTCCTACCAAAATGTTATAATTTATCTTATAAATAAAATTTTATTTCCTATTATTTCTAACAATACCTATTAGCTGATGTTTTGCCTATGAGAAAAGCATTGCCATCTGTTGGTAATGTTCTCTTTCTTTAGAACAAAGAAAGGTTACCTTAGTGGTAAGTTTTATAATTTTATTATTTTAATTCTTTGCTGCCCAGTCCACCTTCTGATTTTAATTTGGATGCTAATATAGAGTTTCCCATAGGAAGAGCCTATTTAGGGTTAAATGAGTATCTCAGTATACATGACAGAAAATTCCCCATTTACTATAATAAATTGACATTTGGGGGTATTTATCAGTAACTGTGAAATTTGCCAAACATGTTTTTGCACAAAACACTGAATGAATCATTGATAGTGTGATGACAATGTTGGTCGTGGGCAACGTGGCAAGGTGATACCACCTGGTAGGAATGAAGCCTCTTATTAGCCACCCAGGCTTCCTCTCCGGGAATGCTTCATGTACCATGCGCCTTATATTTAAAGTCTGTCCCACATCTCTTAGCATCTGATAATCTACTATTGTGTGTTACCGTCTACTTATTTCAAGTCTTAGCTACTTACTAGGTAATTGGACTAGGTGACATGCAAGAGTCCTTTGAGTCCTGACAGTCCGCAGCTCTAGGCTGTCAAGGAATCTGTGGGTGGCATAAATGGTTAAACACTTGACTACTAGCCAGAAGACTGGTAGATTGAACCCCTTAGAGGTGCCATGTAAGACAGGTCTGGTGATCTGCTTCTGACAAGTCACAGACTTGAAAAGCCTATGAAGTAGTTCTACTGTGCTCAGATAGGATCATCATGAGTCAGAACTGACTCAATGGCAACTAACAACAGGTTGTAGTGATCTCCAGCAGAAATGATATTTCATTCTTGTTTGCATACTTTCACTATACAATATGGTTCCGGACAGAGTAGGTAATCAACATGAACTTGTTGAATTGTTTATTGATTTTCTTTAGGCTCTAACAGTTATTGCTTCCCCTTGATCTTAATAGATATGCGGGAGGTACAGAAACTAGAGGGCTGGGAAGGGAAAAATGTGCTCAATACAGTAACTTCTATGTGTCAGACTTGCAAGTGAGTACTTAATCATAATGATCTTGGAGGCAGACGTTATTTTATGTTCATCTTACAGGTGAAAAAATATTGCTTGGAGCAGTCATTTGCTCAGTATCATAATGCTAGTAATGCACATATCATCACCAGAATTCAGGAATTTCCTGATGACTCCACTCTCTCTCTCTGCAAGTTTCTCTAAAATGTTACTCCAGCACCTGGCAAAATTATAGCATAAAATAGACATTCAATAAATATTTATAATATTAATGACTCCAAAGCCTTTTTTGGGGCTAACAGCAACTCTTAGAAGCTGATAACCATGTGTGACTTTACAGCTTCTTTTGCTCCCCTTTATCCACTTGCTATTATTTCCCCCTAAAACTCAGAGACTTCTGTTTCAGAGGCTTACCCCAGGAGTTCTTATTTTTAAACTACATGTATATTAGTTATTTAAGAGAGTTAACTTGAACATTTGTGTTTTCTGTGGACTTAAAGAAAATAAGAAAGACTTTCAGAAATAACGTTTTGAGGGACGTAGGGGCCAGCAAGTTGGGAGCACACTAGGAAGAAAGGATTCTTAGCGCCTACCAGGCTGATAACAGAGATGTGCAGCATCCAAGAGACACACCATTTGAGTGAGAAGATGTGCACTAGGTGTATCACCTACTTTTTCATTTTTTTAACACTTTATCCACCAGAGGTTACATGTGAATAGAGTTTTATTTTGAGGGAGCTCAAAGAGTTAACAATGAGATAACTAACACAAAGACACTAAATTAAGGTATATGTAAATTTTAGTAAGAGAAACTCAACACCTGCTAAAATCCTACTGAATTACACAGTTATCAAACAGATAGTTAGGTGGGTTTACTATTTTAGCCTGTCTGAGATACTGACATGACTTAGTAAGAACTTGACCAAAGCTTTCGAAACCAAGAGAAGTTGCTTAAGAGTGTTACTTAACATGGTTTGTGTCCACTCGAACATGCAAAAAAAAAAAAAAAACAAAAAGTGAGACTTACAGTCTTGTTAACAAATTTATCTGGAATTAGAAATTTGGGATTGTCTTTAAAGAACAAATACCAGAAACACTCGAAACACGAGTTTAATTCTGTATCTGTCTTCCGAATACAGATCAATAAATTGACAATCTGTATCAATAAAATAACATAATTTTAGTGTCACTATTTTTGGTATTGATACTTTTATATACATAAATTTATTTGGCATTAGAGTCCCAACTTTTACTTTTGGCTAAAATGTCATCCTTTTATTAAATAATGGCTATCTTTTATTCATTCATTAAAAAATAGTTACTGAACTTGTATCACTTGATAGACACTAGATCCTGCACATTGAGTATGATCAAAGTAGAACTTTGATGAGCATCTGTCTCGTGGAACAGATAGTTTATCATGGAAGACAAGATATTTCTAAACCATACAAATCAATTCATAATTTCCTATGATGCTGCTGATTATTTTTACATTTTTACTTGGTAATAAATTGATAATCCTGTACTGGTCTTACAATTTTTCCTGACCCCCCAAAATACAAAAATTTGGCAAACATCAAATCAGGATACAAGAATAGGTCAGGAACTGGGGGGAAAAAATAGTTTGGGTCATGAAGGAAGGGAAGAAATAGAATTTAGAAAGCTAAGATGTTGCACAGTAGATAATTTTAGGGTTCAACACCTGAGTGGTAGAGAAGTCCTGGCGGTGATAACTTAAGCAGGTGCCTAAATAAACAAGTTCCTGAAGCATCATGGAGATAACTACAATTTCACATGGACTTTCTATGTGTCGAATGTTTTATGTATATTTAATCATTACAACAGACTGATAGGAAATGCCATTATTAGCATTCCATAGGTAAAGGGAATGAGCGACAAAGGAATTAAGAAACTTGCCCAAGGTCACATAGCTAGACACAATTTAACCTAGTTTGTCTTCAAAGCTCAGTCTTTCAGTTTTTCACTTTTTACTCTGGTGGTGTAGTGTGTTAAGTGCTACGTCTGCTAGCTAAAAAGTCAGCAGTTCACATCCACCAGGAGTGCCTTGGAAACTCTTCTGGGCAATTCTACCCTGACTTCTAAGGTCTCTATGAGTCGGACCTGACTTGATAGCAGGGGTCTTCGGCTTGGCATTATTCCCAATTATTAAGGTCACTGGAGTAGTGGAAACCAAAGTACAAATAGACCAGAGAAATGGATGGGTTATCACATGATAGGTGGAGGAAGACTAAATCAAGCTGGCAAGATCTCAATAAACATCAGCCAATACAAAGAAGAGGATTGGAGTTTACCATTGGCCATTAGTAAATACAGCCTGCATGTAATTCAGAGTACCTTAGAAAACAGTGATGCATTTTTCCAGGGGCCAATGAAGTTAACTTTTTTTATTGCATTTTCCCGTAAGTAATTAAACGCAGTGGCCTAGCATCTTTAGGAAACATCCTTTAAAATGTAGTTTTATAGGAACTTGCTTTATGATCGTATTCACATATTAGCTATAAAGTCATAGGCTCATAATTTCACTCCCACGGTCATATAGAAAGAATCTCAATTCCACATCTCTATCAACAAGCTGGGAGGGATTTTACTTTTGTATATTTTCAAACACAGCTGAATCATTTTGGTCAATATCTCCTGGGAGATGATTTCTAGAATCAATAGGAATGGAGATTACAAAACAAATAAATCACTACATAATTATCAGATTGAATAAACATTTGTGATTTTTTTGATGTTCACAAGCTCAATCAAGTTATAATTTTGAAAATAGTACTGCTCTTAATTATTCATTAAACACCATAGTCTTTTTTAAAGCATTCTTACAAAAAAGACAGAAGCTTTTTCTCAGAAGCTGGCTTAATCTTCATGAAGCCACACTCAGCCATTTTTGTCTTTACTATCACTGAATTCTACTTCTACCACATTTTCCACATCTGTTCAACATAGAAAGCAATCTTAGGTATTCTCCTAAACAAACTGACCACAGTAGAATAAAACATCACTCATCAGTTTTTCATGCAAATATGACAAGGGAAGAAAAACACTGCAAATCACTTAATTAAATTTTATCTCTAGAACTAAATATAATGAGAAAAATTACTTTTTCTAATTAATTAAGAGCATCTATTCTGCCTAATATGCAAAGAATCTTAATTTATAATTATCCTTTAGCAATATTTCATATCAATTGCTTCTGCTCATTTGCCCTCCCACAGCCATATACGTATGTATTAATATACACATTTATTTCTGAAATACTTTTGTGATATAAAATACATGTACTAAAAAGCCTGTAAATGCCTGAAAAGAGTTAATATAAAGCCAAGCTCCATGTAAGTACCTCCTATATCAAGAAACAGAATACTGGTGTCACCATTTTGCAGTTCCTTTTAAAATTTAGGCAATGATCATCAATGGCTTGGATGTTATGCTCTTTCTAACATAAGCAAACAGTATCACTTATAAAGTGTTCTTTCCCAAAACTAGAGCGTGACACAAATCAAGCCTCTAGTTCTAACAGTTTACATGAAATACAGTAGACAAAGGAACATGTTAAGCAACACCAGGGGAATGCAATTATCAAGAATCAAGATTATAGAAAACTCTATAGGACAAATAACTCAGTTTCAACAACAATAAAAATTATAAGAAATAATAAGGGAGCCAGCCAAGACAAGTTCTGTCAAGTCAGATCTGATAATAAGGAAAGTAGTGGCATATTAATGACTTAAAAAAAAAATTGTATAATGACTATATACTTTTTCATACAATCCAGAATATTTTAGACAGTGAAAAGTTGTGCCATTGGAAATAGGACTATCTGGCAAATACAGAATGGACAGTAACTGCACTTAGGAGGCATAGTAGCCAAACATAAGAGATGGACTATTTTGTGGATCCTGATTTGAGCAAACTGAATGTTACAAAAATTGAGACAATCAGGAAAAACAGAACATTGTTCAAATATATGATTATGTTAATAAATGATTAAATTTTAGGGATGATAATTCTATTCTGAATATATGTCTTTAGTGCTTTACCTCTTATAACCCACTGCTGTCAAGTCACATCCGACTCATAGCAGCCCTACAGGACACAGTAGAAATGCCCCATAGGGTCTCCAAGGCTATAATCTTTACAAAAGCAGACTGCCACATGTTTCTACTGGAGAGGAAATAGTAGTTTCAAACTGCTGACCTTTCCATAGATAAGCACACAATTACTGTGGCACCAGGACACCATAATGGAAGTATACAGTACATACTTTTCTGTGTATTTTTTAAATTCTATAATACATATAGAAGATTTATCCAAAGCACATCCATTTTCATAGCTGCACTGTATTTCCATTACATGATTACATGACACATAATTATTCTAGTATTATTGGACATTTAGATCTTTGCAGTTTGGAGCTATTATAGATAATGCTATCTGAGAGTACATGTGCATATATTTCTCTTACATGTATATCCAGGAATGCAATTACCAGGTTTTCTCGGTTGTTCTAAGTCATATTCTGAGTAGTTAGGTAGAAGAATTGCTATTACTAACATCTGATATTCATTTTTTCTTAATTTTAGCCATTCTGATGAGCAAGTAGTAACATCTCCATTGTGCTTTAACTTGGATTAGTTAGCAGTCAAGCATCTTTTCCCTGTATTTACTATTTGTATCTATCTTTGATGATAAGCTTGTTCACAAAACACTTAATTTTTTGAAGAATTATCTATTCTTTCATATTTAGGGAAGACTTTTTGTTTGTTTTTTAACATTCTGAATGTGAGTTTTTTGTCAGTTATGTTTCAGGAATATCTATTCCTGCTCTGTATAGATAGTCTTTCAACTCCTTAATAACACCAGTGATAAATACAAATTCTTAATGTTGTTTTAGTTGGATTCCTCCAAAAAACAGATCCAAGACAAACATCTGTGGACATATAGTTAATTTGGGAATCATCCTACCTAGGATTGCTATCACATTGGATAGGTGCTCAGCTGCTTACTGAAAGGTCAACGATGTGAACTCATCAGTTGCTCAGCCAGACAAAGATGTGGCATCTGTTCCTGTGAAGATGACAGCCCTGGAACCCTCCTTGAGAAGTTCTACTATGTCTCATTGGGTGGCCATGAGTCAGAATCAACTTGACAGCCACAGCTTTGTTTGCACTGGATATTTGTCACATATTTTCCATGCAAGGCATCTGCCAATTTATAGCACAGAGCACAAGAGCAGAGCAGAAAATATCCTGAAGGCTTAGAGATTTATTCATTCTCCTGGAGGTGAGAAAGCAAAAACTGGAGAGGAGACTACCAAACTAGCCAGAACTTAATGCTTTAAGTTGCTGGAGACAGGGAAACACAAGGAAATAAGTCCAAAAGTACATCTTTTCCATTGGAAGCATTCACTGACTCTTGATGTAAAATCAAGATCTGATGGTTACTTTTCTACAGCCTCTTCTCAAATCACGTTCTCCCTTTCTCTCTGTGCTCCAGCCACCACAGCCATCCATCATTCTCCTTCCTGGTTTCTTGACTGCAGGGTGCACTCTCTTTCTCCTAGCATAGGAAGATAATTTGTTCCATTCCTGTTATCAGAACTTACTTCCTTCTTTTCCCATAAAGTCCTCTCCAGATATAGACAGGCTCTGTAGAAACGATCTCTAGCAAAAACAACTCCAGATAGAAGACTTCCAATGACATCCCAAGGGAAGTAGATTATGGGGAAAAGAGAGAAATGATCTCTTATGTGCCAATTAAAAGAGGCCTTTGTATGAATTAATAGGTGACTTACTGAGAATATAAAGACATGTCTTATCCTACCCACAGGATTGCAACTGTACACAAGCAAGTAATAATATAACTTTCTAGTTATATAACTAACCATGATGGTGCAGTGGTTAAGAGCTATGGCTACTAACCAAAAGGTCAGCAGTTTGAATCTGCTACATGCTTCTTGGTAACCATTCAAGCAGTTCTTTTCTGTCCTGTGGGGTGATTAAGAGTAGGAATACACTCAATGGCAATGCCTCATTTCTTAATAGACTTTACCAGGTATATACTGTTGCTAAGTTGATTTAGACTCATAGTGACCCAAAGAGACAGAGTAGAACTGCTCCATGAGGCTTCCATGGCTGTAATCACTACAGAAAAACCCTGGTTGCCTAGTGGTTAAGCGTTATATCTACTAACTAAAGGTTGGCAGTTCAAATTTGCCAGGTGCTCCTTGGAAACTCTACAAGGCATTTCTACTCTGTCCTATGGGGTCACTGTAAGTTGAAATTGACTCAACAGCACTGGGTTTGGTTTTGGTTTTAATCTCTATGGAGACAACTGTCACATCTTTCTCCCACAGAGCAGCTGGTAGATTTGAACAGCTGACTCTTCAGTTAGCAGCCAGGCACTTTAACCACTAAGTCACCATAGCTCATTTTTATAGGCATTACTAAGAGCCAAAAAAATCTTTCATAATCCAAGTTTATTTCCTCAGGAGACTCTTTTCTGATTGGTTCTCCTACCCACCAGCCCCCTCAAGATTAACCCTGCCTCCTTGTGACAGATATAGCTTCTTAACACCAAAATACATTTATTCATAACAATTTATCTTAGTCTATAATTCAGTGTTATTTGTTTAGTGTGTCTCTTCAACACTAGACTGTCCACAAAGAAAGATCCATGTCAGTGTCTTCCCACCACTGATCTCACAGTGCCCAGTATTTTGCCAAACACCTAGTACATATTACATATCTGATTAATGAATAAATAGTGAAAATCGCCTTGCTTATTTGCATATAATTCCATAGAGGAAGCCAGAGTTCATTTTGACAAAGTGTCAGCATCAACAGAGTGACAGCAGCTATAAGCCTAGGTGAAGAATATTGTTTTAAACATTTTAGCTTGAAAACAAGGACACTGTGCCTCATTAGCTCCAAAATAAGTAAAAAACTTGAGTCAAAATTTATCCAATTTTAATAGCTTGATTTATGAAGTAAGATACATATAGAATTTTTTACTTATAAGGCAGCGACTGTGAGTCCATCATGTACAGTCACAGAAGATTTCATTCTGGCCCCAAGGCCTTCCTGAACAAGAAAAGACAAACAATGCACTCCAGTGTCTTAGGAGGAAATGAGGCTACATGATGAAAAGCAGAGCAGGTCCTCAGACTCGGTGAATCTGAACTTATATCCCACTTTTGTTTCTTATTATATGGCCCTGGACAATTTATTTGATATTTACAAGCCTCATAGCATCTACTTCATGGGTTTGTTTCAATGATTACAGGGAGAAATGCATAAAATCTCCATAGCAGAGAGCAGGTACACAATAAATGTTGGGAGCTGACAAAACAGAGCATGAACTTTGGAATCAAACAACCTGGGTCAGCATGCTTGTTTGAAGGTTTGCTACACAGTGGTCAAGAATGACTTGGTCCTCTGTGAAACTCAAATTTTTATCAGTAAAACAGATGTAAAAATATTAATAGCTTGTCTGCAATTTGCTATCACTGCTAGCCAAAAGGTCAGTAGTTTGAATCTACCACGTACTCCTTGGAAATTCTATAGGGCAATTTTACTATGTCCTATAAGGTCTCTGTGAGTCAGAATTGGCCTAATGGCAATGGATTTGGGTTAGTTTTTACCTGTGAAACGACTAGAAGATTTCATACAAAAACTAGACATTCTACAAATGATATGATGAAGAAGAAAGACAATGAACTACAACAACTGCAATAACAATATCATCATGTTGATTTTCAGCCATCCTATGTTCACACATGATAGAACTAAATATCAAACAATAGAAAATGTGAGTTCATAACTCAGGCGAGAGGTTGAACTTAATACATTCAGCTAGATCAACAAAAGTTATTCCTTCTTATTTTCTTAGCATACATTACTTAATTTCTCCAAAGAATGTATTACAACTTGTAATTATATACTTGTTTATTGAATAGAATGTTGTCTATTGCTCACAGTGATTCCAGGAGGGAGAGAATTTTTTTTTAACTCAGAATGGAAGACACAGTAAGAACACAGCCATAATTGTTAACTGACAGTTATCAACTGAAAACCTATTTCTGCAAAAGATAAATCAGTTAGTGCTCAGAGTAAAAAAAGAAGAACCCTAAGAAAACAGAAATTTAAATACAGAAATCAGTACAGTTCTACAAGTTAATTCTAATGATTTAGAACTAATGCAACTGGTGAAGTTAAAAACAAAATTTAATTAAAATTATATCCCCATGAGCTGATGCCAACATGAATAGCAAATACCTGTGTTAACCTCATGGCCTGATGTAGTAGATGAACAATAAAAATTACTGCATGAGTAATGAATTTATAAAATTAATTATAGACAGTACAATAATGACTCATTATAAGTCAAAAACAATGCTATTCTTTCAAAATACATTAATTAACCAAGAAAAATATAAAAGAAAGAAGTTAAAAAAAATCTACAAGGATTATAACTCCTGGCACACATAGCATTAGTTGCAAAATTCTGTCTTATATTTTGCAACAGGAAGGAAAAGAAGCTTAAATTAGGTAGTCTTAGGAGATTTTCGCCAAGTCACCAAAACAACAGATGGTAACCAATGGAGATACTGGTAGGAATCAACTAAAAAATAGTATTAGGAAAAAAAAAAGGGAGAGAGATTACAGCCTACTGAATAAAACAGTTCTACTAATGTTAAGACAACACGCTTAGCAGAGGGTCTGTAAAAAAGGCAAAGATCTTCAGTGAGGTGGGCTGACACAGTAGCTACAATGAGCTCAAACACACCAACCATTGTAAGGATAGTGCAGGACCGGGCAGTGTTTCATTCTGTTGTATGTGGGTCACTATGAGTCAGAACTGTCCTAATGGTACCTACCAACACCACCAATAATTAAAAGTTAATTTATAGGAAATGAATCCAAAAAAGGGTTTTGTTTTGTTTTGTTTTTAATCAAAATAGCATATATCCTGCCAATTTAAAACAACAACAACATTTTGGGTAAAGGACCAACAAAATGATAAAAAGAAAAAAGTATTAAAATTAATGATTTAAATCATACGATGCACGTTGATTTCCATATCTCAAGGGAATTCACATGCAGTCACCAAGTTATGAATGACCTCCATTTCTAACTGTGTCTTTAAGAACTAGTAAATCAGTAGGAGCAGGTGCACGTGGTTCTTTCTTAGCCTGACTTTAGTGCAAGAAAATGTTCAAAGCCTTTTCAATGATTTTAAAGCTTCACATGCAGCAGGTGAAGGTGACTGTGGTAAAGAATTTACTACAGGTAGGAGTTGGTTCAAAATGAGAGCAAATGCACATAACATTAAAGGGCAAGTAGAAGCTGTGCTACACAATCAAAGCCCATGGAAGCAGCAGTCAGGAGATGAAACAGCATATTGCATTGCCCAAAACTGCTGCAAAAGATCTCTTTAAGGGATTCAAAAGCAAATATGTCAGTATGAGGACTAAGATGTACCTGACCCAAGCCATGGTATTTTCATTCACCTCATATGGATGCAAAAGCTGGACAATAAATAAGGAAAAATAAAAGAGAATTAATGTCTTTGAACTGTGGTGTTCGGGAAGAACACTGAATATACTGTGGACTACCAGAATAATGAAAAAATCTGTCTTAGGAGAAGTACAGCCAGAATGCTCACTAGAAGCAAGGACAGCAAAACTTTGTTTCACATATGATGTGTTATCAGGATGGACTAGTTCCTGGGAAAGGATATCAGGCTTGGTAATTTATAGGGTCAGTGAAGAAGGGGAAGATCCTCAGTGAGAGAGACTGACACAGTGGCTGCAACAATGGGCTCAAGCATAACAATGGTTGTGAAGACAGGACCAGGCAGTATTTCACTCTGAGGTGCACTGGGTTGCTATTTGTTGGAACTAACTTGACAGCATCCAACAAAAACAGAGGCTGTATGTAAGTCTGGGGACATACAAATAAAAAAAAAAAAACTTTTTAACTCTTCATATTTTAAAATATTTTGAAGGGAAATAGAAAAACATAGAAATACATTAACTGCTACAAGAATAGACAGATATAATAAAACAGATTATTTTTAATCACCAAGTCAATACCAAATCAGAAATAGTCATGCTTCACTTAACATCCAAGATATGTTTTCTGAAATAGGACATTACGTGATTTCAACATTGTTCGAATATCTTATTACAGGCAATCCCCAGCTTGTAAATTTCAAACTTATGAACAATTTATACTTAAGAAAGGACTGCTGATGAGGCTATTATGTTAAAATTTTAAGTTAAACACAATAGTCTGTAATAATGAATGTGTGTACTACTTAATGAAGCTTATGAAAACATTGTGTGGTTTGGGGCATTTAAGAGTCTTACATGCATCAAAGGTAAAAAACATACTATATACTAAGACAAGCACCTGACTGATGATTAATAAGAACTGTACCTGTTCCAACTCATTTACAAATTCAACTTAAAAGACATATTTAGAAACTGATGTTGTTCATAATCCAAGGACTGCCTGTATTCAAGAGATCTGAATGAGATAACGCTAGAAGCAAGAAGCTGTTGCATTTACCAAATCCAATTACATTCATTACATGTTGTTCTGATAGGGATTTCTGAACTTTGCTATAATCTTATGGGACCACAGACATACATATAGTTGGACATCACCCAAATGATATTATACAGGGTATGATTGTAATTAGGAAATAATACAAGTGTAGAATTTTCCAAATTGCTTTTGCTAATGAACTGGATGTGGGAGCAAATATAAACAAAACTCAAGGCTGAACTTTTTTAAAAGAATCTTTTGGGTTATCTACTGTATTCTCTTTTGCATACATTAAGAAACTTTGTCCAGAAAAGCTTAAGAATTTTATACATATTAACAATTACGAAAATGTACCAAAAGAGAAAATACAGTCAATATGGCACAATTTTTATAGAATTGTCTATTTGTCTAATGTCTAATATATACTAGGTAATGTTCTAGGTACTATGGTCCCATTGAAGAACAAGCCAAATGTGACTCCTGCCCATATAAGTTTATAGTTCAGTGAAAGAGAAAGTTGTAGGCAAACAAACCAATAAATAATTACAACTGTGTTCAGTACCAACAAAGAAAGGAAAAAGAGAGAAAAGCAGATTTTTAGGATGTTAGAACAGCGGTCTAGTCTTGAGCTATCAGTAGCTTAAAAAAAAAACAAAACCCTTTGCCACTGAGTCGATTCTGACTTATAGCAACCCTGTAGGACAGAAGAGAACTGCCCTATAAAACTTTGGTGGCATAGTGGTTAAGTGTCACGGCTGCTAATGAAACAGTTGGCAGTTTGAGTCTACCAGGAGCTCCTTAGAAACTCTATGGGGCAGTTCTACCCGTCCTATAGGGTTGCTATGAGTTGGAATTGACTGGATGACAACAGGGTTCAGGGTATAGAGTTTCCAAGGTTGTAATCTTTGTGGAAGCAGACTGACACATCTTTCTCCCACAGAGTGACTAATGAGCCCAAACTACCAACCACTCAGTTGGCAGCTGAGCACTTAACCACTGTGCCACCATTGCTTGGAATTAAAAAAAAAAAAAGAAAAAAACACTCCTTGCTATTGAGTCAATTCTGACTCACAGAGACCCCACAGACAGAGCAGAGATGCCCCATAGTGTGGGGATCTGCATGTTTGGAAAGTGTGAAATCCTGCTTCGCCTGACCTTGCCTGTGTCTAGATAGGGACTTGTCTTGAGCATGGCAAAAGCCTCGCAAAAGCCCTTGAGACAAGTTTAGTCTCGGTGGACTGGAAAACCAGGACATGCTAAAAACAGCATTTACTGAGACTAGCTCAAGGATTTTCCCTTTCCTCCCTTCCTGGGAATGCCTGTTCTTCGTTTGAAGTAAGGAACACTGATAAGATGCCTTTTCTCACTTTCTCAGCAGAAGCTTGTTTACTTTGCTCAGTAAAAGCTGGTGGGTTAAACAAACTGATGTCAGTCTCTACTCATGGGAGACTGTCCCTTTTCTGCCCACAGCAAACTACAGGTTTGTTGTCAGTGTGATTTTTCAACCTCGGCCCCTCACACTGATCACATCCATAAGTGGTGTCCCATTTCATGCCAGTCTGTGGTGTTACATTTCACACCTGTAAGTGGTTTCCCGTCTCACACCTGTAAGTGATGCCCCATTTCATACCTGTAAGTGATGCCCCGTCTCACACCTGTAAGTGGTGTCCCATGTTAATCACACCAACGGCTGGTGTCTTGCGTGTATCGCACCGATAACATAGGGTTTCCAAGTAGCAGCTGGTAGAATACGGTGGTGAAAAAAGATATGTAGACTGGAATACCCATTGTTGTCAGTTCAATTCTGACTCATAACAACGTTAATGGGGCAGAGTAGAAATGCCCCATAGTTTCCATGGCTGTCCCAGCGATCAGCTGGAAGGTTCTAATCACTCACCTGTTGATTAGCAGCCAAGGTACTTTGAACACTGTGCCACCAGGGCTCCAGCTGGGAACAGAGAGGTGAAAACATACTGAAACATGTTTTGAAATTGAGAATGACTGCCTTTGTTAATAAATTGGATGTGGGAGCAGGTGTAAACAAAATTCAAGACTGACTTAGCAACTGGTTAGACTACATTAGTAAGTCACTAAGAAGGGCAAAACCGATAATATGAATTTAGAGTCCAGAGAAGCTGTCAGGGAAAGATTTAAATTTAAGTGTCACCAGTATATACGTTAAGTCATAGTGGTTGAGTTGCAGGAAGAAAGTACACATAAAAAACGGAAAGGATCCAAAGCCAAACCCCAAAATTACAGCATTTAGCAGTTGGTTAGAAGTAGAAAAGCCTGTCAAGCAGAAGGAAAAAGAGGTAGAAGAAAATAAGGAGAGCAGGCTGTGGGGATTTATCCAAGACAGGACCAGTCTCTAAGGAAAGGTCATCTGTGCCAAATACTGCTGGGAATACAAACTACTCATTCTCATGTTTTGCATCATCTTACTCTGTATCATCTCTGTCTCAAATTGAAAAATAAAATAATTCTCTGGCTATATCACCAAGTTTCCATTTGAAGAGCAAAAATAATTTGTTGTTATGTTGTGAGGCACCATCCAATCATTTCTGACTAATAATGACACAGTGCACAAGAGAATGTGCCGTTCTCACCATCATTGTTAACTGAGACCATTGTCAAAGTCACTGTGTAAATCCATCTCATTGAGGAACTACTGCTTTTTTGCTGACCCTCTACTTTATCAAGCATGATGTCCTTCTTCAAGGACTGATCCCTCCTGATAACATGTTCAAGATATACGAGATGAAGTCTTGCCATTCTTCCTTTAATGAGCATTCTAGCTGTGCTTCTTCCAAGACAGATTTGTTCGTTCTTCTGTCAGTCTATAGTATATTCAATATTTTTTGTCAGGATCATAATTCAAAGGTGTCAATTCTTCTTTGGTTTTCTTTATTCATTGTCCACCTTTCATATGCATATGAAGCAACTGAAAGAAAATATCACGGCTTGAGTCAGGTGCACCTCAGTCCTTAAAATGACATTTTTGCTTTTCAACACTTTGAAGAGGTCTTTTCCAGCAGATCCGCCCAATGCGGTACATCTCTTGACTTCTTGACTGTTGTGTGCACAAGTCTTGATTTTGGATCCAAGCAAAATGAAATCATTGGCAACTTCTGTATTCTCTCCATTTATCATGATGCTGCTTATTGCGTTCTTGCAGCCTATTCAATTTGTCATGCTGTGCTGCGTTTTGGATCACCTCCTTCCTGATCTCTTGAAGAGTTCTAAATATCAATCTTTTGTATTCTATTTCCAATAACTCCAGGAAGTTCTCTTCATCTGGAAAATTTCTTACTTCTTTGTTTTGGGATCTTTTCGAAGCCACCATAGTCTGACTGTTCACACAGTCTCATACTGACTGTTGTCTCCCAATCATCAGTAAGTCATATTTATTTTATGTTGCTTACTGTGTTATAACTTCTTGTTTTGTTTTGAAATCTCCAAATAGGCTGGTTGTGTATGCTAGTTTGGTTATCGAAGCCTCTGAAGCTCTAACATCCTGCCACTAGGTGATCAGAGCTGTTATTAGGCCTGTGAGCCTTGGAGTCCATTTAGTTTTCTTGAATGGATTCGGCGTAGGTGTTCAGGTAGTCAGCGACAAATGTGTGTGATGCAAGCTGTCCCTTTCAGTCCTAGATGGGCAGGGGTGACTAGTGTAGGCACAGTTATCTGGCTGCTGCATATGCTAATGTCTTCAGTGCAGCTTGGACTTCTTGCATTAGTATCATCAGTTCTTGATCATATACTACCTTCTGAAATGCCTGAATGTTGACCAACTCTTTTTGGTAAAGTGACTCTTCTTTTGGTACTTCCTGTGTTGTTCAGTATTTCTGCTATAGAATTCCTCAGTATTGAAATTCAGGGCTTGAATTGTTCCCTCAGTTCTTTTGGCTCAATAAATGCAAAGTATGTTCTTCCATTTGGGTTTCAAACTTCAAGTCTTTGCACATTTCATTACAAAACTTGGTCTTCTCCTTCAAACTTCTCTGCTCAGTTCTTTTACTTCATTACTTCTTCCCTTCATTTTATGCTCCAGAGCAAGTTTCAGAGTCTCTTCAAACATTTGTTTTAGTCTTTTCTTTCTTTCCTATTTCTCTGATAACCTTTCTTTCTTTCTTCATGTAGGATGCCCTTGATATTATCACAGCACTCATCTGGTCTTTGGTCATTAGTGTTCAATACATGAAATCTATTCTTGAAATGGTCTCCAAATTCAAGTATGGTATACTTAAGGCCCTATTATAATTTTTATACACTTGTTTTCATTTTCTTGAACTTCAGCTTGCATAAGAGCAGCTAGTGATCTATTCTACAGCTGAGCCCTGGCCTTGTTCTGACTGATTATTTTCTGTTTTTCCATCATCCCTTACCACAGACATAGTCAATTTGATTTCTCTGTATTCCACCTGGAGAGGCCCACATGTATAGTCACCATTCATCTTGTTTAAAATGTATTTCCAATGAGATCTGTTGGTTTTGCAAAATTCTATTATGTAATCTTCAGCATCATTTCTATCACTAAGGCGATATTTTCCAACTACTGATCCATCTTTTTTATTTACAACTTTTGCATGCCAATCACCAGTGATTATCAATGGATCTTGACTGCATGGTTTATCAATTTCAGACTGCAGAAGTTGTCAAAATGTTCAATTTATTTTTCTTTGGCCTGAACAGGGTTGGTGCATAAATTTGAATAACAGTCATATTAACAGACCTTCCTTGTAGGCATATGGATATTAACCTACCATTAGTGGTAAGTTAGATAGATCTTGAAATGGTCATTTTGAATATCAACATGAAACCATTCCTCTTCAATTTGTCATTCCTGGAGTTATGAATTGAATGGTATCCCCCTAAAAGTGGGTCAACTTTACTAGGCCATGATTCCCAGTACTGTGTGATTGTTCACTATTTTGTCATCTGTTGTGATTTTCCTATGTGTCCTAACTCCTACCTCTATGAAGTAAAGGAGGCAGGATTAGAACCATTATGTTAATGAGGTGGGACTCAATCTAAAGATTAGGTTGAATCTTGAGTTAAGTTCTTTGGAGATATAAAAAAGAAACATCTGCAGAAAGACAGGAAGAACTAGTACTACCAATAATGAAGAATGAGGAGACAGACATATCCTTTGATCAGCAGTTCCTGTGCCTCAGAAGCCTCTATACCAGGGAAAGTCTGACGACAAAGACCTTCCTCCAGAGCCAACAGAGAGAAAAAGCCCTTCCCTGGAGCTAGTACCCTGAATTTGGACTTCTAGCATCTCACCTTATGGGAAAATAAACTCCTGTTTGTTAAGCTACCCATCTGTAGTATTTGTATTTTACCAGCACCAGACCACTAAGAAACACTAGGATTGTCTTATTCAAAATGGCCAGTATCAGTCCATTTCAGCTCACCAGTGCCTGGGAATCTGATCTTTGTGCATTTGATTTCATTTTTGATAACTTTCAAATTTCCAAGATTCATACTTCACATATTCCATGTTCTAATTTTTACGGGATCTTTGTAGGTTTCTTTTTTTCTTTTTTGAGTCACATAATATCAGCATATAAAGGTCCTCAAAGCTTGACTCTATCCACATCATTAAAGTGGACTCTGATTTTAGGAGGTAGTTCTTCCTCTGTCATATTTTGAATGTCTTCCTATCTGAGGGGTTCATCTTTCAATACTATATCACACAATGTTCCACTGTGATTCATAAGATTTTTACTGTCCAAATTTTTTCAGTGATAGATTGTTAAGTTCTTCTTTCTAGTCTATCACAGTCTGAAAGCTCTGTTGAAACCCTTTTACCATGGGTGACTCTGCTGATACTTGAAATCCCAGTGGCACAGCTTCCAGTATCGCAGCAACTCCCAACCCACCAAAACATGACAAAATGACAGACAAGGACTATAAAAATCTTGAACGTTCAAAATAGAAATAGTAATCTTGTAGCACTGCTTCAGTAGGTAAGTATAAGGTGTTTTAGGCAGCATGAGTCACCAGTAAAAAAGCCAGCAGAGATATTACTAGTCTCTACAATGTCCAAAGTAAAATCTACTCATAGCTGTAGTTTTTGTACAGTAGATTAAGCAAAACTGTACTATTGGGGGGAAAATGATTCAATATTCATAAATATGTTTAACTACATTTACACTGATGTTTAAGCGTACAGTGAAAGTATGTTATGTTTAAGATTATCCACCAGAATTTATCTGCTATTGTCTTACATAACCATTGTATAGATCAGATTTCTTAAGATGAAAACATTGCTAATATCAAAGGATATCAATATTCCTCAACTTCCCACCATTAAGTAGATCAAAATTGAAACTTTAAATGTTGTCCTACATCTCCATACTTATAATTTGTTATATTATGCAAACAACAACAGATTGCTTTCAGACTTTATTATGTGTATTGTCAATAAGAAAGCAACAAAGGAAGCTGTGTTAAATCCACAATCAAATCCACAATACATATGTGTCAAGGTTGAAAAGCATGCCTGAAAAATTAAGGGCAAATACTTATGGGGTATACACAGACTACAAAGCTGAATTCATTCATATTTTTTTTGTGTATGTCTAGGACATAACACTTGCTAAATGAAATAGATATCAAAAACAAAAGATATGATCGCTGTTACTTAAATTTATTTTTTAACATTGAGGACACTGAGGAGCAATACATTAAAAGTCTTACCAAGGCACTTATGATTAGAGTTAAGAGGAGCCCATTTCTAAAGGTAAACAACCCAATTAAGCGATGGGCAAAGGAGACGGACAGACACTTCACCAAGGAGGACATCCAGGCAGTCGAAAAGACACATGAGGAAATGTTCATGATCTTTAGCTATAAGGGAAATCCAAATCAAAACTACAATGAGATACCATCTCACCCCAACAAGGTTGGCCATAATCCAAAAAACACAAAACAACAAATGCTGGAGAGGCTGTGGAGAGATCAGAACTCTCCTACGCTGCTGGTGGAATTGCAAAATGGTACAACCTCCTCGGAAAGCAATTTGGCACTTCCTTAAAAAGCTGGAAATAGATACATCATTTGATCTAGTAATCCCACAGTTTAGAATATATCCTACTGAAACAAAGGCTGTCACATGAACAGATACATGCACACAAATGTCTATTGCAGCACAGTTCATAACAACAAAAAGACAGAATCAACCTGCTTGCCCATAAACAGATAAATGGATAAACTATGGTACATGATTCCTGGTGAGGGGCAACAGCAGGTCTAGGACCCATGTTCCCAGAGGATTTCCCAGGCTGTCAGACCTTCAGTTCTTGTCTTTTAGTAGAGTTCTTAAGCTACACTCTTCTTTTTCTCATGTTTTCACAGGGACTCAACATGTACTTCATCACGGCTATCTTTGGTTGTGGCCAGACACCATCTGGTTCTTCTGGTCACGTGCTGACACAGTCTCCCATTCACATAGGTCCTTCTGTCTCCTAGGCTCTTTTTTCCTCGTGTCTTTGTTGTTCTTGGTGATCATCAGTTCCAGATGAGTTGGGACCATTTGGTGAATCTCAGATGACAGCTTGCTAGCCTTTAAGACACCAGACACCACTCACCAATATGGAGTGTGGAAAATTCTCTTAGCAATAGGATAATTGTGCTAGTTGGCCTCACTGTCCCCCTAAAGCATACTCTCCTAACCCCGCCCCTACTACTCTAACCTTGCAATATTGAGTTAAGATTAGAAGTGCTTTCAGTTTATGGTGAAGTATGGTTACGTTGATCTACTTTCTACTGTGTGCCATCACTGCTTTCATCCAACCAAATTTCTATCAACTATCTAAACTATGACCAGCCCTCTCCTTCCCTCCCACCCTTGTAGCTGTCAAAGAGTCTTTTCTTTTGTACGTAAGTCTGTTTGCAAGTCCTTATAGTAGGAGTTTCATACAGTATTTGTCCTTTTGCTGCAGACTGAATTCGCTCAGCATTATGTCTTCCAACTAAAACCAGGTTATGAGATGCTTCCTAAAATCATCATTGTTCTTTATCATTGCATAGTGTCCCATTGAGTATATGTACCACAGGACAAAAATGAACTAGACTCGAGGACACAATGTAACCATATGATGTTTGTACTTCATGGTTCTATGAATTTATATGATGCTGTACTACTGGTTTATTTCTAGATGGGAGAGAATAGGGTGCAGAGGAGGGGCAGGAGCTTGTAAAGAGGGTACTACAAGTATAGAATGAAAAAGAGGAGTGTGCTGTCATTGGACAAAGAGAGCAGAAGGAGCTGCAGATAGGCGGGCATACAAAATTAATTTGGATTGCAAACTTTCACTTAATCAAAATTTTTTAAAAAAAAGGGAGGAGCCCATTTGTGATATCAGTTTGTTGGAAACCACAATACACCACAATTAGTTTCTCCAGCCCTGAAAAATCACAGCTCCACTTGCACTGTTTATTTCATTTTTTTCCTCTTTTGATTAGAAACTAAAAAACCAAACCCATTGCCATCAAGTCAATTCTGACTCATAGTGACTCTATAAGACAGGGTAGAGGTGTTTGTTTCTATTTCTCTTGTTTTATTGCCTGTAGCAAAAGATTTCTACCAGTGTTGTTCTAGTTCTCCTTTTATTTTTATTAAGGAATATATAAACGATTATTAATATTTATTAACAAGTTTACAAACAAAACTGTACAAAATGATTACATTAAATATTTCTCATAGCAAATTTTCACACTGAGATAAATATCTCACTATTGTTATGGAAAACTGGCTTAAACAAGATGACTACATGAAGAATAGACAGGCGCTTAATATCAGAGATATAACATTGGTAGACAGCAAATGGAAAGAACAAAATGTTCAAAGAGACTGTGAAAAATGTACCTAGCTAACCTCAGTGAGTTCAGATGTTTTTATCCTTACGTACTAAATTACATCTTAGGATACTGTGATGACTTACATGTTATTTGAGTAAAATTGTCAATATTTAAGGAAAGGTTTAAAGACTGGAGGATGTTCTTGGTGGGTAAAGGAGAAAAGAATGAAACTATCAAGACAGTATTGGAGTTTCTCAAACTCAAATGATTATAGGGAACAAACAAGAAGTTTGTAATGGGCTGGTAGGAAATTGAGTGAACTGGGTGCTGGTTCAGGTCCTATCTAGCGTGAGTAGCACTACTTAGTTTCAGTCAATGGTTGACATGAGGGAATGTGGGCTTTTGCTGCTGGGTCTTATCATTTTTCAAGAATAGTCAAAATTTTAAATTTTTAATGCAAATAATCTCACAAAATTGAAAAAGTATTTTTGGGTGAAACACAAAATAAATGAAATACACCAGATGAGAAAATTCTGCCTATACTGGATTCAGAGAGCAGCCAGCAATTTCCCCCAGCAAATTTCCTTCAGAATTATAAAGGTGACATAGAATAAAGAGAATGTGAGATATGCAAAGTCATCTCTGAAATAAAGAAAAGCCTCCATATCACAGTAGGGCTTGACTGAATTAATTAATATACCCAAAGAAAGATCTGTTGACTCTAAGCAATTTGGTATGTCTGAAACATGGAAAACCAGAGTTTGAGTCTACAACAGAAAAACAGCGTACTACTTCACAAACTTGAACAATCCATTACCCCTATCTAAGGTGTTTGGCCTGAGAAGATTTCTGTAGCTGTCTGATGCCCTTGAAAGTTGATTTAACTTCATGTCTATCAGACTAACCTGGTAAAAATGTTATGTAAGCCTATTTATAGGTTATTACACAGTCTCGTTGTCTTACTGTGTCACTGTAAATTGATAAAGTGAGTTTGGTTTGTACATTTGCCTCCAACGAGTTTGGCTAACAAAAAAAATTCACACTTAAGAAACTCATCTACTCACACAAAATGCTTAAAGCTGAAGAGCAGAAATTAAATTTTGGTAAATTCACCAACGTGAATTCTACTTTCATGAACTGTCTTGATGGACACCACCAAGATTATTCTTCAGACAATTAAAATTCATTACCCATTTTTTTTAACTTCAGTAAGACAAAA